>CM033472.1:4827430-5252333 GCA_019447015.1 Hymenochirus boettgeri
TATACGCGAGCATCGAATCCGCGAGTAAAATGTACATGGTATCTAGGTGCGAACATCGAATCTACGAGTAAAGTGTCCATTAAAGCCTATACGCGAGCATCGAATCCGCGAGTAAACTGTCCATTAAAGCCTATACGCAAGCATCGAATCCGCAAGTAAAATTTACATGGTATCTAGGCGCGAACATCGAATCTACGAGTAAAGTGTCCTTTAAAACCTATACGCGAGCATCGAATCCGCGAGTAAAATGTCCATGGTCCCCTAGGCGCGAACATCGAATACGCGAGTAAAATGTACATGGTATCCAGGCGCGAACATCGAATAAGCAAGTAAAGTCTCCATTAAAGCCTATACGCGAGCATCGAATCCGCAAGTAAAATGTACATGGTATCTAGGCGCGAACATCGAATCTACAGTAAAGTGTCCATTAAAGCCTATACGCGAGCATCGAATCCCGCGAGAAAAATGTTCATGGTATCCTAGGCGCAAACATCGAATCTACGAGTAAAGTGTCCATTAAGCCTATACGCGAGCATCGAATCCACGAGTAAAAATGTACATGGTATCTAGGCGCGAACATCGAATCTACGAGTAAAGTGTCCATTAAAGCCTATACGCGAGCATCAATCCGCGAGTAAAATGTCCATCGTATCTAGCGCAAACATCGAATCTAACGAGTAAAGTGTCCATTAAAGCCTATACGCGAGCATCGAATCCGCGAGTAAAATGTACATGGTATCTAGGCGCGAACATCGAATCTACGAGTAAAGTGTCCATTAAAGCCTATACGCGAGCATCGAATCCACGAGTAAAATGTACATGGTATCTAGGCGCGAACATCGAATCTACGATAAAGTGTCCATTAAAGCCTATACGCGAGCATCAATCCGCGAGTAAAATGTCCATCGTATCTAGCGCAAACATCGAATCTACGAGTAAAGTGTCCATTAAAGCCTATACGCGAGCATCGAATCCGCGAGTAAAATGTACATGGTATCAGGCGCGAACATCGAATCTACGAGTAAGTGTCCATTAAAGCCTATACGCGAGCATCGAACCCGCGAGTAAATAGTACATGTTATCTAGACGGCGCGAACATCGAATCTACGAGTAAAGTGTCCATTTAAGCCTATATCAGGCGCAGCCGAATCCCCCGCGAGTAAAATGTACATGGTATCTAGGCGCGAACATCGAATCTACGAGTAAAGTGTCCATTAAAACCTATACGCGAGCATTGAATCCGCGAGTAAAATGTCCATGGTACCTAGGCGCGAACATCGAATACGCGAGTAAAATGTACATGGTATCCAGGCGCGAACATCGAATACGCAAGTAAAGTCTCCATTAAAGCCTATACGCGAGCATCGAATCCACGAGTAAAATGTACATGGTATCTAGGTGCGAACATCGAATCCGCGAGTAAACTGTCCATTAAAGCCTATACGCAAGCATCGAATCTGCGAGTAAAATGTCCATGGTATCTAGGCGCGAACATCGAATCTACGAGTAAAGTGTCCATTAAAACCTATACGCGAGCATCGAATACGCGAGTAAAATGTACATGGTATCCAGGCGCGAACATCGAATAAGCAAGTAAAGTCTCCATTAAAGCCTATACGCGAGCATCGAATCCGCGAGTAAAATGTACATGGTATCAGGCGCAACATCGAATCTACGAGTAAAGTGTCCATTAAAGCCTATACGCGAGCACTCAAATCCGCGAGTAAATGTCCATCGTATCTAGGCGCAAACATCGAATGTACTAGTAAAGTTTCATAACGCCTATACGCGAGCATCGAATCGCGAGTAAAATGTACGGTATCTAGGCGCGAACATCGAATCTACGGTAAGTGTCCATTAAAGCCTAAATGCGAGCATCGAATCCGTGCGTAAAATGTCCATGGTACCTAGGCGCGAACATCGAATCTACGAGTAAAGTGCATTAAAGCCTATACGCGAGCATCGAATCCGCGAGTAAAATGTACATGGTACCTAGGCGTGAACATCGAATCCGCGAGTAAAATGTACATGGTATCTAGGCGCGAACATCGAATCCGCGAGTAAAGTGTCCATTAAAAACCTATATGCCGAGCATCGAACCGCGAAAATGTCCATGGTTCTAGCGCGAACATCGAATCCTCCGAGTAAAGTGTCATTAAAGCCTATACTGAGCATCGAATCCGCAAGTAAAATGTCCATGTACCTAGGCGCCAACATCGAATCTACGAGTAAAGTGTCCATTAAAGCCTATACGCGAGCATCGAATCCGCGAGTAAAATGTACATGGTACTAGGCGTGAACATCGAATCTACGAGTAAAGTGTCCATTAAAGCCTATACGGTGAGCATCGAATCCGCGAGTAAAATGTCCATGGTATCTAGGCGCAAACATCGATCTACGAGTAAAGTGTCCATTAAAGCCTATACGCGAGCATCAATCCGCGAGTAAAATGTCCATCGTATCTAGGCGCAAACATCGACATGTACGAGTAAAGTGTCCATTAAAGCCTATACGCGAGCATCGAATCCGCGAGTAAAATGTACATGGTATCTAGGCGCGAACATCGAACTACGAGTAAAGTGTCCATTAAAGCCTATGCGAGCATCGAATCCGTGAGTAAATGTCCATGGTACCTAGGCGCGAACATCGAATCTACGAGTAAAGTGTCCATTAAAGCCATCCGCGAGCATCGAATCCGCGAGTAAAATGTCCATGGTACCTAGGCGTGAACATCGAATCCGACGAGTAAATGTACTGGTATCTAGGCGCGAACATCCGAATCCGCGAGTAAAGTGTCCATTAAAACCTATAGCGAGCATCGAAACCGCGAGTAAAAATGTCCATGGATTTAGGCGCGAACATCGAATCCACGAGTAAAGTGTCCATTAAAGCCTATACATGAGCATCGAATCCGCAGTAAAATGTCCATGGTACTAGCGCGAACATCGAATCTACGAGTAAAGTGTCCATATAAAGCCTATACGCGAGCATCGAAATCCGCGAGTAAAATGTACATGGTACCTAGGCGAACATCGAATCTACGAGTAAGTGTCCATTAAGCCTATACGCGAGCATCGAATCCGCAGTAAAATGTACATGGTATCTAGGCGCGCACATCGAATCTATGAGTAAAGTGTCAATTAAAGCCTATACGCGAGCATCGAATCCGTGAGTAAATGTCCATGGTACCTAGGCCGAACATCGAATCTACGAGTAAAGGTCCATTAAAGCTATACACGAGCTCGAATCCGCAGTAAAATGTACATGGTACCGGGCGTGAACATCGAATCCGCGAGTAAAATGTACATGGTATCTAGGCGCGACATCGAATCCACGGTAAAAGTGTCCATTAAAGCCTATACACGAGCATCGAATCCGCGAGTAAAATGTACATGTACCTAGGCGCAAACATCGAATCTGCGAGTAAAGTGTCCATTAAAGCCTATACTCGAGCCATCGAATCCAGCGAGTAAATGTACATGGTACCTAGGCGTGAACATGCGAATCCGCGAGTAAAATGTACAGGTATCTAGGCGCGAACATCGAATCCACGAGTAAAGTGTCCATTAAAGCCTATACACGAGCATCGATCCGCGAGTAAAATGTACATGGTATCTAGGTGCGAACATCGAATCCGTGAGTAAAGTGTCCATTAAAACCTAACGCAGTATCGAATCCGCAGTTAAAATGTACATGGTATCTAGCGCAAACATCGATATCTGAGGTAAAGTGTCCATAAGCCTATACGCGAGCATCGAATCTGCGAGTAAAATGTACATGGTATCTAGGAGCGAATATCAAATCTGACGAGTAAAGTGTCCATTAAAGCCTATAACGCGAGCATCAATCCGCGAGAAAATGTAAATGGTATCTAGGCGCAACACTCGAATCTGCGAGTAAAGTGTCCATTAAACCTATAACGCGAGCATCGAATCTGCGAGTAAAATGTCCATGGTATCTTGAGCGAATATCAAATCTGCGAGTAAAGTGGTCCATTAAAACCTGTACGCGAGCATCGAATCCGCGAGTAAAATGTCCATGGTACCTAGGCGTCGAATTGGAACTCGAAAATATCGGGTGAGTGAGGTAAAATAGATTTTTCGAATGTCCTGGATATTGGAACGTGTTCCCCAGACCATTTCCCAGGTCCCACACCCATTTACATTAAGTTACCATTGATATTTAATTGTATTTCATTAGAACTTTTCGAACTATTTTGACTCCCATTGACTTTAATGAGTCTGTTTTCGAACTTTCATATAGTTTCGAAAGTTCGAAAACGGACCGAACTTTCTAAAGTTCGTCCATCTCTACTCATAATTAGGTAATCTACCATTTATTATAATCCTAGTAATACCATAGTTAGGGGAATGAGTCATCAGTGGGTGTAACTGGGAATCACTGGGCCCCCAGCAAAATGATGATAGGGCCCTATCTGTGGCTTCACAGGGTTTTCTCGGGAGGAGGCTATTCTGTCATAGGAAAATAAAAAGATTGGGCCCCCTTTGCGATTGCTCCACTGGTAGTTTTGCCCTGATGTCAATGATGGAGAATAGGGCCATATTTATCAAACATCGTTATGGTTTTTTTACGAATGCCGTAAAATAACAATCAGTGTTCTACGATACCAATCGTTATTGTACGATATCGATCGTAATTCTATGATATCTGATCGTAATTCTACCTACTAATTCGCTATCGTAAATCTACGGTGCCTTATCGTTATTTTACAAACGACGCGTTGCGGTTCCTTCAATTTTAAAGGAGCCCGCGTGGTCGTAATTCTATTATACCGAATCGTTATTCTACGATATCGGCACCGAGATTTACAATAGCAATTTCGTAGAATTACGATCGATATCGTAAAATCTTAACGCACACGTCCCTTGCAGACTTCCGCCCCCCTTAAATATTAATAAATGGCGTCACCTAAAGCTGATGTGCATAATTGTGCCCATTGTACATATAAATTAAGTCACCTATATATAGTCCTAGAAAGAAGGAGGAGCTTTTCCATTTAGGGGAGTGCTATTATGCAGCTTAATAAATTCATTCAACGTAACGTAGACGTGTCACACGTATGACCCAATTTTTTTGTTACGTTTTTTAATACTTTTTTTGTTTCTTTCCTGCAAGGGCCGCACGTGTGTAGAAGTCAGACGCGTTTATTTTCTCTGCAGACAATGGCTTTTCTCGCCTCTTCTTTCTCCAAACTTTCATCTATTCTAGTGCTTTTTGCAAGGCTGGTCGCTCTGTTTCCCTGCGAGTTTCCATCCCATTTTTTTTTAATATACTAGCCCCATGTGCCCTTGTGAACCTGTTGAAAGGCGGTGAAAGGAGCGGGAATATAACGCTGCCTCCTGTAAACACTGCTGACTGGGGAAAAGATGGGAGAAGGCGGTTTTATTTCAGAGCTAAGATAACATTGTCGAGAATGTAGACCTCGGCTATTGTGTCCATGTATGGAAAGAGTCTCTTAGCTCTGCTTGTGAAGCTGTCACAGGTAGGCGACCAGCGGAGATAATTCCCAGCCATGCTTCATTGCTTCCTTATAGATCCTCACTCCCGGCTCTTGAAAGGGCCCAGACGTTGCTTGACTAAAGTCGCTCCACACTCGCTCCGTAAACTTTTCTTCCCAATGAATTTCCGGGGATGTGAACAGCTCCCAGTCGGCTCTGAAAGATCTCTGAATGATCCACCTGTTCTGAACAAGCCCGACCATGCCCCATAGCGATTTTATACAAAGCGAGAGATGGTGAAGACCAGGAATTCCTTCGCAGGTAAAGGACATTCAGGCTTAATCGTATTCATATCTGGCCCGCTACAAAGAATTATCAACACCCTATCATATCCTTATCTCAGCCTTATCAGCCTATCACAGCCCATCTCAGCCTATCACACACCTATCACAGCCTATCACACGCCTCTCTCAGCCTATCACAGCTTATCCTCAGCCTATCTCAGCCATCACATCACTCTAGCCTATCACATCCTATCACAGCCTATATCAGCCTATCACAGCCCATCTCAGCCTATCACAAGCCCTCTCGCCTATCACAGCCTCTCTTCTCAGCCTATCACAGCTTATCTCAGCCTATCACAAGCCTCTCACATCCTAGCTCAGCCTATCACAACATCGAATACGCGAGTAAAATGTACATGGTATCCAGGCGCGAACATCGAATAAGCAAGTAAAGTCTCCATTAAAGCCTATACGCGAGCATCGAATCCGCAAGTAAAATGTACATGGTATCTAGGCGCGAACATCGAATCTACGAGTAAAGTGTCCATTAAAGCCTATACGCGAGCTCTTGAGGAATAGTGACCATGAATTATAGTGTCATTTACTATAGGGCAATAGGACATGATATAGGTCATTTAATATAGGAAAGTGATCATGATATATGAGTGTCATTTAATAGAGGAATAGTGGACCATGATCATAGTGCATTTAATATAGGGAAAACTAGTGACCATGATAGCGTCATTTAGTATAGGGAATAAGTACCATGATATCGTGTCTTATACTATAGGGAATAGTGACCATGATAGACGTCCGTCACCTTTAATTGAGACGGGAATATTAAGACCATGATATCGGAAAGTGTCATTTAGGTCGTAATGAATGAGTGGGCCCATATATTGAATCATGATATAGATGGCGATCATTTAATATAAGGCGGCAATAGTATGTGACCAAATGGAGAGTAAGTGGTTCATAATTATAAGGGTAAAGTGATGTGGTAATAGTGACCGCAAGGATGCCAATGTAGTGATATGAATGGGAATTCTCGTGACCATGATATTGTGTCATTTTAATATAGGGAATCAGTGACCATGATTAGTGTCATTTATTATTGTCATGGGTCTCTGAATAAGGTGGCTACATGGCAAAATATGGGGTAGGTAACGCATTAATATAGAAAATGAAGGGAAAAGGACGCGGACGAGTAGAGTCATAACGATGTAGAAGTAAACAGGGACTCTGCGTCCAGATCGTAGGCAAATGTTGAAAGGTGACAATCGATGGTCAAATAGTGGCACCATACGGAATCGAGAGTAAGTATCGTACTATTTACTATCTTGAATAGGATCGCCATATGATATAGTGTCATTTGATAAAGGGGCATCTGAACCAGAGTGGAAGTCGTGGCTTGGTAAGGATAGTACAGACTCAGAGTGTCGTGTGGCACGGCGAATGGCAATATACATTCGGTGCTATGTGAATAGATAGAGTGCTATGGTATGTACGCGCATCCTGCAATTGGTAAGTCATTTATGTCATGGGGGAGCCATTGAGTACCACCAGGGGCGAGAAGGCTACTAGCATTATAGGATTAGGGAATAGTGACAATACATGATTATAGGTCCTTTAATATAGGGAAAGTGACCATGATATAGTGTGCTTTAATATAGGGAATAGTGACCATGATATAGTGTCATTTAATATAGGGAATAGTGACCATGATATAGTGTCATTTAATTAGGGAATAGTGATCAGAGATATAGTGTCATTTAATATAGGGAATAGTGGACCATGATATAGTGTCATTTATATAGGGAATAGTGATCATGATATATGTCTTTAAGATAGGAATAGTGACCATGATATAGTGTTGTTTAATATAGGGAATAGTGATCATGGTATAGTGCATTTAATATAGGGAATAGGACCCCAGATATAGTGTCATTTAATATAGGGAAACAGTGACCATGATATAGTGTCATTTAATATAGGGAATAGTGACACATTACATTGTGTCATTTAATATAGGGAATAGTGACCATGATATAGTGTGGGTTTAATATATGGGAATAGTGACCATGATATAGTGTCATTTAATATAGGGAATAGTTACACTGATATAGTGTCATTTAATATAGGGAATAGTGACCATGATATAGTGTCATTTAATATAGGGAATAAGCACTATGATATGAGTGTCATTTAATATAGGGAATAGTGACCACTGATAGAGTGTCATTTAATATGGGATAGTGACCATGATATAGTGTCATTTTATAGGAGATAGTGACCATGATATAGCGTCATTTAATATAGGGAATAGTGACTGGATAGTGTCATTTAATATAGGGGAACAATGACCATGATATAGGGTCATTTAATATAGGGAATATGACCATGATATAGTGTACATTTAAATATAGGGAATAGTGACCATGATTAGCATGTCATTTAATAAGGGAATAGTGACATGTATAGTGTCATTTAATATAGGTTTGCAAAAACTAAAGTGCACTGGGTTACAAAAACTTTTAACTATAGGAAACCTAATTTTATGCTGTTGAAAAGAATCGCTCCTGCTCATAGACTGGGGCGGGAACTGTTCTAGGTAAAGATACTGAGCAGATGTGGACCACTTTTAAGGGAATTAAACTATAACGTTTCAAATCGGTACCTTTAGGTAACAAGTGTAAAAAAATTAGGTCCAGTCCTGACTGTCTATAATGCTCAGGTAAAAAGGGAAATGGAAAAAAAGAAAGGGCTTTTAAAATTTTGAAAACAGAAGGCACAGAACAGGCTTACAGATATCAAAAGCTGTAATAAAGAGTGCAAGAAGCAATTAAAATCAGCTCAAATGGAAAATGAAATACGGATGCCGAAACAAGCAAGTCCAACCCCAAAATGTTTTTAAGTATTAAATGGTAAAAGATGAGAACTGAGAATGTGGGACCATTAATAATGGGGCTCGAGGTGGTTGTAAGAGGAGCGAAAAGGCTAACTGCTCTAAAATCGTTTTTTTACATCGTTTACCTGTTGAGAATCCTTACAGTTAGGGATTGTAACAATGTGAGGGAGGAAATGAAGAGTTTTCACATTGGATAACAGAGGATATGGTACGGAATCAATTAGACAACGTTAATATCATAAAGCGCCAGACCAGATGGATTGCATCCTAGGATTTTAAAAGAGCTTAGTTCAGTTCTAGCTAGAACCACTGTTTCTCATATTTTCAGATTCGCTTGTCTGGGGATGTGCCCGCTAGATTGGAAAAGCCAATGTAATACAATTCAAAAGGTAGTCGTCACAGCCTGGTAACTATAGACCTGTAAGCCTAACATCAGTGGTTGGGAAGGTGATGGAAACTTTGTAAGGGATCATATCCTGACTTTGTCTCCAGAGTCATCTTATTAGTAGTAGTCAGCATGGATTTAGAGAATAGATCATGCCAGACAAATTTAATTGGTTTTTATGAAAGAAGAGAGTAAGAAGTAGATAATTCAGGCACAGCATGGATGTGGTATATTTGGAATTTTGCAAAAGCTTTTGATACTGTGCCACATAGGCGACTAATGGTATAAACTGAGGACTGTTGGCCTTGAAGAAAACATTTGTTCTGGATGAGAACTGTTTATTGGACCGCAAACAGAGAGTGTGGTTATGGGCTACATCTATGTGGCTAAGTTCTAAACGAGTTCCTCAGGGTTCTGTACTGGGGCCGCTTCTGTTTTTATCTGTTTTATAAATGACTTAGAAGGGGGCTTTGAGAGCAAGGTCTCTGTGTTTGCTGATGACACTACATTATGCAGAGCTTTGAAACTTCCAATGTTGCAAGTGTCTGCAGCACAGCCTAGATAGATTATCAAAATGGGCACGCAGAATGGCAATAGAGATTCAATGTAGTAAATGTAAGGTGATGCATTGTGGATTTAATAATCCCTGTGCCACCTACAACCATAAATAACTCTTGTGTTAATGTGAATCTGTAATGGAAAAAGATTTGGGGGTTCTGGTAGATAACAGACTTAGCTGTAGCAAACAATGCCAGTACAACAGCTAGAGCTAGCAAGATATGGTCTTGTATAAGAGGGGAATAGATTCAAGAGAGAAAAATATTATTCTCCCTCTTTACAAGGCACTGGTAAGGCCTCATTGTGGAATATGTGGTGCGTTTTGGTATCCCATATACAAAAGGGACATCTTGGAAATTGAGGCAGTTCAGAGAAAGGCAACTACTCTTAATAAGGGGGATATGGGAGGGGCTTGAATATGCAGGCAATTAGACTAGTTAGGGCTGTTTACATTGGAGAAGCGCGCGGTTGCGTGGGGACATGATAACCTTGTACAATATATTTAATGGCCCATACAATGAACTCTCTGGTGTATTTTTCACTAATAGGTCATATAGAGGACACGTGTGACATCCTTTAAGGTTGGAAGAAATGAAGTTTCATCTCTCAGGTTAGGAAAGGTTTTCTTTACAGTAGAACGATTGAAACGTGGAACTGCCTTCCAGCAGATGTGTAATAGCAAGTTCATTGAATAGCTTTAAAAACGGCCTGGATAAGTTTCTAAAAACTAAAAAATATGTGAGAATTACTGGTATTAATGCATATACTGTAGATTCTGGTTGGTACAGGGATCTATATACTATTGAGAATTCTGCTATTAATGCATATACTGGAGATCTGGTTGGTACAGGGATAGTATATAATATTGAGAATTACTGGTATTAATGAATTAGGTCTGGTTGATCAGGGATACTTTCCGATTGCCTTTTTAGCTGGGGTTTTTTTGCCTTCCTCTGGATCAACTGTTAGGTAGGGTTAAAAAAAAAAAAAAGTGAATAGGTTGGACTGATGGACGTCTGTCTTTATTCAACCTTAATTACTATGTTAGTCGGGCTTCATTCTGTTGCGCTGTCTGAGCTCTGTGTGTGTTAAAGCGTGCTCTATTTTTTGCACATTAGTGAGCAGTGTGTCACTTTGTTTGCACTTTAAACACTTTATCTCTTGCACAAGGACCACTTTATATTGACTATTAGATCCCAATCAATAACGTCCAGGTAATGCAGGTAATTCCCATGTAGTCCATACCCCCACCCATCCGGGTTTGAGTAGGTGGATGGGGCATGTCTGCAATGTTGCGGTGGGTGGGGACACGACATTCTAGGGTGTGGACAGTCTGGTCGTGTCTGTGATGTTGTGGTGTCCCAAGGCTGTGACGTGCCTTTGGTGTCGCGGTATTGGGGGCGTGGTCCCGCTGTTTTAAAGTGTGGGCGTGGCTGTGCCATTTAGGGGCATGGGCGTGGTGTGCCTGTGATGTTTGGGGGCATGGACAGGATGTTTGTGTGATGTGGGTGTGATTCGTGAACAGACCTGGGATGTTTGGGGGGTGTTGGCCATGATGTATGGGGGCGGACCATATGTTTGCATTTTTTTTGGGAGGGGTGAACACAATATCTGGTAGCGTGGTCACAACATTTGGGGTCATGGTTGCAATGCATGGCAGTTATCTTTGGGGGCGTGGCCTTCATGGTTGGGGTTTAAGCGTGACCGTGATGTTTTGGGGGCGTGGTCACATTCCGAACGATCAGAGTGCCGACGAACGACCGTAGTCGGCACTCCGTTGATCGGGAAAGACGGAAAATTTCCCTCGGTCAGCTTTTACTTAATAGTGGGATCGATACTGATAGTGCGGTGTATGGCCGCACGGCTGCTGAACCCAATACCGCGTATGGGGAGAGTTCAGTTCCATGTGTGCAGGTTCCCTGTGCAATGTGCCGACAGATACCATGTGATCTGTCGGCACATTAAGGCCACACTACAACAACAAAATCGAGCACGCAATGGCGGGTGTTATCGCACGTGATTGCCTGTGCGATTTCTTGCGTTGTTTGCGCAGTCATTTTGTCATTTAAATTATAAAACTGTATGCGTTTGCGGAAAAATGGTGTGCACAATCTCCATTTTAGCAAAATCGCATGCTATGCCACGTGCGCAAAATGTGTGCGCGAAACGCGATAAAAAGCCTTTGTGTGCTAGCCCTTTTATTTCCTCTTTCTTGACTTCCCTTTGGAAATCCCGTACAAATATCTCTGCCCCGGCAGCTCTAATTTGCTGATGGTTGTGCCACTATAGGAATATGGGACTCGCCAGAATGTAAATGAGCCCTATGAAAGTCAGCTAGCGGACACCCTCTGGGCCTTTTTTTTTTAACCTGGCAAATGAATGAAGCCGTGAATCCCTGTTCTAACACACAATAGGGAACAGTGGAGGAAAAGAGAATCATTTTGGAATACTCATATTTTACCTTTGTTATGGACAAAAGGACCCAGGTTGAACCTAACTCCTCCCCATGATGTTATAATTACCTTGGTCCGCACCCAACCATTGGTTACAAGATGTTTACGATTGGCAAGGCCTTGGACTGGAGAAGGAGGCGATTTGGACTGGTGAGAGTCAGCAGTTTAGGGTCGGGTCCTCGCCCTGGGTACTTTTAATGGTGGAAAAACTGAGGGTTGTTGAAGTAATAATTAACCCTAAACGTAAGGTCCGGACCAATCGTGGGTCCGAGCCAAGACGCCAAATGGTGATTACCAATATCGGCCCGAAATGGGTGTTCGTACAACATTGTGCGTCGTGGGCCGGGCCAGCGTTCGTGAGTGTGTACGAAGCTTTGCGGCATTAAGGAAATCTGTATTTGAACACCATTGTAACTGGAGATTGTTATCGTTATCACAAATTTGCATTGGGTTCCTTGTAAATTGTTTTCATCCTACCGGGGTTTCCTATGGACCGCAGAGCCGGTCGCAGCGAATGATTCGTCCTGGTGTACCTCCTCGCAGTGGTAACGGTCAGTCGGAACGTAAAATCCGCACCGTTGAACCCAGCCTTATGCTTGGCGTGGGTTTTCCTACAGTCACTTAAGTTCCCCCCCAAATATAAAGACTTGGTATAGGCTGTGATAGCTATAGACTGTGATAGGCTGATAGGCTGTGATAGGCGATAGGCTGTGATAGGCTGTGATAGCTGATAACTTTGATAGTGTTGTGATAGTGATAGACTGTGATAAGCTGATAACTGGTGATAGGCTGATAGACTGTGATAGGCTTGAATAGGCTAAGATAGCTGTGATAGGCTGTGATAGGCTGAAATAAACTGATAGGCTGTGTAGGCTGATAAACTGTGTAAGCTGTGATAGGTGATAGACTGTGATAGGCTGATAGACTGTGATAGTGCTGAGATAGGCTAAGAATAGGCTGTGATAGGCTGTGATAGGCTGATAACTGTGATAGGCTGCTGAGTAGGCTGATAGGCTGAGTCATAGTGCTGATAGGCTTGATAGGCTGATAGGCTGTGATAGGCTGATATGTGATAGCTGTGATCGGCTGAAAGACGTGAGCTGAGATAGTGTCTAAGATAGGCTGTGATAGGCTGTGATAGGCTGATAGACTGTGATAGGCTGGCTGAGATAGGCTGATAGGCTGAGATAGGCTGTGATAGGCTGAGATAGGCTTGATAGGTCTGGATAGGCTGTGATACTGATAGGATCTGTGATAGGCTGATAACTATGATAGGCTGAGATAGGATGTGATAGGCTGAGACAGGCTGTGATAGGCTGAGAAAGGATGGTGATAGGCTGAGAAAGGTGTAGGCTGAGATAGGCTGTGATGGCTGAGATATGTCGTGAAGGCTGAGATAGGAGTGACAGGCTAGACAGGATGTGATAGGCTGAGACAGGGTGGATAGGCTGTAGAAGGGTGTGATAGGCTGAGATAGTGCTGTGATAGCTGAGATAGGCTGTGATAGGCTGAGATAGGATGTGACAGGCTGAGATAGGATTGTGACAGGCTGAGCAGGATGTGAGGCTGAGATAGGCTGTGATAGGCTGAGATAGGCTGTGATAGGCTGAGATAGGATGTGACAGGCTGAGATGGATTGACGGCTGAGACAGGATGTGATAGGCTGAGACAGGGTGTGACTAGACAGGCTGTGATAGGCTGGAAGAGTTGCTATAGGCTGTGATAGGCTGACAGATAGGCCTGTGATAGCTGAGATAGGATGTGATAGGCTGTGATAGGCTGAGATAGGATGTGACAGGCCTGAGATAGGATGTGATAGGCTGAGTACAGGCTGTATAGGATGTGATAGGCTGAGATAAGCTGTGATAGGCTGAAATAGGCTGTGATAGGCAGAGATAAGCTGTGACAGGCTGAGATAGGCTGTATGGCTAGATAGCTGTGATAGGCTGGATAGGCTGTGATGGCTGAGATAGGCTTGTGATAGGCTGTGATAGCTGAAATAGGCTGAGATAGGATGTGTGGTGGCTGAGATATGATGTGTGATAGGCTGTGATAGGCTGAGATAGGCTGTGATAGGCTGAGAGAGGCTGTGTGATAGGCTGAGATAGGCCTGTGATAGGCTGAGATGGCTTGTGATATAGGACTGATATGCTGTGCTGTGATATGGCTGATATAGGCTGAGATAGGATTGATAGGCTGAGAGCCTATCACAGCCTCTCTCAGCCTATCACAGCTTATCTCAGCCTATCTCAGCCTATCACATCCTATCTCAGCCTATCACATCCTATCACAGCCTATATCAGCCTATCACAGCCCATCTCAGCCTATCACAGCCTATCTCAGCCTATCACAGCCTCTCTCAGCCTATCACAGCTTATCTCAGCCTAGCCTATCTCAGCCTATCACAGCCTATCTCAGCCTATCACAGCCTATCTCAGCCTATTACAGCCTATCTCAGCCTGTCACAGCTTATCTCTGCCTATCACAGCCTATTTCAGCCTATCACAGCTTATCTCAGCCTATCACATCCTATCACAGCCTGTCTCAGCCTATCACATCCTATCTCAGCCTGTCACATCCTATCTCAGCCTATCACAGCCTATCACATCCTATCTCAGCCTATCACAGCCTATCTCAGCCTATCACAGCCTATCTCAGCCTATCACATCCTTTCTCAGCCTATCACAGCCTGTCTCAGTCTATCACACCCTGTCTCAGCCTATCACATCCTGTCTCAGCCTGTCACATCCTATCTCAGCCTGTCACATCCTATCTCAGCCTATCACAGCCTATCTCAGCCTATCACAGCCTATCTCAGCCTATCACATCCTGTCTCAGCCTGTCACATCCTATCTCAGCCTGTCACATCCTATCTCAGCCTATCACAGCCTATCTCAGCCTATCACAGCCTATCTCAGCCTATCACACCCTTTCTCAGCCTATCACACCCTGTCTCAGCCTATCACATCCTGTCTCAGCCTGTCACATCCTATCTCAGCCTGTCACATCCTATCTCAGCCTATCACAGCCTATCTCAGCCTAGCACATCCTTTCTCAGCCTATCACATCCTTTCTCAGCCTATCACAGCCTGTCTCAGCCTATCACATCCTATCTCAGCCTATCATAGTCTATCAGCCTATCACAGTCTATCAGCCTATCACAGCTTATCAGCCTATCACAGCCTATCAGCCTATCTCAGCCTATCACAGCCTATCTCAGCCTATCACATTCTAATCAGCCTATCACAGCCTATCACAAAGCCTATCTTAGCCTATCTCAGCCGCTATCACAGTCTATCAGCCTATCACAGCCTATCACAGTTATCTCAGCCCTAGTCACCAGCCTATCTTAGCCTATCTCAGCCTATCACAGCCTATCTCAGCCTATCAGCCTATCTCAGCCAGCCTATCACAGTTTATCAGCCTATCACAGCCTATCACAGCCTATCTTAGCCTATCTCAGCCTATCACAGTCTATCAGCCTATCACAGTCTATCAGCCTATCACAGCTTCACCAGTTTATCAGCCTACACACCTCAGTTTTTATCAGCCTATCACAGCCTATCACAGCCTATCTTGCCTATCTCAGCCATCACAGTCTATCAGCCTATCACAGTTTATCAGCTTCATTATCACGTCTATCAGCCTATCACAGCCTATCACAGTTTATCACTATCACAAGCCTATCACAGCTATCATCACCTATCACACCCTATCACCTATCACAGTCTATCCCGATCACAGCCTATCACCGTCTTTATTATTTTGGGGGGGAACTTAATTGACTGTAGGAAACCCCACCAAGCATAAGGCTGGGTTCACAACGGCGGATTTTACGTTCCGACTGACCGTTCACCACTAGCGAGAGGTCACCAGGACGAATCATTCGCTGCGACGGCTCTGCGGTCCATAGGAAAACCCCGGTAGGTGAAAACAATTTACAAAGGAACCCAATTGCAAATTTGTGATAACGATAACAATCTCCATTTACAATGGTGTTCAAATACAGATTTCCTTAATCCGCAAAGCTTCGTACACACTCACGAAACGCTGGCCCGGCCCACGACGCACAATGTTGTACGAACACCCATTTCGGCACGAGTATTGGTAATCACCATTTGGCGTCTTGGCTCGGAGCACCCACGATTGTCCGACCTTACGTTTAAGGGTTAATTATTACTTCCAACAACCCTCAGTTTTTCTCACCATTAAAAGTACCCAGGGCGAGGACCCGACCTAAACTGCTGACTCCTCACCAGTCCAAATCCGCCTCCTTCTCCAGTCCAAGGCCTTGCCAATCGGAATACACATCTTGTAACCAATGGTTTGGTGCTGGACACAAGGTAATTATAACATCATGGGGGAGGATAGTTCTAACCCTGGTATTTTGTCCATTAACAAGGTAAAATATGATGTATTCCAAAATGATTCTCTCTTTCCTCTTCTCCACTGTTCCCATTGTGTTTTAGAACAGAACCACGGGCTTCATTCATTTGCCAGGTTAAAAAAAAAAGGCCCAGAGGGTGTCCGCTAGCTGCTTTCATTAGGGCTCATTTACATTCTGGCCGTTCCCATATTCCTATAGTGCACAAACCATCAGCAAATTAGAGCTGCCGGGGCAGAGATATTTGTACGGGATTCCCAAGGGAAGTCAAAAGAGAAATAAAAGGGCTAGGCCACACAAAGGCTTTTTATCTCGTTTGCGCACACATTTTGCCACGTGATTGCGCATGCGATTTTGCTTAAAATGGAGATTGCGTGCACCATTTTTCCGCAAACGCATACAGTTTTATATATTAAATGACAAAAATACATGCGCAAACAACGCAAGAAATCGCACAGGCAATCACGTGCGATAACACCCCCATTGCGTGCTCGATTTTGTTCGTTGTAGTGTGGCCTTAATGTGCCGACAGATCACATGGTATCTGTCGGCACATTGCACGGGACCCTGCACACATGGAACTGAACTCTCCCCATACGCGGTATTGGGTTCAGATCAGCCGTGCGGCCATACACCGCACTATCAGTATCGACTCCCACTATTAAGTAAAAGCTGACCGAGGGAAATTTTCCGTCTTTCCCACGATCAAACGGAGTGCCGACTACGGTCGTCGTCGGGCACTCTGATCGTTCTGGAATGTGACCACGCCCCCAAAACATCACGGTCACGCTTAAACCCCAACCATGAAGGCCACGCCCCCAAAGATAACTGCATGCATTGCAACCATGACCCCAAATGTTGTGACCACGCTACCAGATATTGTGTTCACCCCTCCCAAAAAAAATGCAAACATTATGGTCCGCCCCCATACATCATGGCCACACCCCCAAACATCCCAGGTCTGTTCACGAATCACACCCACATACACAAACATCTGTCCATGCCCCAAACATCCACGGCACACCACGCCCAGCCCCTAAATGGCACAGCCACGCCCACACTTTAAAACAGCGGGACCACGCCCCCAAATACCGCGGACCACCAAATGTCACGTCCAGCCTTCTGGCGCCACAACATCACAGACACGACCCAGACTGTCCACACCCTAGAATGTCGTGTCCCCACCCACCGCAACATTGCAGACATGCCCCTCCACCTACTCAAACCGGATGGTTGGGGGTATGGACCACATGGATTACCTGCATTACCTGGACGTTATTGATTGGGATCTAATAGTCAATATAAAGTGGTCCTTGTGCAAGGATAAAGTGTTAAGTGCAAACAAAGTGACAACCTGCTCACTAATGTGCAAAAAATAGAGCATCTTATACACACACAGAGCTCAGACAGCGCAACAGAATGAAGCCCGACTAACATAGTAATTAAGGTTGAAAAGACAGACTTCCATCAAGTCCAACCTATTACTTTTTTTTTTTTTTAACCCTACCTAACATTTGATCCGAGGAAGGCAAAAAAACCCCAGCTAAAAAGGCAATCGGAAAGTATCCCTGATCAAACCAGACCTATATTCATTAATACAGTAATTCTCAATATTATATACTATCCCTGTACCAACCAGATCTACAGTATAGCATTATAGCAGTATTCTCATATTATATAGTATCCCTGTACCAACCGAACTCACAGTATATGCATTAATACCAGTAATTCTCAATATTTTTAGTTTTTAGAAACTTACCAGGCCTTTTTAAAGCTATTCAATGAACTTGCTATTACCACATCTGCTGGAAGGCAGTTCCACAGTTTCATCATGTTCTAAACTGTAAAGACCTTTTCCTAACCTGAGAATGAAACTTCATTTCTTCCAACCTTAAAGGATGTCTATCTTAGCCTATCTCAGCCTATCACAGTCTATCAGCCTATCACAGTTTATCAGCTTATCACAGTCTATCAGCCTATCACAGCCTATCACAGTTTATCAGCCTACTATATCATGATCACTATTCCCTATATTAAATGACACTATATCATGGTCGCTATTCTCTATATTAAATTACACTATATCATGATCACTATTCCCTATATTAAATGACACTATATCATGGTCACTATTCCCTATATTAAATGACACTGTATCACGGTCACTATTCCCTATATTAAATGACACTATATCATGGTCGCTATTCTCTATATTAAATTACACTATATCATGGTCACTATTCCCTATATTAAATGACACTATATCATGACCACTATTCCCTATATTAAATGACACTATATCATGGTCACTATTCCCTAAGCTTCCCATTACCTTCATCTCCATAATGAGCTCAGGGTTATTAGATATCACCAGATCCAACAACGCATTCTGTGTAGTAGGAACTTCTACCATCTGTGAAAGAAAATGCTCATATAGGAAATTTAAGAACTTTATACCTTTTGAGGTGCTGGCAGTTCCCTTACTCCAATCTATGTCAGGGTAGTTAAAATCCCCCATGACCAGAACTTGCCCCATACCAGCAGCCTTCGCCAACTGCATATGGAGATTCATTTCCACCTCTTCCCCGGCATTTGGCGGCTTATAACATACTCCAACAATTAATTTACCTACCTTCTTGCTTCCACCCATAATGTTTCTGCCGTATCGTTTGCTCCCCCATCTATTCCATCTTTTAAATTTGGCTTCTCACGGGCTCATTCAATTTGCCAGGTTTTCAAAAAAAAAAGGCCCAGAGGGTGTCCGCTGAGCTGAGCTTTATTAGGGCTCATGTACATTCTGCCGAGTCCCATATTCCTACTGGCAAACCATCAGCAAATTAGAGCTGCCGGGGCAAGAGATAGTTGTTACGGGGATTTCCAAAGGGAAGTCAATAAGAGGGAAATTAAAAGGGCTAGGTGGGGGACCACACAAAAGGCTTTTATCGCTGTTTGCGCCAACAATTTTGAGCTACGTGATTGCGCATGAATTTTGCTTATAATGGAGATTGCGTGCACCATTTTTTAGCCAAACGACATACAGTTTTATTAATCTAAATGACAAAATGCAAATGCGAAAACAACGAAAGAAATCGCACAGGCAATCACGTGCGATAACACCCGCCATTTGCGAGGTGCTCGTTTTGTTAGTTTTTGTAGTGTGGCTTAATGTGCCGACAGATCAAATGGTATCTGTCGGCACATGCACAGGGAACTGCACACATGGAACTGAACTCTCCCCATACGCGGGTATTGGGTTCAGTCCAGCCCGTGCGGCCATACACCGCACTATCAGAAACGACCTCCCAAATTAAAAGTAAAAAGCTGACCGGGGAAATTTTTCTTCTTTCCCGATCAAAAGGAGGGACGACTACGGTCGTTCTCGGGGCTATCTGATCGTTTGGAATGGTGACACGACCCAAACATTCACGGTCACGCTTAAACCCCAACATGCAGGCCACGCCGCCCCAAAGATAAACTGCCATGCATTGCAAACCATTGACCCCAAAATGTTGTGACCCGCGACCTTACCAGATGATATGTGTTCACCCTCCCAAAAAAAATGCAAACATTATGGCCGCCCCCATTCATCCATGGCCACACCCCCAAAAACATCCCAGGTAGTTCCGATCACACCCACATACCACAAACATCCTGTCCATGCCCCCAACATCAAAGGCAACCCACTGCCCATGCCCCTAAATTGCACAGGCCACGCCCACACTGTAAAACAGCGGGCCACGCCCCCAAATACCAGCGCCCACCAAAGTCACGTCCAAGCCTTCTGGACACACAACATCACAGACACGACCCAGGCACTGTCCAACCCCCTAGAATGTCGTGTCCCCACCCACCGAACATTGCAGACAATGCCCCATCCACCTACTCAAACCGGGATGGTTGGGGGGTATGGAACTGGGAAATACGCATTACCTGGACGTATGATTGGGATCTAATAGTCAATTATAAAGTTGGTCCTTGGCAAGGATAAAGTGGTAAAGTGCAAACAAAGTGACACACTGCTCAACTAATGTTGCCAAAAAATAGAGCACGCTTATAACACACACCGAGCTCAGAAAGCGCAACAGAATTGAAGACCGACTTAACATTAGTAATTAAGTGAATAAAGGACAGACGTTCCATAAGTCCAACCTATCACTTTTTTGGTTTTTTAACCTCCTACCTAACAGTTGATCCAGAGGAAGGCAAAAAAAAACCCCAGCTAAAAAAGGCAACGCGGAAAGTATCCCTGGATCAACCAGACCTATATTCATAATACAGAATTCTCAATATTATTATACTATCCCTGTACCAACCAGATCTACAGATATGCATTTAATAGCAGTTAATTCTCAATATTATTATAGTATTCCCTGTAAAAAAACCAAACCAGAACTACAGTATATGAATGAATACCAGTAATTCTTCCAAATGTTTTTAAGTTTAGAACATATCAGGCCTTTTTTAAAAGCTATTCAATTGAAACTTGCTATTACCACATTGCTGGAAGGAAGTTCCACAGTTTAAGTTCTCACTTGCTACAGAAAACGTTCCTAACCTGAAGATTGAAATCTTTCTTCCAACCCTTAAAGGATGTCCACGTGTCCTCTGATATTGACCTATAGTGAACAATCACCGAGAGTTCAGTTATGGGCCATAATATATTTGTCAAGGTATTCATGTCCCACGGCAACCGCCGCATTCTCCAATTGGTAAACAGCCCGAACTAGCTAATCTGCCGGCATATTCAGCCCTCCATTCCCCTTATTAGTTAGTTGCCTTTCTCTGACTCCTCAATTTTCCCAAGATGTCCCTTTTTGTATAGGGATACCAAAACTGCACCACATATTCCAAAATGAGGCCTTCCCAGTGCCTTGTAAAGAGGGAGAATAATATTTTTCTCTCTTGAATCTATTCCCCTCTTTATTAACAAGACAATATCTTGCTAGCTCTAGGTGTTGTACATGGCCTTGTTTGCTACAAGCTCAGTATGTTATCTACCACGAACCCCCCAATCTTTTCCATTACAGATTCACTTAAACAGAGTTATTATGGTGTAGTGCACAGGATTATTTAAATTTCCCAAATTGCATCACCTACATTATCTACATTGAATCTAATCTGCCATTATGCGCCCATTTTGATTAATCTATCTAGTTGCTTGCAGCACTGCCACATCATTGGAAGTTCCAAAGCTATGCATAATTTTTATGTCATCAGCAAACACAGAGACCTTGCTATCAATGCCCACTTCTAAGTCATTTATAAACAGATTAAACAGAAGCGGACCAGTAACAGAAACCCTGAGAGAACTCCGTTTAGAACTTAGCCCACATAGATGTAGAGCCATAAACCACACTCTATTGTTTGCGGTCCAAAACCAGTTCTATCCATGAACCAAATGTTTTCTTCAAGGCCAACAATCCCATCAGTTTTATACATTAGTCGCCTATGTGGCACAGGATCAAAAGTTTTGGCCAAAAATCCAAATTATACCCATCCACTGCGTGCATGAATCTACTTCACTCTCTTCTTCATAAAAACCAATTAAATTTGTCTGATGATCTATCTCATGAAATCAATGCTGATATACTAAAAGATGATCTCTGGAGACAAAGTCAAGGAGATGATCCCTTAAAAAGTTTCATCACCTTCCCTACCACTGATGTTAGGCTTACAGGTCTTAAGTACCAGGCTGTTGATACGACTACTTTTGAAATTGGTATTAATTGGCTTTTTCCAATCTAGCGGAAACATCCCCAGACATAAAAGCGAATCTGAAAATATCAGAGAACAGGGTCGAGTAGAAACTGAACTAGCTCCTTTTAAAATCCTAGGATGCAATCCATCTGGTTCCTGGGCTTTATGTTATTAACTGTTCTAATTGATTCCGTACCATACCTCTGTTATCCAATGTGAAAACTCTCATTTCCTCCCTGCCACTGTTACAATCCCTACTGTTAAGGATCTCAACAGTAAAAAAACCGATGTAAAAAAAACGATTTTAGCAAGAGAGCCTTTTCGGCATCCTCTAAACACCTCAGCCCCATTATTAAATGGTCCCACCATTCTCAGTTCTCATCTTTTTACCATTATATACTAAAAAACATTTTGGGTTGGACTTGCTTGTTCGGCAATACGATTCATTTCTATTAGCAGTTTAATTGCCTTTCTTGCACTCTTTATACGTTTTGAAGTCCCTGAAGGCCTGTTTCTGTGCTTCTGTTTTCAAAAGTTTTTTAAAAGCCCTTTTCTTTTTGGGTTCCATTTCCCTTTTTACCTTGAGCATTTTAAGCCATGACAGGACTGGACCTAATTTGTTTACAACAACCTTGTTACCAAAGGACCGATTTGGAAACGTTTCTATCGTTTATATCCTTTAAAAGTGCAGTCACATCTGCCTCAGTACTGTATCTTTACCTCGAAACAGTTCCCCCAGTCTATGAGGAAGGAGCGATTTTCTTTAACGCATAAAATTAGGTTTCATATAGTTTTAAAAGTTTTGTTAACCCAGTGCACTTTAGTTTTTTGCAAACTATATAAAATGACACTAATCATGGGTTCACTATCCCGTTTAAAATGACAACTAGATCATGTCACTATCCCTAATATTAAATGTCACTATATCATGGTCACTATTCCCATATTAACAGACATCTATTAATGGTCAATGTTCAATATATTAAAGACACGATATCGATCCAGTCACTTCCCTATATTAAAGACAGCTATATCATGTCGTCACTATTCCGTATATCTAAATGACACACATAATGGTCACTATTCCCAGATATTTAAATGACCTATACTTTGTCACTATTCCCTATATATAAATGACACTATATCATAGGTCGCTATTCACTATATTAAAGTGACACATTCATGGTACTATTCCTAATTAAATGACACTAGTATCATGGTCCGTTCCCTATATTAAATGACACTATATCATGGTCACTATTCCCCTATATATAGATGACACTATATCATGTCCATATTCCCTATATTAAAATGGACACTTAGTATCAAGAGGTCACTATTCCCTATATTAAATGACACTATATCATGGTCATGTTCCCTATATTCAACTGACACTATATCATGGTCACTATTCCTATATTAAATGGCACTATACATGATCACTATTCCCTATATTAAACCCTATACATGGTCACGATTCCCATTTAAATGACACTATATCTGATCACCTCCCTATATAAGACACTATCATGGTCACTATCCCTATATTAAATGGGACACTGTATCATAAATCCTATATTCATATATATAAATGACACTAATAATGGATCACTATTCCCATAGATTAAATGACAATATGATGATGGTCACTATTCCCTATATTAAATGACCCCACATAATCATGGTTCCACTATTCCGCTATATTAAAGACACATATCATGGGTTCACGGTATTCCCCTAGTATTAAAATGCACTATATCATGGTCACTATTCCCTATATAAATGACACTATATCATGGTCACTATTCCCTAATTAAAAGACATATATCATGGTCACTATTCCCTATAGTAAATGACACTATATCATGGTCACTATTCCCTATTATTAAATGACCACATATCATGATCACTATCCCTATATTAAATGACACTATATCATGCCGCACTATTCCCATATGAAAATGACACTATATAATGATCTATCCCTATATTATGAACACTATGCATGTCACTATTCCCTATAATAAAGTGACACTTATATTCATGGTCATATTCCCTATATTAAAATGACACCAAGATATCATGGTCACTATTCCCTATATTAAATATCACTATATCATTGGTTCACTATTACCTATATGTATATATGACACTATGTATCATGGTCATATTCCCTATATTAAATGACACTATATCATGATCACTATTCCCTATATACTATGACTATATATGGTCACTATCACTATATAATGGTCACTATTCCCTATATAAATGACACTATATCATGGTCATATTCCCTATATTAAATGACCTATATCATGGTCGCATATTCCCTATATTAATGACACTAGTCAGATGGTCACTATTCCCTATATTAAATGCGACTATCGAATCATTGATCACTATTCCCTATATATAAATGACACATATCCATGGTCACATCCCTATATTAAATGGATATCAATACAGCATACATGGTCACTATTCCCATAGATATAAATGAACTATATCATGGTCACTATTCCCTATATTAAATGACGCTATATCATGGTCACTATTCCCTATATTAGAATGAACCTATATAGGGTCACTATTCCATAGATTAAATGACACATATGCAGATTCATATTCCCTATATTAAATGACACTATATCTGGTCACTATTCCTATATAAATGACACTATTCAGGGTCACGTATTCCCTAATAAATGGACACTATATCATGGTCACTATCCCCTAGGATTAAAGGACACTAACTGGATCATGATCACTATTCCCTATATTAAATGACACAATCATGGTCACTAGTTCCCTATATAAATGACATATATCATGGTCCCTCCTATTCCCTATTAAATGACACTATATCATGATCACTATTCCCTATATTGAAATGGACACTTGTATCAATGTCACTATTCCCATATATAAATGGACTATATCATGGTCACTATTCCCTATAAATTAATATGACACGTATCATGGTCACTATTCCCTATATAAATGACACTATATCATGGTCACTCATTCCTATATTAAATGACACATATCATGGACAGCTATGCTTCCTATATATTAAATGACACTGGTATCAGCGGATCAACTATTCCCTATATTCAATGACACTTTATTGGTCACTTTCCCTAATTAAATGACACTATAATCATGGTCACTATTCCTCATATTAAATGACACTATATCAGGTTCACTATTCCCTATAGTAAATGACACATATCATGGTCACTATTCCCTATATTAAAAATGAACACCTATATTCATGATCACGTATTCCATATATTAAATCACTATATCATGGTCACATTCCTTATATGAAATTACACATATCATGATCACTATTCCTATATTAAATGGACATCTCAATCATCGTACTATTCCCTATATTAATGACACGTATCAGTCACTTCCCTATATAAATGACACTAATCATGGTCGTATTCTCTATATTAAAGTACACATATATCCATGGTCACTATTCCCTATATTAAATGACACTATATCATGACCACTATTGTCCCTATAATAAAGGACCACTCAGCCTATCACAGCCTATCACAGTTTATCAGCCTATCACAGCCTATCACAGCCTATCAGCCTATCACAGCCTATCAGCCTATCACAGTCTATCAGCCTATCACAGCCTATCACCAAGTCTTTATTATTTTGGGGGGGAACTTAAGTGACTGTAGGAAACCCACGCAAGCATAAGGCTGGGTTCACACGGGCGGATTTTACGTTCCGACTGACCGTTCACCACTAGCGAGAGGTCAACCAGGACGAATCATTCGCTGCGACCGGCTCTGCGGTCCATAGGAAACCCCGGTAGGATGAAAACAATTTACAAAGGAACCCAATTGCAAATTTGTGATAACGATAACAATCTCCATGTTACAATGGTGTTCAAATACAGATTTCCTTAATGCCGCAAAGCTTCGTACACACTCACGAACGCTGGCCCGGCCCACGACGCACAATGTTGTACGAACACCCATTTCGGACGAGTATTGGTAATCACCATTTGGCGTCTTGGCTCGGGACCCACGATTGGTCCGGACCTTACGTTTAAGGGTTAATTATTACTTCCAACAACCCTCAGTTTTTCTCACCATTAAAAGTACCCAGGGATCGATCTACGAGGTAAGTGCCATTAAAAGCTCTATACGCGAGCATCGAAACCAGCGAGTAAATGTCATGGTATTTAGGGTGATACATCGAATCCAGGTCAGAGTGTCCATTAAGCGATACATCGAGCATCGATTTTATCCGCAAGTAAACTAGTAACATGGTACTAGGCGCGCCATCGAATCTACGAGTAAAGTGTCAATTAAAGCTATACGCGAGGCACGAATCCGTGAGAGTAAAAGTGTATGGTACCTAGCGCGAACATCGATATTACGAGTTAAGTGTCCATTAAAAGCCTATACGCGAGCATCGAATCCGCGAGTAAATGCTACATGTGACATAGCGCGCATCGAACCATAAAAGGTCAATTAGCTTCGCGAGCTCGACCGGAGTATGTCACAGGTACTCTAGGCGCGAACATCGAATCTACGAGTAAAGTGTCCATTAAAGCCATACAGAGCATCGAATCCGCGAGTAAATGTACATGGTACCTAGGCTGTGACATCAACGGGAAATCGGTATTGCGAATCGAATACGAGAAGTGTCAATTAAAGCCTATGCACGAGCATCGAATCCGCGAGTAAATGGACATGTCGCGGCACTCGAATCAATAAGTGCCTAAACCATAGGGCCTCGAAATCGCGACGATTAAAATGTTACATGGTACCTAGGCGTGACACGAATCCGCTAAAGTACGTAATCGGCGAGCGAAACGATAAGACGAATGTCCATTAAAGCCTAACACGAGCATCGAATCCGCGAGTAAAATGTAATGGTATGCTAGGTGCGAACACGAATCGTGAGTAAAGTGTCATTAAAACCTATCGCCGAAGTTCGAAAATCGCGATAAAAGTACATGGTATCTAGGCGCAAAATCGAATCTTGCGAGAAAGTGTCCATAAAGCTATACGGAGCATCGAAATCTGCGAGTAAAATGTACATGGTATCTAGGACGCGAATATCAAATCTGCGAGTAAAGTGTCCATTAAAGCCTATACGCGAGCATCAAATCCGCGAGTAAATGTAAATGGTATCTAGGCGCAAACATCGAATCTGCGAGTAAAGTGTCACATTAAAGGCCTATACGCGAGCATCGAATCTGCGAGTAAAATGTCCATGGTATCTTGGAGCGAATATCAAATCTGCGAGTAAAGTGTCCATAAAACCTGTACGCGAGCATCGAATCCGGGTTAAAGTCCATTACCTAGGCGCGAAAGAACTCGAAATAGCGCGAGGAGTGAGAGTAAAAAAGATTTTTCGAATGTCCTGGAATGGAACGTGTTCCCCAGACCATTTCCAGGTCCCACAGCCATTTACATTAAGTTACCATTGAATTTTTAATTGTATTTCATTAGAACTTTTCGAAACTATTTGACTCCATTGACTTTAAGAGTCTGTTTTCGAACTTTCCATATAGTTCGAAAGTTCGAAAACGGACCGAACTTTCTAAAGTTCGTCCATCTCTACTCATAATTAGGTAATCTAACCATGTATTATAATCCTAGTAGGATACCATAGTTAGGGGTATGAGTCAATCAGATGGGATTGTAACGGACACTGGGCCCCCAGCAAAATGTGATAGGGCCCTTATCTGTGCTTCACAGGGGTTTTCTGGGGAGGAGGCTATGTCGTGTCATAGGAAAATAAAAAAAGATTGGGCCCCCTTTGCGATTGCTCCACTGGGTAGTTTTGCCCCTGATGTCATGATGGGAATAGGGCCATATTTATCAAAAAATCGGTATGGTTTTTACGAATGCGTAAAATAACAATCAGTGTTCTACGATACAATCGTTATTTACGATATCGATCGTAATTCTGGTCGATCGTAATTCTCGATATCGCATCGTAAATCTACGGTGCCGTTATCGTTATTTTACACGACCGTGCGGTTCCTTCAATTTTTAAAGGAGCCGCGTGGTCGTAATTCTATTATTACCAACGTTTTCTACGATATCGGCACCGTAGATTTACATAGCAATTTCGTAGAATTCGATCGATATCGTAAATCTTAACGCACGAATCCCTGCAGACTTTCCGCCACTTAAATAATAATAAATGGGCGCACCTAAAGCTGAATGTGCATAAGTGTGCCCATTGTACATATAAATTAGTCACCTATATATAGTCTAGAAAGAAGGAGGAGCTTTTCCATTAGGGGAGTGGCTATTATTGAGCTTAGAAAATTCATTCAACGTAACGTAGACGTGTCACACGTATGACCAATTTATTTGTTACGTTTTTTAATAATTTTTTGTTTTCTTTCCTGCAAGGAGCCGCTACGTGTGTAGAAGTTCAGAAGCGTTTATTTTCTCTGCAGACAATGGCTTTTCTCGCCTCTTCTTCTCCAAACTTTCATCTATTCTAGTGCTTTTGCAAGGCTGGTCGCTCTGTTTCCTGCGAGTTTCCATCCCATTTTTTTTTTATATACTGCCCCATGTGCCCTTGTGAACCTGTTGAAAGGCGGGTGAAAGGAGCGGTGAATATAACGCTGCCTCTGTACACATGCTGACTGGGAAAAGAGAATGGAGAAGGCGGTTTTATTCAGAGTAAGATAACATTGTAGAGAATGATAGACTCGGCTATTGTGTCCTGTATTGAAAGGTCTCTAGCTCTGCTTGTGAAGCTGTACAGGTAGGCGACCAGCGGAGATAATTCCCAGCCTATGCTTCATTGCTTCTTTATAGATCCTCACTCCCGGCTCTTGAAAGGCCAGACGTTGCTGAATAAAGTCGCTCACTCGCTTCCGTAAACTTTTTTCTCCAATGAATTTTCCGGGGATGTGAACAGTCCAGTCGGCTTGAAGATGCATCTGAATGATCCATCCTGTTCTGAATCAAAGCCCCGACAGGCCCCATAGCGATTTAACAAAGAGAGAGATGGTGAGACCAAGAATTCCTTCTGCAGGTAAAGGACATTCAGGGCTTATCTATTCATATCTGGCCCTGCTACAAAGAATTATCACAGCCTATCATTATCCTATCTCAGCCATATCAGCCTATCACAGCACCATCTCAGCCTATCACAGCCTATCACAGCTATCATCACAGCCTCTCTCAGCCTTACCCTATCTAAGCCTTATCCAGCCTATTCCACATCCTTATCTCAGCCTATCACATGCCTATCACAGCCTATATCAGCCTATCACAGCCATCTCACCTATCACAGCCTATCTCAGCCTATCACAGCCTCTATCGCATCACAGCTTATCTGCCTATCAAGCCTATCACATCTATCTCACCATCACTCCTATCTCAGCCTATTTCAGCCTATCACAGCCTATCACAGCCTATCTCAGCCTATCACAGCCTATCTCAGCCTTATCAAGCTATCCAGCCATTACAGCCATCTCAGCCTGTCACAGGCTTATCTCTGCCTATCACAGCCTATTCAGCTATCACAGCTATCTCAGCCTATCCATCCTATCACAGCCTGTCTCAGCCTATCACATCCTATCTCAGCCTGTCACATCCTTATCTCAGCCTATCACAGCCTATCACATCCTATCTCAGCCTATCACAGCCTATCTCAGCATCACAGCCTATCTCAGCCTATCACATCCTTTCTCAGCATCACAGCTGTCTCAGTTCTAATCACACCCTGTCTCAGCCTATCACATCCTGTCTCAGCTGTCACATCCTATCTCAGCCCTGTCACATCCTATCTCAGCCTATCACAGCCTATCTCAGCCTATCACAGCATCTCAGCCTATCACATCCTGCTCAGCCTCACATCTCAGCGTCACATCCTATCTCAGCCTATCACAGCCTATCTCAGGCCTATCACAGCCTATCTCAGCCTATCACACCTATCTCAGCCTATCACACCCTTCTCAGCCTATCACACCATCCTGTCTCAGCCTGTCACATCCTATCTCAGCCTGTCACATCCTATCTCAGCTATCACAGCTATCTCAGCCTAGCACATCCTTTCTCAGCCTATCACATCCTTTCTCGCCTATCACAAGCCTGTCTCAGCCTATCACATCCTATCTCAGCCTTACCATAGTCTATAGGCCCCACAGGCCACGGCCACAGGCGCTGCAGTTACCACCGCCTATCCGGCCCCCACGCAGATATGGCGGCTATCAGCCTATCGTGATATCACAGATCTCCACGACATATCAGGCCTACAGGCATCTCAGAGCCCCACCCTGTAGCATCATTTTCCACACACGGCGCCCTTACCTATGACGTCGCGCAACGCATATTTAGCTATCTAGCTCGTCACGAGCTTCTCAGCTACACATCTACAAAGTTTTTTATCAGATATACAGCCCTTCTTAGGCACGACATTCAGTACAGCCTATCAAGCCTATCAGCCTATCTCAGCACCACGCACCCCATGCAAGTCCCTTATAGCCGACCACGCCACCCAGCCATCCAGCCCCGCCTCAGTATACAGACGGTCTATAGCCACATATCAACCCCGCTCTATCAGCCTAAGCTTAATCACAGTTTATCAGCCTTATCAAGCTACAGTTACTCTATGCCTATCACGCTACAAGCATCTTAGACTATCTCAGCCTCTCAGTTTACGGCACTATCACAGTTTCGCGTCGGTTACCGACAGTCGCCTGAAGTCCCGGCCGTACACCTCACCAGAAAGGCCATATATACAGTTATACGGGGACCCGATTATCACAGCCTCCATAGTCACTAGTGAGAAGCGGCGGTTAAGCCCCCAGGCGAGGCCTAAGCCTACACATGTATATCAGCCCTATCACAGCCTACACCAAACGTCTTTTTTATTGGGTGAACTTACGTGACGGGTATTTGGTGTGTCCCTACCGCGCGCAAGGGGGAGGTAGCTTTTTGGTCACGGTGTGCTTGTCTTTTGCCACGAGAAGACTGACGTTCACCTCATAGCGGAGTCAAAGGATCGTAACACATTAGCGTGTCAGCGTGCTCTGCGGCCACCTAGGCAACCCCCGGCGGATGAAAACCCCGTACCTCCACCCCCCGCGCGGGCCCCCCCGATGTTGTCCCTCAAATGTGAAAGGCCAAAGGAGGTAACGCCACACCCCCCCTATATCTCACACCCCCCGGTGCTAATCCCCCCCACTTTGTTATTCGTGATCTTGAACTGCTGCCAACACGCTTCTACACACTCACGAGATGCTGGCCCTGAGCACAGTAGTGTGTTACTACCCATGCGACAGCTGTGATTTTGTTTGTTTCGGGGAAGGCGAGAACAGTTTGGGGTTTGGCGCTGGACCCACGAGGGGTCCGGACTTCGTTTAAGGGTGAATTATACTTCCAACAACCCTCAGTTTTTCTCACCATTAAAAGTACCCAGGGCGAGGACCCGACCTAAACTGCTGACTCCTCACCAGTCCAAATCCGCCTCCTTCTCCAGTCCAAGGCCTTGCCAATCGGAATACACATCTTGTAACCAATGGTTTGGTGCTGGACCAAGGTAATTATAACATCATGGGGGAGGATTAGGTTCTAACCCTGGGTACTTTTATCGATCTACGAGGTAAAGTGCCATTAAACTCTATCGCGAGATCGAAACCAGCGAGTTAAAAGTCACATGGTATTCCTATGGGATATACATCGAATCAGGTACAGAGTGTCCATTAAGCCATAATCGAGCATCGATTTTTCCGCAGTAAAGGTCAACATGGTATAGGCGCGAGCGCATCGAATCTACTGAGTAAAGTGGTCAATTAAAGCTATATGCGAGGCAGTCGAATACGTGAGAGTAAAATGTACATGGTACCTACGGCGCGAACATCGATATACGAGTAAAGTGTCCATTAATTAAGCCTATACGCGAGCATCGAAATCCGCGAGTAAAATGTACATGGACTAGGCGCTGAACTCGGAAGTCAATAAGCCTACGCGAGTCATCGAGAAAATGTACAGGTACTCTAGGCGGCGAACATCGAATCACGAGTAAAGTGTCACATTAAGCACTATAAGAGATCGAATCCGCGAGTAAAATGTACATGGTACCTAGGCTTGAACATCGAACGGAAGTTCGGCTATTAGGCGAACGATCACAGTAGTGTCAATCTAAAGCCTATGCACCGAGAATCGAATCCGCAGAGTAAAATGGACAGGTAGGGAACATCGGATCGAAGTAAGTGATAACCTTACGGGACATCGAAATCCGACGTTAAAATGTACATGGGTACCTAGGCGTGACCGAACCGCGAAATACTGAATCTGCGGCAAACGATACCAGACGGAAAGTGTCCATTAAAGCCTAGTACACGAGCATCGAATCCGCGAGTAAAATGTAATGGTATCTAGGTGCGAACACGAATAGTGAGTAAAGTGCAATTAAAACCTATCGCCGAGTATCGAAATCCGCGAGTAAAATGGTACTGGTATCTAGGCGCAAAACATCGAATCTTGCGAGTAAAGTGTCCATAAAGCTATACGGAGCATCGAAATTGCGAGTAAAATGTACATGGTATCTAGGACGCGAATATCAAATCTGCGAGTAAAGTGTCCATTAAAGCCTATACGCGAGCATCAAATCCGCGAGTAAATGTAAATGGTATCTAGGCGCAAACATCGAATCTGCGAGTAAAGTGTCACATTAAAGGCCTATACGCGAGCATCGAATCTGCGAGTAAAATGTCCATGGTATCTTGAGCGAATATCAAATCTGCGAGTAAAGTGTCCATTAAAACCTGTACGCGAGCATCGAATCCGCGGTAAAGTCCATGGTACCTAGGCGCGAAATGAACTCGAAATAGCGCGAGGAGTGAGAGTAAAAAAGATTTTTCGAATGTCCTGGAATGGAACGTGTTCCCCAGACCATTTCCAGGTCCCACAGCCATTTACATTAAGTTACCATTGATATTTTAATTGTATTTCATTAGAACTTTTCGAAACTATTTGACTCCCATTGACTTTAAGAGTCTGTTTTCGAACTTTCCATATAGTTCGAAAGTTCGAAAACGGACCGAACTTTCTAAAGTTCGTCCATCTCTACTCAAATTAGGTAATCTAACCATTATTATAATCCTAGTAGGATACCATAGTTAGGGGTATGAGTCAATCAGATGGGATTGTAACGGACACTGGGCCCCCAGCAAAATGTGATAGGGCCCTTATCTGTGCTTCACAGGGGTTTTCTGGGGGGAGGCTATGTCGTGTCATAGGAAAATAAAAAAAGATTGGGCCCCCTTTGCGATTGCTCCACTGGGTAGTTTTGCCCCTGATGTCATGATGGGAATAGGGCCATATTTATCAAAAAATCGGTATGTTTTTTACGAATGCCGTAAAATAACAATCAGTGTTTACGATACCAATCGTTATTTACGATATCGATCGTAATTCTCTGGTCGATCGTAATTCTCGATATCGCTATCGTAAATCTACGGTGCCGTTATCGTTATTTTACACGACCGTGCGGTTCCTTCAATTTTTAAAGGAGCCGCGTGGTCGTAATTCTATTATTACCAACGTTTTCTACGATATCGGCACCGTAGATTTACATAGCAATTTCGTAGAATTCGATCGATATCGTAAATCTTAACGAACGAATCCCTGCAGACTTTCCGCCACTTAAATAATAATAAATGGGCGCACCTAAAGCTGAATGTGCATAAGTGTGCCCATTGTACATATAAATTAGTCACCTATATATAGTCTAGAAAGAAGGAGGAGCTTTTCCATTAGGGGAGTGGCTATTATTGAGCTTAGAAAATTCATTCAACGTAACGTAGACGTGTCACACGTATGACCAATTTATTTGTTACGTTTTTTAATAATTTTTTGTTTTCTTTCCTGCAAGGAGCCGCTACGTGTGTAGAAGTCAGAACGTTATTTTTCTTGCAGACAATGGCTTTTCTCGCCTCTCTTTCTCCAAACTTTCATCTATTCTAGTGCTTTTGCAAGGCTGGTCGCTCTGTTTCCTGCGAGTTTTCCATCCCATTTTTTTTTTATATACTGCCCCATGTGCCCTTGTGAACCTGTTGAAAGGCGGGTGAAAGGAGCGGTGAATATAACGCTGCCCTCTGTAACACTGCTGACTGGGAAAAAAGAATGGGAGAAGTGCGGTTTTATTCAGAGTAAGATAACATTGTAGAGAATGATAGACTCGGCTATTGTGTCCGTGTATTGAAAGAGTCTCTAGCTCTGCTTGTGAAGCTGTCAGGTAGGCGACCAGCGGAGATAATTCCCAGCCTATGCTTCATTGCTTCTTTATAGATCCTCACTCCCGGCTCTTGAAAGGCCAGACGTTGTGAATAAAGTCGCTCACTCGCTTCCGTAAACTTTTTTCTCCCAATGAATTTTCCGGGGATGTGAAAAGTCCAGTCGGCTCTGAAGATGCATCTGAATGATCCATCCTGTTCTGAATCAAAGCCCCGACAGGCCCCATAGCGATTTTAACAAAGAGAGAGATGGTGAAGACCAAGAATTCCTTCTGCAGGTAAAGGACATTCAGGGCTTATCTATTCATATCTGGCCCTGCTACAAAGAATTATCACAGCCTATCATTATCCTATCTCAGCCATATCAGCCTATCACAGCCACCATCTCAGCCTATCACAGCCTATCACAGCTATCATCACAGCCTCTCTCAGCCTTACCCTATCTAAGCCTATCCAGCCTATTCCACATCCTTATCTCAGCCTATCACATCCTATCACAGCCTATATCAGCCTATCACAGCCATCTCACCTATCACAGCCTATCTCAGCCTATCACAGCCTCTATCCATCCAGCTATCTGCCTATCAAGCTATCACATCCTATCTCAGCCATCACTCCTATCTCAGCCTATTTCAGCCTATCACAGCCTATCACAGCCTATCTCAGCCTATCACAGCCTATCTCAGCCTATCAAGCTATCCAGCCATTACAGCCTATCTCAGCCTGTCACAGGCTTATCTCTGCCTATCACAGCCTATTTCAGCCCTATCACAGCTTATCTCAGCCTATCACATCCTATCACAGCCTGTCTAGCCTATCACATCCTATCTCCAGCCTGTCACATCCTTATCTCAGCCTATCACAGCCTATCACATCCTATCTCAGCCTATCACAGCCTATCTCAGCATCACAGCCTATCTCAGCCTATCACATCCTTTCTCAGCGATCACAGCTGTCTCAGTCTAATCACACCCTGTCTCAGCCTATCACATCCTGTCTCGCTGTCACATCCTATCTCAGCCCTGTCACATCCTATCTCAGCCTATCACAGCTATCTCAGCCTATCACAGCCTATCTCAGCCTATCACATCCTGTCTCAGCCGTCACATCTCAGCGTCACATCCTATCTCAGCCTATCACAGCCTATCTCAGCCTATCACAGCCTATCTCAGCCTATCCACACCTATCTCAGCCTATCACACCCTTCTCAGCCTATCACACCATCCGTCTCAGCCTGTCACATCCTATCTCAGCCTGTCACATCCTATCTCAGCTATCACAGCTATCTCAGCCTAGCACATCCTTTCTCAGCCATCACATCCTTTCTCGCCTATCACAAGCCGTGTCTCAGCCTATCACATCCTAATCTCAGCCTTACTCTAGTCTATAGGCCCCACAGGCCACGGCCACAGGCGCTGCAGTTACCACCGCCTATCCGGCCCCCACGCAGATATGGCGGCTATCAGCCTATCGTGATATCACAGATCTCCACGACATATCAGGCCTACAGGCATCTCAGAGCCCCACCCTGTAGCATCATTTTCCACACACGGCGCCCTTACCTATGACGTCGCGCAACGCATATTTAGCTATCTAGCTCGTCACGAGCTTCTCAGCTACACATCTACAAAGTTTTTTATCAGATATACAGCCCTTCTTAGGCACGACATTCAGTACAGCCTATCAAGCCTATCAGCCTATCTCAGCACCACGCACCCCATGCAAGTCCCTTATAGCCGACCACGCCACCCAGCCATCCAGCCCCGCCTCAGTATACAGACGGTCTATAGCCACATATCAACCCCGCTCTATCAGCCTAAGCTTAATCACAGTTTATCAGCCTTATCAAGCTACAGTTACTCTATGCCTATCACGCTACAAGCATCTTAGACTATCTCAGCCTCTCAGTTTACGGCACTATCACAGTTTCGCGTCGGTTACCGACAGTCGCCTGAAGTCCCGGCCGTACACCTCACCAGAAAGGCCATATATACAGTTATACGGGGACCCGATTATCACAGCCTCCATAGTCACTAGTGAGAAGCGGCGGTTAAGCCCCCAGGCGAGGCCTAAGCCTACACATGTATATCAGCCCTATCACAGCCTACACCAAACGTCTTTTTTATTGGGTGAACTTACGTGACGGGTATTTGGTGTGTCCCTACCGCGCGCAAGGGGGAGGTAGCTTTTTGGTCACGGTGTGCTTGTCTTTTGCCACGAGAAGACTGACGTTCACCTCATAGCGGAGTCAAAGGATCGTAACACATTAGCGTGTCAGCGTGCTCTGCGGCCACCTAGGCAACCCCCGGCGGATGAAAACCCCGTACCTCCACCCCCCGCGCGGGCCCCCCCGATGTTGTCCCTCAAATGTGAAAGGCCAAAGGAGGTAACGCCACACCCCCCCTATATCTCACACCCCCCGGTGCTAATCCCCCCCACTTTGTTATTCGTGATCTTGAACTGCTGCCAACACGCTTCTACACACTCACGAGATGCTGGCCCTGAGCACAGTAGTGTGTTACTACCCATGCGACAGCTGTGATTTTGTTTGTTTCGGGGAAGGCGAGAACAGTTTGGGGTTTGGCGCTGGACCCACGAGGGGTCCGGACTTCGTTTAAGGGTGAATTATACTTCCAACAAACCCTCAGTTTTATCCACCATTAAAAAGTACCAAGGGCGGGACCCAGACATAAAATGCTGACTCCTCACCCAGTCAAATCCGCATCCTTCTCCCTTCCACGGCCCTTTTTTTTTTGCCAATCGGAATAACATCTTGTAACCAATGGTTGGTGCTGGACCAAATGGTAATTTAAACATCATGGGGGAGGATTAGGTTCTAACCCTGGGTACTTTTGTCCATTAACAAAGGTAAAATATGATGTAATTCCAAAATGATTCTCTCTTTTCCTCCACTGTTCCCTATTGTGTTTAGAACAGGAATTCACGGCTTCATTCAATTTGCCAGGTTAAAAAAAAAAGGCCCAGAGGGTGTCCGCTAGCTGAGCTTTCATTAGGGCTCATTTACATTCTGCCGAGTCCCATATTCCTATAGTGGCACAACCATCAGCAAATTAGAGCTGCCGGGGCAGAGATATTTGTACGGGATTTCCAAAGGGAAGTCAAGAAAGAGGAAATAAAAGGGCTAGGCCACACAAAGGCTTTTTTATCGCGTTTGCGCACACATTTTGCGCACGTGATTGCGCATGCGATTTTGCTTAAAATGGAGATTGCGTGCACCATTTTTTCCGCAAACGCATACAGTTTTATAATATTAAATGACAAAAATGCATGCGCAAACAACGCAAGAAATCGCACAGGCAATCACGTGCGATAACACCCGCCATTGCGTGCTCGATTTTGTTCGTTGTAGTGTGGCCTTAATGTGCCGACAGATCACATGGTATCTGTCGGCACATTGCACAGGGAACCTGCACACATGGAACTGAACTCTCCCCATACGCGGTATTGGGTTCAGTCAGCCGTGCGGCCATACACCGCACTATCAGTATCGACTCCCACTATTAAAGTAAAAGCTGACCGAGGGAAATTTTCCGTCTTTCCCGATCAAACGGAGTGCCGACTACGGTCGTTCGTCGGCACTCTGATCGTTCTGGAATGTGACCACGCCCCCAAAACATCACGGTCACGCTTAAACCCCAACCATGAAGGCCACGCCCCCAAAGATAACTGCCATGCATTGCAACCATGACCCCAAATGTTGTGACCACGCTACCAGATATTGTGTTCACCCCTCCCAAAAAAATGCAAACATTATGGTCCGCCCCCATACATCATGGCCACACCCCCAAACATCCCAGGTCTGTTCACGAATCACACCCACATACACAAACATCCTGTCCATGCCCCCAAACATCACAGGCACACCACGCCCATGCCCCTAAATGGCACAGCCACGCCCACACTTTAAAACAGCGGGACCACGCCCCCAAATACCGCGACCACCAAATGTCACGTCCAAGCCTTCTGGACACCACAACATCACAGACACGACCCAGACTGTCCACACCCTAGAATGTCGTGTCCCCACCCACCGCAACATTGCAGACATGCCCCATCCACCTACTCAAACCGGGATGGTTGGGGGGTATGGACTACATGGGAATTACCTGCATTACCTGGACGTTATTGATTGGGATCTAATAGTCAATATAAAGTGGTCCTTGTGCAAGGATAAAGTGTTAAAGTGCAAACAAAGTGACACACTGCTCACTAATGTGCAAAAAATAGAGCACGCTTATAACACACACAGAGCTCAGACAGCGCAACAGAATGAAGCCCGACTTAACATAGTAATTAAGGTTGAATAAAGACAGACGTCCATCAAGTCCAACCTATTCACTTTTTTTTTTTTTTAACCCTACCTAACAGTTGATCCAGAGGAAGGCAAAAAACCCCAGCTAAAAAGGCAATCGGAAAGTATCCCTGGATCAACCAGACCTATATTCATTAATACCAGTAATTCTCAATATTATATACTATCCCTGTACCAACCAGATCTACAGTATATGCATTAATAGCAGTAATTCTCAATATTATATAGTATCCCTGTACCAACCAGAACTACAGTATATGCATTAATACCAGTAATTCTCAATATTTTTTAGTTTTAGAAACTTATCCAGGCCTTTTTTAAAGCTATTCAATGAACTTGCTATTACCACATCTGCTGGAAGGCAGTTCCACAGTTTCATCGTTCTCACTGTAAAGAAACCTTTCCTAACCTGAAGATGAAACTTCATTTCTTCCAACCTTAAAGGATGTCCACGTGTCCTCTGATATGACCTATTAGTGAACAATACACCAGAGAGTTCATTGTATGGGCCATTAATATATTTGTACAAGGTTATCATGTCCCCACGCAACCGCCGCTTCTCCAATGTAAACAGCCCTAACTAGTCTAATCTGCCTGCATATTCAAGCCCCTCCATTCCCCTTATTAAGTTAGTTGCCTTTCTCTGAACTGCCTCAATTTCCAAGATGTCCCTTTTGTATATGGGATACCAAAACTGCACCACATATTCCAAATGAGGCCTTACCAGTGCCTTGTAAAGAGGGAGAATAATATTTTTCTCTCTTGAATCTATTCCCCTCTTTATACAAGACAATATCTTGCTAGCTCTAGCTGTTGCTACCTGGCATTGTTTGCTACAGCTAAGTCTGTTATCTACCAGAACCCCCAAATCTTTTTCCATTACAGATTCACTTAACACAGAGTTATTTATGGTGTAGGTGGCACAGGGATTATTAAATCCCAAATGCATCACCTTACATTTATCTACATTGAATCTCATCTGCCATTCTGCTGCCCATTTTGATAATCTATCTAGGTCTGCTTGCAGCACTTGCACATCATTGGAAGTTTCCAAAGCTCTGCATAATTTAGTGTCATCAGCAAACACAGAGACCTTGCTCTCAATGCCCCCTTCTAAGTCATTTATAAACAGATTAAACAGAAGCGGCCCCAGTACAGAACCCTGAGGAACTCCGTTTAGAACTTTAGCCCACATAGATGTAGCTCCATTAACCACCACTCTCTGTTTGCGGTCCAATAACCAGTTCTCTATCCATGAACAAATGTTTTCTTCAAGGCCAACAGTCCTCAGTTTATACATTAGTCGCCTATGTGGCACAGTATCAAAAGCTTTTGCAAAATCCAAATATACCACATCCACTGCTGTGCCTGAATCTAACTTCTTACTCTCTTCTTCATAAAAACCAATTAAATTTGTCTGGCATGATCTATTTCTCATAAATCCATGCTGACTACTACTAATAAGATGATCTCTGGAGACAAAGTCAAGGATATGATCCCTTAACAAAGTTTCCATCACCTTCCCTACCACTGATGTTAGGCTTACAGGTCTATAGTTACCAGGCTGTGAACGACTACCTTTTTGAATATTGGTATTACATTGGCTTTTTTCCAATCTAGCGGCACATCCCCAGACAAAAGCGAATCTGAAAATATGAGAAACAGTGGTCTAGCTAGAACTGAACTAAGCTCTTTTAAAATCCTAGGATGCAATCCATCTGGTCCTGGCGCTTTATTGATATTAACTTTGTCTAATTGATTCCGTACCATATCCTCTGTTATCCAATGTGAAAACTCTTCATTTCCTCCCTGCACATTGTTACAATCCCTACTGTAAGGATTCTCAACAGTAAAAACCGATGTAAAAAAACGATTTAGCAGATTAGCCTTTTCGGCATCCTCTACAACCACCTCAGCCCCATTATTTAATGGTCCCACATTCTCAGTTCTCATCTTTTTACCATTTATATACTTAAAAAACATTTTGGGGTTGGACTTGCTTTGTTCGGCAATCCGTATTTCATTTTCTATTTTAGCTAGTTTAATTGCTTTCTTGCACTCTTTATTACAGCTTTTGAAGTCCCTGTAAGCCTGTTCTGTGCCTTCTGTTTTCAAAATTTTAAAAGCCCTTTTCTTTTTTTCCATTTCCCTTTTTACCTGAGCATTAAGCCATGCAGGACTGGACCTAATTTTTTTACACTTGTTACCTAAAGGTACCGATTTGGAAACGTTATAGTTTAATATCCCTTTAAAAGTGGTCCACATCTGCTCAGTATCTTTACCTAGAAACAGTTCCCCCCAGTCTATGAGCAGGAGCGATTCTTTTAACAGCATAAAATTAGGTTTCCTATAGTTAAAAGTTTTTGTTAACCCAGTGCACTTTAGTTTTTTGCAACCTATATTAAATGACACTATATCATGGTCACTATTCCCTTTATTAAATGACACTATATCATGGTCACTATTCCCTATATTAAATGTCACTATATCATGGTCACTATTCCCTATATTAAATGACACTATATCATGGTCACTGTTCCCTATATTAAGAAGACCCTATATCACAGTCACTTATTCCCCTATTTAAATGACCTAGTCTATGGTCACTATTTCCCTATATTAAATGACACTATATCATGGTCACTATCCCTATATTAATGACACTATATATGGTCACTATTCCCTATATTAAATGACACTATCCAAGTCGCTATTCCCTATATTAAATGACCTATTCATGGTCCTATTCCCTATATTAAATGACACATGATCATGATCACTATTCCCTATATTAAAACTATATCATGGTCACTATTCCCTTATAAAGACACTATATCATGGTCACTATCCCTAATTTAAATGACACTTATCGTGGTCACTATTCCCTATATAATGACACTATATCATGGTCACTGTCCCATATATTAAATGACCTATATCATGGTCACTATTCCATATTAAATGGCCACTATCCATAGATCACTATTCCCTATTTAAACACACTATATCATGGTCACTATTCCCTATACTAAATGACACTATATCATGTCACTATTCCCTATATTAAACGACACTATATCATGGTCACTATTTCCCTATATGAAATGACACTATATCATGTCCTATTCCCTATATTAAATGACACTATATCATGGTCACTATTCCCTATATTAAATGACACTATATCATGATGGTCACTATTCCTATACTTAAATGACCTAATCATGGTCACTATTCCCTATATAAATGACACTATATCATGGTCCACTTTCCCTATATTAAATGACACTATCATGGTCACTATTCCCTATATAATGACACTATATCATGGTCACTATTCCCTATATTAAATGACACTATATCATGGTCACCTATTCCCTATATACATGACACATATCCATGGTCACATCATTCACCTATATTTACCATGACACTATATCATAGGTCAATATTCCCTATATTAAATGACACTATATCATGGTCACTATTCCATATTAAATGACACTATCATGATCACTATTCCCTATCTTAAATGACACTATATCATGGTCACTATTCCTATATTAAATGACACTATATCAGGGTCACTATTCCCTATATTAAATGACACATATCATGGTCACTATTCCCTATATTAAATACACTATATCATGGTCACTATTCCCTATATTAAATGACACTATATCCTGGTCACCTATTCCCTATATTAATGACACTAACTCATGATCACTATTCCCTATATATAAATGACACTTATATCATGATCACTATTCCCTTATTAAATGACAGCTATATCATGGTCACTATTCCTATATTAGATACTGACACTATTATCCATGGTCACTATTCCCTTATTAAATGACACTGTATCTATGGTCACTATTCCATATATAAATGACACTATATCATGGTCACTATTCCCATATTAAATGACACTATATCATGGTCACTATTCCCTATAATTAATGACACTTATCATGGTCACTCTCCCTATATTAAATGACACTGATATCATGGTCCTATTCCCTATTAAATGACACTATATCATGGTCACTATTCCCTATATTAAATGACACTATAATCATGGTGCACTATTTCCCTATATTAAATGACACTATATCATGGTCGCACTATGCTCCCTATATAAATGACACTATATCATGATCACTATTCCCTATATTAAAATGGACACTGATATCATGGTCACTATTCCCTATATTAAATGACACTATATCATGGTCACATTCCCTTACTTAAATGACACTAGATCTGGTCATTTCTATTTGCATTGCCTTTACAGATATATTCCTAAAAGTGACACTATATCTCATGGTCACATCCCTATATTAAATGACACTATATCAATGGTCACTACCCTATACTAATGAAACTATCTCATGATCACTATTCCGCTATATTACATGACACTGTATCGTGGGTCATATTCCCTATATTAAATGACACTATATCATGGTCCCTATTCTCTATATTAAATGACACTTATCCGGTCACTATTCCCTATATTAAATGACACTATATCATGGTCACTATTCCCTATATTAAATGACACTATATCATGGTCACTATTCCCTATATTAAATGACACTATATCGATGGTCCTATTCCTTAATTATTACACTATATCATGGTCACTATTCCCTATATTAAATGACACTATATCAGTCACTATTCCCTATATTAAATGACACTATATCATGGTCACTATTCCCTATATTAAATGACACTATATCATGGTCGCTATTCCCTATATTAAATACACTATATCATGGTCACTATTCCCTATATAAATGACACATATCATGACCACTATTCCCTATATTAAATGACCTATATCATGGTCACTATTCCCTAAGCTTCCCATTACCTTCATCTCCATAATGAGCTCAGGGTTATTAGATATCACCAGATCCAACAACGCATTCTGTGTAGTAGGAACTTCTACCATCTGTGAAAGAAAATGCTCATATAGGAAATTTAAGAACTTTATACCTTTTGAGGTGCTGGCAGTTCCATTACTCCAATCTATTTCAGGGTAGTTAAAATCCCCCATAACCAGAACATGCCCCATACCAGCAGCCTTCGCCAACTGCATATGGAGATTCATTTCCACCTCTTCCCCGGCATTTGGCGGCTTATAACACACTCCAACAATTAATTTACCTACCTTCTTGCTTCCTGTACACAGTTCCACCCATAATGTTTCTGCCGCATCGTTTGCTCCCCCATCTATTCCATCTTTTAAATTTGGCTTCAATTCCTGTTTAACATACATACATACTCCTCCTCCTTTCTTATTGAATCGGTCATGTCTAAATTAGGAGTATCCTTCAATATTTACTGTCCAGTCGTGTGAATCATTAAGCCATGATTCTGCTATACCAATTACATCATACCTTTCCTTTAATGCTATTATTTCAAGTTCGCCGGTTTTTCCAGCCAGACTCCTTGCATTTGTAAACATACATTTTAGATTATCAATTGATTTACTTCTATACATGGTCGTACATGCCTCCTTATCCTCTATGCTCCCCCCTCCCCCTTCTCCTCCCTCCGTTGTGTTACTAGCCCCCAGATCCCTAACTTCTCTATCTACCCCTGTGTAGTTAAACATTCACTCCCCCCCATACCTAGTTTAAAATCTCCTCCAACCCCCTAGCCATCTTCTCCCCCAAAACAGCTGCACCATCACCATTGAGGTGCAATCCGTCTCTACTAAAGAGCCTGTAGCCAACAGAAAAATCAGCCCAGTTCTCTAAAAACCCAAACCCCATATACACCACCCTCTTAGCCACGCATTTATACTCCTGAGCTCCCGTTGCCTCCCTAGCGTAGCACGTGGCTGCGGTAGTATTTCTGAAATCACTACCCTGGAGGTCCTTGCTTTTAACTTGGCCCCTAATTCTCGGAAATAATTTTTAAGGACCTCACCTCCACCTCTAACTTTGTCATTGGCACCAATGTGAACCAAGACCGCCGGGTCACTCCCAGCCCCACCCAATAATCTGTCTACACGATCCACCACATGTTGAACCCTAGCACCAGGCAGACAACACACTCTTCGGCATGTAGGGTCTTGGTGACAGATTACCCTATCTACCCTTCTAATAATAGAATCCCCTACCACTACCACCTGTCTATCCTTCCTAGCCCCCAGTTCTCCCTCCCTTGTATTGGAGATGGCCGTCCCCTGGGTGCTCAAGGGAAAGACTCGCTCCATACATGCTACTTCCGAGCCATCGTCCTCCACATCTTCGCCTAAAATGGCAAATCTGTTGGGATCGACCAGCTGGGAAGAAGCCCCCCTATCCTTCCGTCCCCTACTTCCCCTGGTGACCCTTACAAATCTATCTTCCTTCTCCACCTTATCTGCCCCATCTCCACCCACCAGTTTACTGGCCCCTGCCAGTACCTGCATTTCCCCCAGATTTGCCAAGCCCTGCAATGCTGCAAGTTTACCCCTTAGATTCTGTACCTCAGATTCCAGATGGGCAACCCACTCACATCTGACACATACATAGGTCCCCTGGGGCGGCTGCTCCAAGATCCCATACATGTGGCAGGATGCACATTGCACGGCCCCCACAAAACTGTCCATACTAAACAGCAATACACACCAGAGACACAGGAACAGCAATACACAGCAGAGACACAGTAATACACAGCAGAGACACAGTAATACACAGCAGAGACACAGCAGAGACACAGCAATACACAGCAGAGACACAGCAATATACAGCAGAGACACAGCAATACACAGCAGAGACACAGCAATACACAGCAGAGACACAGCAATACACAGCAGAGACCAGCATACACCAGAGAAATAGCTGTTGTTCTTAAAACGCTTTCTTGTTTTAAACGCTTTAGTTTTTTAACGCTCTCAATTCCCTTAAAACAGAAAATCGCTCAAGCTTGATCGCTCTGTAGAAATGACTTAAATGAGGTTCAAACCACAGAGCCACACCCTCAGCCAATTTAAAACCATTAGCTACACCCCCATCCAATCAGTGAAAAGGCAAAAAAAAATGCCTTTCCTTTGTCTCTTACCAGCCCCCCGCTCTACAGGTACAGTGCTGTTTAAACACAAGTATTTTTTGTTTCAGTAACCCAGTGCTCTGAGTTTACTCAAACAATTCCTACCACCTTATTCAAGCAGTAAGTAGTAAAAACAAACAACACAAAACAACACAAAGAGCTGCACGTCACATGATCAGAGAACTGACGCCCGTCAGACACTCATGCTGCGATATTCAGTTCATGTTTTCCCCACGGCCAAATCCATGTAGCATGTTCACCACACATTTGTATATTTACGCTCCAATGGAACACCGATACCGTTGTATATAAGGTTTTACTATAAACATGCGTGTTATATGTCCCTCAACAATGTACCTCCTCAACTCATAACTATTACATACATGATGTACATTACCAGCTGTGCACTTCTTTATCCGCCTGTCTCTTCCATCTAAACCAAACACACACCTGCACGTAACATACTATACCCACATGTGTATACGGCAACGCCAGGTACAACTGCTAGTATAAATATATTAATGGCCCATACAATAAACTCTCTGGTGCATTGTTCACTAATAGTTCATATCAAGGACACGTGGACATCCTTTAAGGTTGGAAGAAAAGAAGTTTCATCTTCAGGTTAGGAGAGTTTCTTTACATGAGAACGGTGACACTGTGGAACTGTCTTCCAGCAGATTGGTTGGCAAGTTCATTGAATAGCTTTAAAAATTGGCCTGGATAAGTTTCTAAAACTAAAAATATTGAGAATTACTGGTATATACATATACTGTAGTTCTGGTTGGTACAGGGATACTATATAATATTTGAGAATTACTGGTATTTAATACATATACTGTAGTCTGTTGTTGGTACGGGGATACTAATAATATTGAGAATTACTGGTATAAATAGTATACTGTAGTTCTGGTTGGTACGGGGTTACCATATAATATTGAAATTACTGGTATTAATCATATAATTAGTTTCTGGTTGGTACAGGATACTATGTAATATTGAGAATTACTGGTATTAATGCTATACGTAGTTTCTGGTTGGTACAGGGATACTATATATATTGAGAATTACTGGTATTAATACATAATACTGTAGTTCTGGTTGGTATAGGGATACTATATAATATTGTGAATTACTGGTATTAATACATATACTGTATTCTGGTTGTAAGGGATACTATATAATATTAAGAATTACTGGTATTAACATATACTGTGTTTCTGGTTGGTACAGGGATACTATAAATATTGAGAATTACTGGTATTAATACATATCTGTAGTTCTGGTTGGTACAGGGATACTATATAATATTGAGAATTACTGGTAGTTAATACATATACTGTAGTTATGGTTGCTACAGGGATCTCATATAATATTGAGAATTACTGGTATTATACATATACTGTAGTTTCTGGTTGGTATGGGGATACTATATAATATTGAGAATTACTGGTATTACTATACTGTAGTTATGGTTGCTACAGGGATACTATATAATATTGAGAATTACTGGTATTAATACATATACTGTAGTTCTGGTTGGTACGGGGATACTATATAATATTGAGAATTACTGTATTTAATACTATACTGTAGTTATGGTTGCTACAGGGATACTATATAATATTGGAATTCTGGTATTATACATATACTGTAGTTCTGGTTGGTAACGGGGATACTATAATATTGGGAATTACTGGTATTAATACATATACTGTAGTTATGGGTTGGTACGGGGATACTATATAATTTGAGAATTACTGTATTAATACATATACTGTAGTTATGGTTGCTACAGGGATACTATATAATATTGAGAATTACTGGTATTAATACATATACTGTAGTTCCTGGTTGGTATGGGGATACTATATAATATTGAGAATTACGGTATTAATACATATACTGTAGTTATGGTTGCTTCTACAGGGATACTATAATATTGAGAATTACTGGTATTAAACATATACTTTAGTTCTGGTTGGTACGGGGATACTATATAATATTGGGAATTACTGGTATTAATACATATACTGTAGTTATGGTTGGTAGTTGATACTATAAATATTGAGAATTACGGTATTAATACATATACTGTAGTTATGGTTGCTACAGGGATACTATATAATATTGAGAATTACAGGTCATTAATACATATACTGTAGTTCTGGTTGGTACGGGGATACTATATATATTGGGAATTACTGGTATTAATACATATCTGTAGTTATGGTTGCTACAGGGATACTATATAATATTGAGAGATTACTGTATTATACAAATACTGTAGTTCTGGTTGGTACGGGGATACTATATATATTTGGGAATTACTGGTATTAATACATATACTGTAGTTATGGTTGCTACAGGGATACTATATAATATTGAGAATTACTGGTATTAATACATATACTGTAGTTATGGTTGCTACAGGGATACTATATAATATTGAGAATTACTGGTATTAATACATATACTGTAGTTCTGGTTGGTATGGGGATACTATATAATATTGAGAATTACTGGTATTAATACATATACTGTAGTTATGGTTGCTACAGGGATACTATATAATATTGAGAATTACTGGTATTAATACATATACTGTAGTTCTGGTTGGTACGGGGATACTATATAATATTGGGAATTACTGGTATTAATACATATACTGTAGTTATGGTTGGTACGTTGATACTATATAATATTGAGAATTACTGGTATTAATACATATACTGTAGTTATGGTTGCTACAGGGATACTATATAATATGAGAATTACAGGTATTAATACATATACTGTAGTTCTGGTTGGTACGGGGATACTATAATATTTGGGAATTACTGGTATTAATACATATACTGTAGTTATGGTTGCTACAGGGATACTATATAATATTGAAATTACTGGTATTAATACAAATACTGTAGTTCTGGTTTGGTACGGATATAATATATTTTGATTGGAATTACTGGTATTAATACATATACTGTAGTTTATGGTTGCTACAGGGATACTATATATATTGAGAATTACTGGTATTAATACATAAACTGTGTTCTGGTTGGTACGGAGATACTATATAATATTGGGAATTACTGGTATTAATACATATAACTGTAGTTCTGGTTGGTACAGGGATACTATATAATATTGAGAATTACTGGTATTAATACATATACTGTAGTTTCTGTTGGTACGGGGTACTATATAATATTGGGAATTACTGGTATTAATACATATACTGTAGTTATGGTTGGTACAGGGATACTATATAATATTGAGAATTACTGTATAATACATATACTGTAGTTCTGGTTGCTACAGGATAATAATATTAGAATTACTGGTATTAATACATATACTGTATAGTTCTGGTTGGTACAGGGATACTATATAATATTGAAATTACTGGTTAGATCTGGTTGATTCAGGGACACTTCCAATTGCCAGATGGATCCGGAAGGATTTTTCTCCCCCTTTTCAGCTGTGTTTTTTTTTCTTCCTTCCTCTGGATCATTTGTTAGTTGGGGTTAATGAGTAGTGCTATAATGGGTTGGACTTGATGGAGGTATGTCTTTATTGAACCTCCATTACTTGTTTCCTTGATCGGAGCCCCACCAACAATTTTGGACCCACCTATCATTTAAGTATGGGCGCTAGGCCAGCCTCGCTGATGATCCGACCTGGCAAATCATAAATGAAGCCCGACCTAAATCCTGTTCTCCACCCATTACTTGATAGTTTGGTTGAAACGCTTGGTACACAATCACACGTTGTGGGTCCATGATCTATGATCGCAAGTGTGAAAGAGCCTTAATTCTTTTCCTCCTCATAATAGGGAAAAGAAAAACTCAGAATAATAAACAATAAGACCTAGTGTGAGATAGATGTTTGGTTTTTTCTTTCGTTTATGACGTAAAAATAACAAAGATTAATGAACTTTCACTCACTATGGCCCCAATGTTTAGAAGTTAGAAAATCCTTACCTTACATCTCTGCTCCTTATGGTTCACCTGCATGTCTATTCAAAAGTTAGAGTAGGAGGTGTCTGTGTGTCATCCGGCCCCCTGCTTAATCCCTGTTCTATGAAAGGACTGGTATGTGCAGAGGAACGAAAGTGCTTTAGATCTGTGCTTAATCCACAGTGGTTTTCTGGAGGAAGTTATATCTGTCATATAGTTACGCCCGTGGATGTCCCCAGGTGTTCTATAGACTTGTGTAAAAATCTTTTTCTTCATTTTTGGGGGGAATATTTGTTTGTCCCTCCCTACTTTCATGCTGTGACATTGGAAATGAAAAATACTTTCAGGAGATTCAAAATGGTCCTAATTTTGCCCAACCAATCAGATGTTATTTAACATTTGAGACTACATCTGATTGGTTGGGCAAAATTAGCACCATTTATAACGATAGAACTTTTTGAATAACCCTGATTATTTATTGCTTTATGGAGCTTAAAGTGAAAACCAAGAGTAGAATGAGTAAAAAACTAATTATGGGGGGTTACACAACTCTCCTTTTAAATGGGTCAACACATGTTTCTCATACTTCCAATGGCCAATGGTATGAATGGACCCCTACGCAGTATTTTCCCTGTCCCAAACTTCTCAGGGCTTCTTGTGGTTCCCAGCAGTCCATGGGAAAGCTGGAAGATAAATTCCAAAATGTCGTCTGTCTCTTTCCATCACATTAACTCAACCTCCATTATTTTGGCTATAAAGTGACTTGCCTGATGACCATATGGAGAGTTTCTCTGTCTCTTCTGTTCAGGTTATCTCATTGAACAAGGTAACGTTAATGTGTTTGAATTATCCATCTGTTTTTGCTGTCCTCCCCCCAGGTCGGCTGTCTAAATAATTCATCTAATCAATCATCCAAATGAGAATCATAATGCAAGAAATAAATAAAGCTCAATAAACGGCTTGAATTATTTCTTTATCGATTCCATCTTCATTGGGCTTTTTAGATCGAAATAAATCTCAATATCTGGCCTTCTCTTTATATCCTATTTGTTTCAATTGATGGACATTCACTAAGGGGTCTCGTTTCTGCTTGACGTCCACCAGATAAATCCCAGTCCCTGGCCTCACATGCATTGAGAAAAATGTATTTCTTTGGAAACGAAGACTGCTGTTAACTGAGAAAGCCTGGAAGTGATTGACAGTATCTGTCGGAGGCAATGAACTCCACTTGAGTATCGCCTTATGCTGCTATTTTAGGTTTGTTCAACTGTGACCTTCCCCATCTGTTCCAGCTAATCTAAAGTCATTTACACCCTTCTTCCCTATTCATCCCAACAGCGAACACTCTCCTGTAACACCCATATGCAAGATGTTGGCCTGTCAGCTACATAATATTTTTTCTTTTTTTCTTTACCAAATAAAAAGGCTTGTTTTATGACATCTGTGCCCCTATGGAAAGCCTCTTGATTATTTTTTTATCTAGGAGACGTTGCTGTTTGGTTTAGACACAACATTTCTATTTTGCCAGAGATTTGGGGGTTGGCTTCATGGCGTACTCCCTTTAACAACTCATCTTTGGCCTTAATACTATTTACCTTTGGTGATTTGTTTATTTTAGCTTATAGCTATGGTTCCATCCAGAGTAAGATTTGAGAAGAATGGAGTTGACTCTACGTGTCCTCACCATGGTCAATGTAAGAGGATAAATACAGATGGAGACCTCAATGTCCTCTTTGGCCAGTTACATTATTCTATGGATGTTTCCTTATTAGCAATTCTGTTGCAAATAAATAGATATAGGGTCATTATCTATCTCCTCTATCTATTATCATTTTTTTGGCACCATAAAAAAAAGTAACTACCTAAGCAGACAATCATGTAAAATGATTGTTGGTACTATTGTTTTGAACCATGAGTTCCACACCGAAGACATTACAAACGGACCCCTAGATTTTTAATGGGAGTTAAAAATCCTAAATTTCAGATGAACTTTTACTAAGTTGGTGTAAATGGTCCAGGGAATAACAATACAAAATGAAAAAAATATGCTTCTCTTCTTCAGTACTTGGGAATCGAGGGTTTACGTACTTGATATTTATTAAAACCATCCTGTATGTTTTCCGATCATTTAAAAAATTCGATAATTAGGAAAACCCCGGAAAATTTCTGAAATCTGAAAAATCCAGGCTTTCCGTCAGAACTTCAGAACCGCCAGTTTCAATCAGGTTCGTCTCGGAACCAGACTTCATCCCTAGTGACATAAATTGTAACAAAAACATGCTAACAATACTTGTCATATTCTGACACACACAGAACATGTCATTTGTATGGAATTTTGCAGCAAGTAATTTGGTGTTGAATGAATTTAATATTGCTATTTTAGATTCTTTGGGCAGTTACAAGGGCAGTTGATCTCTGGGTAAGTCTTCTAAGGGTCCAGACCAACGTTGGGTCCTTGGAAATCTTCATCCCCATTATAACAGGACCAAATCCTCTTTTATTTTTGAGAACTGAATTGGGCGGTTTCATGAACTAGGACGGACATGAAACTTGATTTAATTCGCCACTATGCCTGAGAATACACCCTCCAATTATTCATGGCCCAACCAAACGATACATGGTAATATTGGTCGACCTGAAAGGTTGGGATATGTTGTACCCAGCCTAAGACATAAAGATGAAATAAAAAAGGTCAAATATTTTCCCTTTGTTTCTATTGGTAGTTTGAAAATGTTCTCAGGATTTACTGAGAAATCTCATTATTTTATTATCATTTGTGGACATCCCGGATTGAAAATATATTATCGTTTAAACTGGCAAAGATGGACTTTTGGCTCCCTCCTAAATCAGCCTATATTTGTATTTGCGAGATTATACATGTTTAATCACCACACAAACTACCGTATCTTGCTGTGTTAGCCTATAAATAGGTGATAACTCTTCATAACACTTTTTATGTAGATGGCTGAACTCTCTGCAGTAAAGCTCGGAAGTTAGAAAACAAACCCATTAAATTCACATGGGGAGAAATAGTTGAAAATTTGACGTTAAATATGAAATAGCATGGTAACTTCCTGTAAATGGCTCTGTGACCTGGGAGATGGTCGGGGAACACGGACATATACAATCCTATTGTCACTATATTCAGGTTCAGAACTTGAAGTAAAGTTCAAGTTCATCCGAACTCTTAAAGTTGGGGTCAAACTCTGGTGGTCCATCTCTACTTTATAGAAGAGGATTTTGGTCCATTGTTGGTGCTATTTTGCTGACAGAAAAGTTTTAACAAGATAATCTAAACTGTGGTCCTTTTTTTCTTCAGCAGTCGTCATTACAAAGTGTAAACCTATTGATCCAGCCATGATAATTAATACACACACACGAGTACGGTCTTGTTTCGCAATATACAAGGTATGTGTTTTATAAGGGCTTTGTACTAGATGACGATACTATGCCAACTCGTTACCTGTCGTTTTGTTTATTTAGCTGTAGGGTCATATTTATCGTAATTGTACATGTCAACGGAGATAAAGGCGAGAGTACGTTAGTGAAATGGCCCAGACACCGCGAACATCAAAACTCTCAAAAACACCCTCATTTTTTAATACGTGTAAGATTTTCATAAATGATGATATTCGATTTTGAAAATTTTTTTACCTACAGGGAAAAGTTCACACAGGTACGAAAATCCTGAAAGGTCCGTCAGAACTTCCGAACGAGTTTTGTCTTGGAAACAGACTTCATCCCTACAACACAGATCTGGAAGAATAAGTACAAGCTATATTAAGATACATTTTATTGTTATGTGGTTGAGACTAAAACATGGAAACCTTTCTGGTTCTCTTAAGGCACATTTATTAGTATTTATATGACCAGGGATGTTCCTTGACTATCAAATGGAGAACCTTTTTTACTTTGAATCATCTCTACGGAGGCCATAATCTCACCATCCCAGTGATGCGATATGCGATATTCCGGTACCATACGATCTCAGCTTGTGTATGTCCAATTTACTGACTGTTTTCCTATTGGGCGAATGGAACATTTTTATTGGACCAATCAGATTGTCTATGCCCCCAATAGATTTTTAAACTTTATCACCTTCCGAACTTTGAATACAGCAGTTCCATTTGAAGGCACAATTGAATGTCTATGGAACGAACTGATAATCCTTTAACATGTATCCAACAGATTCAGAGGCATGAACCTATCTATATTACCATCAACTTCATTAACTCGGTAGGTTTTTCCTTGCCCCACTGTGCAGATTTAAGAAAGAGTAAATTCTTTTCCCCAATTTCTTTTGTGCTGGTCGTGACCCCAAGGGTCTTCAGCCAAGAGAGAATTAAGCAGGCTTAGCAAGGAAGGATTTCGAAATTGAATTTATTCATATTAGCCGACCTTCCAGGATGGATTTAAACTCAACAACCCTTTGCCAATTGGAGCTCAAAAAGCTTAATCTATTCTGCCTCATTACAATGTTCCAGAATGGGTCAGTTCAGCTGGAGCTATGACTGCTTGAACCTGACTTTGTACGCGGGGAGCCGTGTATAAGAAAATCACAAGCCTGAGTTTACTGGCCGGCACGGTCAAAATACTGACAAATGCACTTAACTGTTAGCTAAAAATAGGAATATTTAACTACAGGGACATTGCCTTAAATCTTACCATCTGTTTTATATCATTTTTTAACATTAAACAGTTCTTGTTTACACTAGAGTGTTTTTCCTCATTCACATCTGAGTTTTCACGCAGGATTTAGAAAATGCGCAGACCTACATTTCCATAATAGCGTTCAACCAATACGCCCCATTCCATGTGTTTCGCAAGGCACCGCTACAACATTTCATTGTGGAAACACTGTCAAAGTTTCTGTAGGGACGAAAACAGAAAAATGCAATAAAAAAGTTTTAAAAACCTTATAATTTACAGTAGGGGATACATTATCCTTTATATACATGAGGGGTACCCAGAGTTCTCTGTATAACTCGTCTGTGTCCTTGTACCTATATAGACACAGACTCCTCATTGACTTCTAATATCCTATAATTTACAGTATGGATACATTATCCTTATAATACATGAGTGTTACCCAGAGTTCCCTGTATAACTCAGCCTGTGTCCTTGTACCTTTATATAGACACAGAACTCCTCAGTGACTTCTAAATCCTTATATTTACAGTAGGGGATACATTATCCTTATAATACATGAGTGGTACCCAGAGTTCCCTGTATAACTCAGTCTGTGTCCTTGACCTTTATATGGAAACAGAACTCCTCAGTGCTTCTAATTACTTATAAATTCGTAGGGGATACATTATCCCTTCTAATACATGAGCGTACCCAAGTTCCCTGTATAACTCAGTCTGTGTCCTTGTACCTTTATATAGACACAGAACTCCTCAGTGACTTCTAATATCCTTATAATTTACAGTAGGGGATACATTATCCCTTATAATACATGAGTGGTACCCAGAATTCCCGTATAACTCAGTCCTGTGTCCTTGTACCTTTATTATATACACAGAACTCCTCAGTGACTTCTAATATCCTTATAATTTACAGTAGGGGATACATTATCCCCTTAATCCTGTGGTTCCCACGAGTTCCCTGTATAAACTCAGTCTGTGTCCTTGTACCTTTATAAGACACAGAACTCCTCAGTGACTTCTAATAGTCCTTATAATTACAGTAGGGGAATACATTATCCCTTATATACATAATGGTACCCAGAGTTCCCTGTATAACTCAGTCTGTGTCCTTGTACCTTTACATAAGACACAGAACTCCTCAGTGGCTTCTAATATCCTTATAATTTACAGTAGGGGATACATTATCCCTTATAATACATGAGTGGTACCCAAGTTCCCCCTGTATAACTCAGTCTGTGTCCTCGTACCTTTATATGGACACAGAACTCCTCAGTGACTTCTAATATCCTTATAATTTACAGTAGGGATACATTATCCTTATAATACATGAGTGGTACCCAAGTTCCCTGTATAACTCAGTCCTGTGTCCTTGTACCTTTATATAGACACAGAACTCCTCAGTGACTTCTAATATCCTTATAATTTACAGTAGGGGATACATTATCCTTATAATACATGAGTGGTACCCAGAGTTTCCCTGTATAACTCATCTGTGTCCTTGTACCTTTATATAGACACAGAACTCCTCATGACTTCTAATATCCTAAATTTGACAGTAAGGGGATACATTATCCCTTATAATACATGAATGGTACCCAGAGTTCCTGTAATAACTAGTCTGTGGCCTCGTACCTTTATATGGACCACAGAACTCCTCATGACTTCTAATATCCTTATAATTTACAGTAGGGGATACATTATCCTTTATAATACTGAGGGTACCCAGAGTTCTCTGTATAACTCAGTCTGTGTCCTTGTACCTTTATATAGACACAGAACTCATCAGTGACTTCTAATATCCTTATAATTTACAGTAGAGATACATTATCCCTTATATACATGAGTGGTACCCAGAGTTCCCTGTATAACTCAGTCTGTGTCCTTGTAACCTTTATATAGACACAGAACTCCTCAGTGACTTCTAATTCCTTATAATTTTACAGTAGGGGATACATTATCTCTTATAATACATGAGTGGTACCCAGAGTTCCCTGTATAACTCATCTGTTGTCCTTGTACCTTTATATAGACACAGAACTCCTCAGTGACTTCTAATATCCTTATAAATTACAGTAGGGGTACTTATCCCTTATAATACATGAGTGGTACCCCGAGGTTCCCTGTATACTCAGTCTGTGTCCTTGTAACCTTATATAGACACAGAACTACTCAGTACTTCTAATATCCTTATAATTTACAGTAGGGGATACATTATCCTTATAATACATAGTGGTACCCAGAGTTCCCTGTTAACTCAGTCTGTGTCCTTGTACCTTTATAATAGACACAGAACTCCTCAGTGACTTCTAATATCCTTTATTTACAGTAGGGGATACATTACCCTTATAATACAATGAGTGGTACCCGTGTTCCCTGTATACCTCAGTCCCTGTGTCCTTTACCTTATATAGACACAGAACTCCTCAGTGACTTCTAATATCCTTATAATTTACGTAGGGATACATTATCCTTATAATACATGAGTGTTACCCAGATTTCCCTGTATAACTCATTCCCGTGTCCTTGTACCTTTATATAGACACAGAACTCCTCAGTGACTTCTAATATCCTAGAATTTACAGTAGGGGATACATTATCCCTTATAATACATGAGTGGTACCCAGAGTCCCTGTATAACCTCCTGTGTCCCTTGTACCTTTTATATGGACCAGAACTCTCAGTGACTTCTAATATCCTTATAATGTTACAGTAGGGATACATTATCCCTTATAATCATGAGTGGTACCCAGAGTTCCCTGTATAACTCGTCTGTTGTCCTTGTACCTTTATATAGACCAAACTCCTCAGTGACTTCTAATATCCTTAGAATTTACAGTAGGGGAACATTATCCCTTATATACATGGTGGTACCCAGAGTTCCCTGTATAACTCAGTCTGTGTCCTTGTACCTTTAATGGACACAGAACTCCTCAGTGATTCTAATATCCTTATAATTTACAGTAGGGGACCATTATCCTTATAATACATGGGTGGTACCCAGAGTCCCTGTATAACTCAGTCCTGTGTCCTTGTACCTTTATATAGACACAGAACTCTCAGTGACTCTAATATACTTATAATTTACAGTAGGTTACATTATCCCTTATAATACATGAGTGGTACCAGATTTTCCCTGTATAACTCAGTCTGTGTCCTTGTACATATATGGTACAGAACTCCTCAGTGACTTCTAATATCCTTATAATTTACAGTAGGGGATACATTATCCTTATAATACTGAGTGGTACCCAGAGTTCCCTGTATAATGGGAGTCGTAAGATGCAGCCATCCAGGTCTGGGGATAGCTGAATAGGCATCCATCCAGGTCTGGTTTTATCTGTAATATTCATCCATCCACTATGGCCTAGGATAGCAACCTACTGTTACGCATTACAGTATATGTATTAATAACCAGTTAATTCGTCAAATATTATAGTAAATCACCCTTGGTACCAACCAGAAACTACAGTATATGTATTAATACCATAATTCTCAATATTATATAGTATCCCTGTACCAACCAGAACTACAGTATATGTATTAATACCAGTTTCTAATATTATATAGTATCCCTTACCAACCCAGAACTACAGTATATGTATTAATACCAGTAATTCCACAATATTATATGTTCCCTATACCAACCAGAACTACAGTTATTGTAGTAATACCAGTAATTCTCATATTATATAGTATCCCTGTACAACCAGAACTACAGTATATGCATTATACCAGTCAATTCTCATATTACATAGTATCCCTGTACCAACCAGAACTACATTATATGTATTACTACAAGTACATTCTCAATATTATATGGTAACCCCGTACAACCAGAACTACGTATATCCTATTAATACCAGTAATTCTCCATATTATTAGTATCCCCGTACCAACCAGAACTACAGTATATGTATTAATACCAGTATTTTGTTCCTCAAATATCTATTATGAGCTATCCCCTGTACCACACCAGAACTGACAGTATTATGTCTAAATACCCAGTAATTCTCCAATCTTTTTTTATATTTTGAGACACATATCCAGGCCATTTTCTAAAGCTATTCAATGAACTTCCCATTACCAGCATCTGCTGCGACAGACAGTTCCACAGTGTCACCGTTCTCATGTAAGAAAACCTCTCCTAACCTGAGATGAAACTTCTTTTCTTCCAACCTAAAGGATTCCACGTGTCCATCTGATATGACCTATTAGTGACAATGCACCAGAGAGTTTATTGTTGGGCCATAATATATTTAATACTAGCAGTTGTACTGGCGTTGCCCGTATACACATGTGGGGTATAGTATGTTACGTGCAGGTTTGTGTTTTGGTTTAGATGGAGACAGGCGGATAAGAAGTGCACACTGGTAATGTAACATCATGTATGTAAAGTTATGAGTTGAGGAGGTTACATTGTTGAGGACATAATACACGCTGTTTATAGTAAAACCTTATATACAACGGATCAGTTGTTTCCACTGGAGCGGTAACTATACAAATGTTGTTGGTGAACATGCTACAATGGATTGGCCGTGGGGAAACACATGAACTGATATCGCAGCACTTGAGTGTCTGACGGGCGTCAGTGTCTCTGATCATGTGACGTGCAGCTCTTTGTTTGTTGTTTTGTGTTGTTTTTGGTTTTTTACCTTACTTGATGCTTAATAGTGGTGAATTGTTTGTAGTAACACTCAGACACTGGGTTACGAAACAAGTACTTGTGTTTAAAAACGCACTGTTACCTGTTAGAGCGCGGGGCTGGTAAGAGACAAGAAAGGCATTTTTTTTTTTGCCTTTTCACTGATTGATGGGGGTGTAGCTAATTGGTTTTAAATTGGCTAGGGACGGGTGTTGGCTCTGTGGTTTTGAACCTCATTTAAGTCATTTCTCACAGAGCGTCAAGTCTCTTGAGCGATTTTCTGTTTTAAAGGGAATTGAGACGTTAAAAACTAAAGCGTTTAAAACAAGAAAGCCGTTTAAGAACACACTGCTATAGAGACACAGCAATACACAGCAGAGACACAGCAATACACAGCAGAGAAATAGCAGTGTTGTTCTTAAACGCTTTCTTGTTTTAAACGCTTTAGTTTTTTAACGCTCTCAATTCCCTTAAAAACAGAAAATCGCTCAAGAGCTTGATCGCTCTGTAGAAATGACTTAAATGAGGTTCAAAACCACAGAGCCAACAGCCCTCAGCCAATTTAAACCAATTAGCTACACCCCCATCCAATCAGTGAAAAGGCAAAAAAAAAATGCCTTTCCTTTGTCTCTTACCAGCCCCCGCTCTACAGGTAACAGTGCTGTTTAAACACAAGTATTTGTTTCAGTAACCCAGTGCTCTGAGTTTACTCAAACAATTCCTACCACCTTATTCAAGCAGTAAGTAGTAAAAAACAAAACAACACAAAACAACACAAAGAGCTGCACGTCACATGATCAGAGACACTGACGCCCGTCAGACACTCAAGTGCTGCGATATTCAGTTCATGTTTTCCCCACGGCCAAATCCATGTAGCATGTTCACCACAACATTTGTATATTTACGCTCCAAGTGGAACAACTGATACCGTTGTATATAAGGTTTTACTATAAACATGCGTGTTATATGTCCCTCAACAATGTAACCTCCTCAACTCATAACTATTACATACATGATGTACATTACCAGCTGTGCACTTCTTTATCCGCCTGTCTCTTCCATCTAAACCAAACACACACCTGCACGTAACATACTATACCCACATGTGTATACGGGCAACGCCAGGTACAACTGCTAGTATAAATATATTAATGGCCCATACAATAAACTCTCTGGTGCATTGTTCACTAATAGGTCATATCAGAGGACACGTGGACATCCTTTAAGGTTGGAAGAAAAGAAGTTTCATCTTCAGGTTAGGAGAGGTTTCTTTACAGTGAGAACGGTGACACTGTGGAACTGTCTTCCAGCAGATGTGGTAATGGCAAGTTCATTGAATAGCTTTAAAAATGGCCTGGATAAGTTTCTAAAACTAAAAAATATTGAGAATTACTGGTATTAATACATATACTGTAGTTCTGGTTGGTACAGGGATACTATATAATATTGAGAATTACTGGTATTAATACATATACTGTAGTTCTGGTTGGTACGGGGATACTAAATAATATTGAGAATTACTGGTATTAATAGATATACTGTAGTTCTGGTTGGTACGGGGTTACCATATAATATTGAGAATTACTGGTATTAATACATATAATGTAGTTCTGGTTGGTACAGGGATACTATGTAATATTGAGAATTACTGGTATTAATGCATATACTGTAGTTCTGGTTGGTACAGGGATACTATATAATATTGAGAATTACTGGTATTAATACATATACTGTAGTTCTGTTTGGTACGGGGATACCATATACTATTAAGAATTACTTGGTTATTAATACATATTACTGTAGTTCTGGTTGGTACAGGGATACTATAAATTGAGAATTACTGGTATTAATACATATACTGTAGTTTGGTTGGTACAGGGATATATTAATATTGAGAATTACTGGTATTAATAATATACTGTAGTTATGGTTGCTACAGGGATACTATATAATATTGAGAATTACTGGTATTAATACATATACTGTAGTTCTGGTTGGTATGGATACTATATAATATTGAGAATTATGGTATTAATACATATACTGTAGTTATGGTTCTGCTACGGGTACTATATAATATTGAGAATTACTGGTATTAATACATATACTGTAGTTCTGGTTGGTACGGGGAGGATACTAATATATTGGAATACGGTATTAATACATATACTGTAGTTATGGTTGCTACAGGGATACATATAATATTGAGAACTACATGGTATTTAATACATATACTGTAGTTCTGGTTGGGTACGGGGATACTATAAATATTGGGAATTACTGGTATAATACAATACTGTAGTTATGGTTGGTACAGGGGATACTATATAATATTGAGAATTACTGGTTAATACATATACTGTAGTTATGGTTGCTACAGGGATACTATATAATATTGAGAATTGGTATTAATACAATACTGTAGTTCTGGTTGGTATGGGGATACTATATAATATTGAGAATTACTGGTATTATACATATACTGTAGTTATGGTGCTACAGGGATACTATATATATTGAGAATTACTGGTATTATACATATACTGTAGTTCTGGTTGGTACGGGATACTATATAATATTGGGAATTACTGGTATTAATACATATACTGTAGTTATGGGTGGTACGTGATACTATATAAATTGAGAATTACTGGTATTAATACAACTGTAGTATGGTTGCTACAGGGAACTATATAATATTGAGAACAGGTATAATACATATACTGTAGTTCTGGTTGGTACGGGGGATACTATATAATATTGGGAATTACTGGTATTAATACATATACTGTAGTTAGGTTGCTACAGGGAACTATATAATATTGAGAATTACTGGTATTAATACAATACTGTAGTTCTTGGTTGGTACGGGGATACTATATAATATTGGGAATTACTGGATTAATACATATACTGTAGTTATGGTTGCTACAGGGATACTATATAATATTGAGAATTACTGGTATTAATACATATACTGTAGTTATGGTTTGCGACAGGGATACTATAATATTGAGAATATACTGGTATTAATACAATATACGTAGTTCTGTTGGTAGGGGATACTATAATATTGAGAATACTGGTATTAATACATATACTGTAGTTATTGGTTGCTACAGGGATACTATATAATATTGAGAATTACTGGTATTATACATATACTGTAGTTCTGGTTGGTACGGGGAGATATATATAATATTGGGAATTACTGGTATTAATATATACTGTAGTTCTGGTTCGGAGTGATACTATATAATATTGGAATTCTGGTATTAATACATATACTGAGTTATGGTTTGTACAGGGATACTATATAATATTGAGAATTACAGGATTATACATATACTGTAGTTCTGGTTGGGACGGGGATACTATATAATTGGGAAGGTGCAAGAGCAGAACACGTAGCGCCTGACCAAGGCGCAGAGAAAGGGGTTGGCCGAGGACCAGCAGTACGACTATATTAACATAGGACTGTAGTTCAGGTTGTACCAGCGGATCCACGACTAAATATTGAGAATTACTGGTATTAATACAAATACTGTAGTTCTGGTTGGTACGGGGATACTAGATAAATTGAGAATTACTGGTATAATTACTATACTGTAGTTATTGTTGTGCGTAAGAGGATACGATTAAATATTGGAATTACTGGTATAATATAATACTGTAGCTTTGGTTGTAGGGGATACTATATAATATTGAGAATATGGTATTAATACATATACTGTAGTTATGGTTGGTACAGGGATACTAATAATATTGGAATTACTGGTATTAATACATATACTGTAGTTCTGGTTGGTACGGGGAGTACTATATAATTGAGAATTATGGTATTAATACATATACTGTAGTTATGGTTGCTACAGGGATTACTAATAATATGAGAATACTGGTATTAATACATATACTGTAGTTCTGGTTGGTACGGGGATACTATAAATATTGGGAATTACTGGTATTAATACATATACTGTAGTTATGGTTGGTACGGGATACATATAATATTGAGAATTACTGGTATTAATACATTACTTGTAGTTTGGTTGTGTACAGGGATACTATATAATATTGAGGAATTACTGGTATTAATACATATCTGTAGTCTGGTTGGTAGGGGATACTATATAATATTGGAATTACTGGTATTAATACATATACTGTTGTTAGTTATGGTGTGCTACAGGGGGATAATATAATATTGGAATTACTGGTATTAACTAATATGTACGTTTGGTTGTACGGGAGGATACTATATAATATTGGGGAATTACTGGTATTAATACATATACTGTAGTTATGGTTGGTACGGATACTAATAATATGAGAATTACTGGTATTAATACATATACTGTAGTTATGGTTGCTACAGGGATACTATATAATATTGAGAATTACGGTATTTAATACATATACTGTAGTTCTGGTTGGTACGGGATACTATATAATATTGGAATTACTGGTATTAATAAATATACTGTAGTTTGGTGCTACAGGGATACTATATAATATTGAGATTACTGGTATTAATACATATACTGTAGTTTCTGGTTGGGTACGGGGATACTATATAAATTGGGAATTATGGGATTAAACAATAACAAATACTGTAGTTATGGTTGTACAGGGATACTATATAATATTGAGAATTACTGGTATAAACATATACTTAGTTATGGTTGTTGCTACAGGGATACTATATAATATTGGGAATACTGGTATTAATACAACTGTAGTTTGGTTGGATGGGCATATATATATGAGAATTACTGGTATATACAATTACAGTTATGGTTGCTAGGATACTATTAATTGAGAATTCATGGTATATACATATACTGTAGTTCTGGTTGGTACGGGATACTATATAATATTGGGAATTACTGGTATTAATACATATACTGTAGTTATTGTGGTACGTGATACTATATAATATGAGGAATACTGTATTAATACATATACTGTAGTTATGGTTGCTACAGGGGGAACTATATAAATATTGAGAAAGGAAATAGGTATAAAACATATACTGTAGTTCTGGTTGGTACGGGGGATACTATATTATTGGGAATTACTGGTATTATACATATAATGTAGTTATGGTTGTACAGGGATACTATTAAATTGAGAATTACTGGTATTAATACAATACATGTAGTTCTGGTTGGTACGGGGATACTATTAATATTGGGATTACTGGTATTAATAACATACTGTAGTGATGGTTGTACAGGTGAAAATATAATATTGAGAATTACTGGTATTAATACATATACTGTAGTTCTGGTTGGCACAGGGATACTATATAATATTGAGAATTACTGGTATTATTACATATACTGTAGTTCTGGTTGGCACAGGGATACTATATAATATTGAGAATTACAGGTATTAATACATATACTGTAGTTCTGGTTGGTACGGGGTGTGACTATATAATCTTGAGAAATTACTGGATTAATACATATACTGTAGTTATGGTTGCTACAGGGATACTAATAATATGAGAATTACTTGGTATAATACATATACTGTAGTTCTGGTTGGTCGGGGATACTATAAATATTGGGAATTACTGGTATTAATACATATACTGTAGTTATGGTTGGTACGGGGATTTACATAAATATTGAGAATTACTGGTATAATACATATACTGTAGTTATGGTTGGTACAGGGATACTATATAATATGAGAATACTGGTATTAATACATACTGTAGTTCTGGTTGGTAGGGGATACATATAATATTGGAATTACTGGTATTAATACATATACTGTGTAGTTATGGTGGTGTACAGGGATAATATAATATTGGAATTACTGGTATTAATAATATTACTGTGTCTGGTTGGTACGGGGATACTATATAATATTGAAATTACTGGTATTAATACATATACTGAGTTATGGTTGGTACGGATACTAATAATATGGAGAATTACTGGTATTAATACAATACTGTAGTTATGGTTGCTACAGGGATACTATATAATATTGAGATTACGGTATTTAATACATATACTGTAGTTCTGGTTGGTACAGGGATACATATAATATTGGAATTACTGGTATTAATAATATACTGTTAGTTTGGTTGCTACAGGGATACTATATAATATTGAGATTACTGGTATTAATACATATACTGTAGTTTTGGTTGGTACGGGGATACTATATAAATTGAATTATGGGATTAAACAATTTTAAACACTGTAGTTTGGTTGTACAGGGATACTAATAATATTGAGAATTACTGGTATAATACATATACTGTAGTTATGGTTGTTTGCTACAGGGATACTATATAATATTGAGGAATACTGGTATTAATACAACTGTAGTTCTGGTTGGATGGGACTATATATATATTGAGAATACTGGTATTAATACATATACTAGTTATTGGTTGCTACGGGATACTATATAATTGAGAATTCTGGTATATACATATACGTAGTTCTGGTTGGTACGGGGATACTATATAATATTGGGAATTACTGGTATTAATACATATACTGTAGTTATTTGGTACGTTGATACTATATAATATTGGGAATTACTTATTAATACATATACTGTAGTTATGGTTGCTACAGGGATACTATATAATATTGAGAAAATACGGTATAACATATACTGTAGTTCTGGTTGGTACGGGGATACTATATCTATTGGGAGATTACTGGTATTATACATATAACTGTAGTTTATGGTTGTACAGGGATACTATCTAATATTGAGAATTACTGGTATTAATACAATATGTAGTTCTGGTTGGTACGGGGGATACTATTAATATTGGGATTACTGGTATTAATAATATATGTAGTATGGTTGTACAGGTGAATATATATAATATTGGAATTACTGGTATTAATACTATACTGTAGTTCTGGTTGGTACGGAGTACTATATAATATTGGAATTACTGGTATTAATACATATACTGTAGTTCTGGTTGGTACAGGGATACTATATAATATTGAGAATTATGGTATTTACAATATATGTAGTTTGGTTGGTACGGGATACTATATAATATTGGGAATTACTGGTATTAATACATATACTTGTAGTGGTTGGTACAGGGATACTATATAATATGAGAATTACTGGTATTAATACATATACTGTAGTTCTGGTTGCTACAGGGATACTATATAATATTGAGAATTACTGGTATTAATACATATACTGTAGTTCTGGTTGGTACAGGGATACTATATAATATTGAGAATTACTGGTTAGATCTGGTTGATTCAGGGACACTTCCAATTGCCAGATGGAGTCCGGAAGGATTTTTCTCCCCCTTTTCAGCTGTGTTTTTTTTTCTTCCTTCCTCTGGATCATTTGTTAGTTGGGGTTAATGAGTAGGCTATAATGGTTGGACTTGATGGAGGTATGTCTTTATTGAACCTCCATTACTATGTTACCTTGATCGTGAGCCCCACCAACAATTTTGGACCCACCTATCATTTAATGTATGGGCGCTAGGCCAGGCCTCGCTGATGATCCGACCTGGCAAATCATAAATGAAGCCCGACCTAAATCCTGTCTCTCCCACCCATTACTTGATAGTTGGTTGAAACGCTTGGTACACAATCACACGTTGTGGGTCATGATCTATGATCGCAAGTGTGAAAGAGCCTTAATTCTTTTCCTCCTCATAATAGGGAAAAGAAAAACTCAGAATAAATAAAACAATAAGACCTCAGTGTGAGATAGATGGTTTGGGTTTTTCTTTGCGTTTATGACGTAAAAATAACAAAGATTAGATGAACTTTAACTCACTATGGCCCCAATGTGTTAGAAGTTAGAAAATCCTTACCTTACATCTCTGCTCCTTATGGTTCACCTGCAGTGTCTATTCAAAGTTAGAGTAGGAGGTGTCTGTGTGTCATCCGGCCCCTGCTTAATCCCTGTTCTATGAAAGGACTCTGGTATGTGCAGAGGAGACGGAAAGTGCTTTAGATCTGTGCTTTATCCACAGTGGTTTTCTGGGAGGAAGTTATATCTGTCATATAGTTACGCCCGTGGATGTCCGCCAGGTGTTCTATAGGACTTGTGTAAAAATCTTTTTCTTCAATTTTTGGGGGGGAATATTTTGTTTGTCCCTCCCTACTTTCATGCTGTGACATTGGAAATGAAAATACTTTCAGGGAGATTCAATAAAATGGTCCTAATTTTGCCCCAACCAATCAGATGTTATTTAACATTTGAGAACTAACATCTGATTGGTTGGGGCAAAATTAGCACCATTTATAACGATAAGAACTTTTATTGAATAACCCTGATTATTTATTGCTTATGGAGCTTAAAGTGAAAACCAAGAGTAGAATGAGTAAAAAACTAATTATGGGGGGTTTACACAACTCTCCCTTTTAAATGGGTCAACACATGTTTCTCATACTTCCAATGGCCAATGGTTGAAATGGACCCCTACGCAGTATTTTCCCTGTCCAAACTTCTCAGGGCTTCTTGTGGTTCCCAGCAGTCCCATGGGAAAGCTGGAAGATAAAATTCAGCAAAATGTCGTCTGTCTCTTTCCATCACATTAACTCAACCTCCATTATTTTGGCTATAAAGTGACGTTGCCTGATGACCATATGGAGAGTTTCTCTGTCTCTTCTGTTCAGGTTATCTCAGTGACAAGGTAACGATTAATGTGTTTGAATCTATCCATCTTGTTACTTGCTGTCCTCCCCCCAGGTCGGCTGTCTAATACATTCAGTCTAATTCAGTCTCCAAATGAGAATCATATGCAAGAAATAAAATAAAGCTCAATAAATCGGCTTGAATTATTGGCTTTATCGATTCCATCTTCATTGGGCTTTTTAGATAAGAAATAAATCTCAATATCTGGCCTTCTCTTATATCCTATTGTTTCAATTGATGGACATTCACTAAGGGGTCTCGTTTCTGCTTGACGTCCACCAGATAAATCCCAGTCACTGGCTCACAATGCATTGAGAAAAATGTATTCTTTGGAAACAGAAGACTGCTGGTTAACTGAGAAAGCCTGGAAGTGATTGACAGTATCTGTCGGAGGCAATGAACTCCACTTGAGTATCGCCTTTATGCTGCTATGTTAGGTTGTTCAACTGTGACCTTCCCCATCTGTTCCAGCTAATCTGAAAGTCATTTACACCCTTCTTCCCTATTCATCCCAAACAGCGAACACTCTCCTGTTAACACACATATGCAAAGATGTTGGCCTGTCAGCTACATAAGATTTTTTCTTTTTTTCTTTACCAAATAAAAAGGCTTGTTTATGACATCTGTGCCCCTATGGAAAGCCTCTTGATTATTTTTATCTAGGAGACGTTGCGTTTGGTTTAGACAAACATTTCTATTTTGCCAGAGATTTGGGGGGTTGCTTCATGGCGTACTTCCATTTAACAAACTCATCTTTGGCCTTAATACTATTTACCTTTGGTGATTTGTTATTTTAGCTTATAGCTATGGTTCCATCCAGAGAAGAGTTTTGAGAAGAATGGAGTTGACTCTACGTGTCCTCACCATGGTCAATGTAAGAGGATAAAATACAGATGGAGACCTCAATGTCCTCTTTGGCCAGTTACATTATTCTATGGATGTTTCCTTATTAGCAATTCTGTTGCAAATAAATAGATATAGGGTCATTATCTATCTCCTCTATCTATTATCATGGTTTGGCACCATAAAAAAAAGTAACTACCTAGAGCAGACAATCATGTAAAATGATTGTTGGTTACTATGTGTTTGAAACCATAGAGTTCCACACCGAAGACATTACAAACGGACCCATAGAGTTTAATGGGAGTTAAAAAATCCTAAATTTCAGATGAAATTTTACTAAGTTGGTGTAAATGGTCCAGGGAATAAAAATACAAAAATGAAAAAAAATATTTGCTTCTTCTTCAGTATTGGGAATCGAGGGTTTACGTACTTGATATTTATTAAAACCAGCCTGTATGTTTTCCGATCATTTAAAAAATTCGATAATTAGAGAAAACCCAGGAAAATTTCTGAAATCTGAAAAATCCGAGGCTTCCGTCAGAACTTCAGAACCGCCAGTTTCAATCAGGTTCGTCTCGGAACCAGACTTCATCCCTAGTGACATAAATGTAACAAACATGCTAACAATACTTGTCAGTATTCTGACACACACAGAACATGTCATTTGTATGGAATTTTGCAGCAAGTAATTTGGTGTTGAATGAATTTAATATTGCTATTTTAGATTCTTTGGGCAGTTACAAGGGCAGTTAGATCTCTGGGTAAGTCTGCTAAGGGTCCAGACCAACGTTGGGTTCCTTGGAAATCTTCAATCCCCATTATAACAGGACCAAATCCTCTTTTATTTTTGAGAACTGGAATTGGGCAGGTTTCAATGTAAATAGGACGGACATGAAACTTGATTTAATTCGCCACTAGTGCCTGAGAATACACCCTCCAATTATTCATGGGCCAACCAAACGATACATGGTAATATTGGTCGACCTGAAAGGTTGGATAGTGTTGTACCCAGCCTAAGACATAAAGATGAATAAAAAAAGGTCAAATATTTTCCCTTTGTTCTATTGGTAGTTGAAAATGTTCTCAGGATTACTGAGAAATCTCATTATTTATTATCATTTGTGGACATCCACGGATTGAAAATATATTATCGGTTTAAACTGGCAAAGATGGACTTTTGGCTCCCTCCTAAATCAGCCTATAGTTGTATTTGCAGAGATTAGACATGTTTAATCAACAGCACAAACTACAGTATCTTGCTGTGTTAGCCTAATAAGATAGGTGATAACTCTTCATAACACTTTATAGTAGATGGCTGAACTCTCTGCAGTAAAAGCTCGGAAGTTAGAAAACAAACCCATTAAATTCAATGGGGAGAAATAGTTGGAAAATTTGACGTTAAATACAATTAAAATAGCAATGGTAACTTACTGTAAATGGCTCTGTGACCTGGGAGATGGTCTGGGGAACACGGACATATACAATCCTATTGTCACTATATTCAGGGTTACAGAAATTGAAGGATAAAGTTCAAGTTCATCCGAACTCTTAAAGTTGGGGTCAAACTCTGGTTGGGTCCATCTCTACTTTATAGAAGAGGATTTTGGTCCATTTGTTGGTGCTATTTTGCTGACAGAAAAGTTTTAACAAGATAAATCTAAACTGTGGCCTTTTTCTTCAGCAGTCGTCATTACAAAGTGTAAACCTATTGATCCAGCCAATGATAAATTAATACACAACACACGAGTACGGGTCTTGTTCGCAATATACAAGGTATGTGTTATTAGTAGCTTTGTACTATGATGACAGATATCTATGCAACTCAGTTACCTGTCTTTTGTTTATTTAGCTGTAAGGGTCATATTTATCGTAATTGTACATAGTCAACGGGAGATAAATAGCGAGAGTACGTTAGTGTAAATGGCCCAGGAACAAGCGAACATCAAAACTCATAAAAAACAACCTCATTTTTTTAATACGTGTAAGATTTTCAATAAATGATGAATATTCGATTTTGAAAATTTTTTTACCTATCAGGGAAAAGTTCACCGGTACGAAAAATCCGAAAGGTCCGTCAGAACTTCAGAACGAGTTTTGTCTTGGAAACAGACTTCATCCCTACAACACAGATCTGGGAAGAATAAGTACAAGCTATAGTTAAGATACATTTTATTGTTATGTGGTTGAGACTAAAACATGGAAACCTTTCTGGTTCTCTTAAGGCACATTTATTAGTATTTAGATGACCAGGGATGTTCCTTGACTATCAGATGGAGGAACCTTTTTACTTTGAATCATCTCTTACGGAGGCCATAATCTCACCAGTCCCAGTTATGCGATATTGCGATATTCCGGTACCATACGATCCTCAGCTTGTGTATGTCCAATTTACTGACTGTTTTCCTATTGGGCGAATGGAAACATTTTTATTGGACCAATCATGATTGTCTATGCCCCCAATAGATGTTTAAACTTTATCACCTTCCGAACTTTGAATACAGCAGTTCCATTTGAAGGCAAATTGAATGTCTATGGAAAGAACTGATAATCCTTAACATTATCCAAAGATTCAGAGGCATGAACCTATCTAGAAGTTTACCATCAACTTCATTAACTCGGTAGGTTTTCCTTGCCCCAAAGTGGCAGATTTAAGAAAGAGTAAATTCTTTTCCCCAATTTCTTTTGTGGCTGGTCGTGACCCCAAGGGTCTTCAGGCCAGAGAGAGGAATTAAGCAGGCTTAGATCAAGGAAGGATTTCGAAATTGAATTTATTCAGATTAGCCGAGCCTTCCAAGGATGGATTTAAACTCAACAACCCGTTGCCAAGTTGGAGCTCAAAAAGCTTAATCTATTCTGCCTCATTACAATGTTCCAGAATGGGTCAGTTCAGCTGGAGCTATGACTGCTTGAACCTGACTTTGTACGCGGGGGAGCCGTGTATAAGAAAATCAGCAAGCCTGAGTTTACTGGCCGGCACGGTCAAAATACTGACAAAGCACTTAACTGTTAGCTAAAAATAGGAATATTTAACTACATGGACATTGCCTTAAATCTTACCATCTGTTTATATCATTTTTAACATTAAATAAGGTTCTGTTTACACTAGATGTGTTTTTCCTCATTCACATCTAGGATTTTCACGCAGGATTTTAGAAAATGCGCAGACCTACATTTCCATAATAGCGTTCAAACCAATACGCCCCATTCCAGTGTGTTTCGCAAAGGCACCGCTACAAGCATTTCATTGTGGAAACACTGTCAAAGTTTGTAGGGACCGAAAACAGAAAAATGCAATAAAAAGTTTTTAAAAACCTTATAATTTACAGTAGGGGATACATTATCCTTTATAATACATGAGGGGTACCCAGAGTTCTCTGTATAACTCAGTCTGTGTCCTTGTACCTTTATATAGACACAGAACTCACCGACCTCCTCGTGACTTCTAATATCCGTATATTTACAGTAGGGGATACCTTATCCTTATATACATGAGTGTACCCAGAGTTCCCTGTATAACTCAGCCTGTGTCCTTGTACCTTATATAGACACAAACTCCTCAGTGACTTCTAATATCCTTATAATTTCATTAGGGATACTTATCCTTATAATACATGAGTGGTACCCAGAGTTCCCTGTAAACTCAGTCTGTGTCCTTGTACCTTTATATGGAAACAGAACTCCTCAGTGCTTCTAATATACTTATAATTTACAGTAGGGGATACATTATCCTTATAATACATGAGCGGTACCCAGAGTTCCCTTAATAACTCATTCTGTGTCCTTGTACCTTTATATAGACACAGAACTCCTCAGTGACTTCTAATATCCTTATAATTTACAGTAGGGGATACATTATCCCTTATAATACATGATGGTACCCCAGAATTCCCTGTATAACTCCATTCTGTGTCCTTGTACCTTTATATAGACACAGAACTCCTCAGTGCTTCTATATCCTTATATTTACAGTAGGGGATACATTATCCCTTATAATACATGGGTGGTACCCCAGAGTTCCTGTATAAACTCAGTCTGTGTCCTTGTACCTTATATATACACAGAACTCCTCAGTGACTTCTAATATCCTTATATTACAGTAGGGTACATATCCCTTAATAAACTGATGTACCCAGAGTTCCCTGTATAACTCAGTCTGTGTCCTGTACCTTTATATAGAGCACAGAACTCCTCAGTGACTTCTATATCCTTATATTTACAGTAGGGATACTTATCCTTATAATACATGAGTGGTACACCAGAGTTCCCTGTATAACTCAGTCTGTGCCTGTACCTTTATATGGACACAGAACTCCTCAGTGACTTCTAATCCTTATAATTTACAGTAGGGGATACATTATCCTTATAATATGAGTGGTACCCAGAGTTCCCTGTATACTCAGTCTGTGTCCTTGTACCTTTATATGACACAGAACTCCTCATTGACTCTAATATCCTTATAATTTACAGTAGGGGATACATTATCCTTAATACATGAGTGGTACCCAAGTTCCCTGTATAACTCAGTCTGTGTCCTTGTACCTTTATATAGACACAATCCTCAGTGACTTCTAATATCCTTATATTTACAGTAGGGGATACATTATCCCTTATAATACATGAATGGTTACCCAGAGTTCCTTTAACTCAGTCTGTCCTCGTCCTTTATATGACACAGAACTCCTCAGTGACTCTAATATCCTTATATTTTAACAGTAGGGGATACATTATCCTTATAATCATGGGGTACCCAGAGTTCTCTGTATAACTCAGTCTGTGTCCTGTACCTTTATATAGACACAGAACTCATCAGTGACTTCTAATATCCTTATATTTACAGTAGGAGATACATTATCCCTTAAGACATGATGGTACCCAGATTTCCCTGTATAAAACTCAGTCGGTGTCCTTGTACCTTTATATAGGACACAGAACTCCTCAGTGACTTCTAAATCCTATAATTTACAGTAGGGGAACATTTCTCTTATAATACATGATGGTACCCAAGTTCCCTGTAACTCAGTCTGTGTCCTTGTACCTTTATATAGACACAGAACTCCCAGTGACTTCTAATATCCTTATAATTTACAGTAGGGATACATTATCCCTTATAATACATGAAGTGGTACCCAGAGTTCCCTGTATAACTCAGTCTGTGTCCTTGTACCTTTATATAGACACAGAACTACTCAGGACTTCTAATATCCTTATAAGTTTACAGTAGGGATACATTCCCTTATAATACATGAGTGGTACCCAGAGTTCCCTGTATAACTCAGTCCTGTGTCCTGTACCTTTATTAGACACAGAACTCCCTCAGTGATTCTAATATCCTTAAATTTACAGTAGGGGATACATTATCCCTTATAATACATGAGGGTACCCAGAGTTCCCTGTATAACTCAGTCTGTGTCCTTGTACCTTTATATAACCCAGAACTCCTCAGTGACTTCTAATATCCTTAATTTACAGTAGGGATACTTATCCTTATAAATACATAGTGGTACCCAGAGTTCCCTGTATAACCAGTCTGTGTCCTTGTACCTTATAGAGACACAGAACTCCTCAGTGACTTCTATATCCTTAGAATTTACAGTAGGGATCATTATCCCTTATAATACATGATGGTACCCAGAGTTCCTGTATAACTCAGTCTGTGTCCTTGTACCTTTATATGGACACAGAACTCCTCAGTGACTTCTATATCCTTATAATTTACAGTAGGGGATACATTATCCCTTATAATACATGAGTGGTACCCCAAGTTCCCTGTATAACTCAGTCTGTGTCCTTGTACCTTATATAGACCACAGAACTCCTCAGTGACTTCTATATCCTTAGAATTTACAGTAGGGGATACATTATCCCTTATAATACATGAGTGGTACCCAGAGTTCCCCCTGTATAACTCAGTCTGTGTCCTGTACCTTTATATGACACAGAACCCTCAGTGACTCTCATATTCCTTATAATTACAGTAGGGGATACATTATCCCTTATAATACATGTGTGGTACCCAGAGTTCCCTGTATAACTCAGTCTGTGTCCTTGTAACCTTTATGAGACACAGAACTCTCAGTGGACTTCTATATACTTTAATTTACAAGTAGGGGTTACATTATCCCTTATATACATGAGTGGTACCCAGAGTTCCCTGTATAACTCAGTCCTGTGTCCTTGTACCATTTATATGGTACAGAACCCTCAGTGACTTCTAATATCCTTATAAATTTACAGTAGGGGATACATATCCTTATAATACATGAGTGGTACCCAGAGTTCCCTGTATAACTCAGTCTGTGTCCTTGTACCTTTATATGGACCACAGAACTCCTCAGTGACTTCCAATATCCTTATAATTTACTGTAGGGATACATTATCCCTTATAATACATGAGTGGTACCCAGAGTTCCCTGTATAACTCAGTCTGTGTCCTTGTACCTTTATTAGACACAGAACTCCTCAGTGACTTCTAATATCCTTATAATTTACAGTAGGGATCATTATCCTTTATATACATGAGTGGTACCCAGAGTTCCCTGTATAACTCAGTCTGTGTCCTTTACCTTTATATGGATACAGAAACTCCTCATGCTCTAATATCCTTATAATTTACATAGGGGATACATTATCCTTATATACTGAGTGGTACCCAGAGTTCCCTGTATAACTCAGTCTGTGTCCTTGTACTTTATATAGACACAGAACTCCTCAGTGACTTCTAATATCCTTTTAATTTACAGTAGGGATACATTATCCTTATAATACATGAATGGTACCCAGAGTTCCCTGTATAACTCAGTCTGTTCCTTGTACCTTTATATGAGACACCGAACTCCCAGTGACTCTAATATCCTTATAATTTACAGTAGAGGATACTTATCCCTAATACATGAGTGGTACACCCGAGTTCCCTGTAAACTCAGTCTGTGTCCGTGTACCTTTATATGGACACAGAACTCCTCATTTGACTCTAATATCCTTATAATTTACAGTAGAGGATACATTATCCCTTATAATACTGAGTGGTACCCAGAGTTTCCCTGTATTAACTCAGTCTGTGTGTCCTTGACCTTTATATAGACACAGAACTCCTCAGTGAATTCTTAATATCCTTAATTTACAGTATGGGATACATTATCCTTTAATACAAGAGTGGTACCAGAGTTCCCTGTATAACTCAGTCTGTGTCCTTTTACCTTTATATGGACACAGAACTCCTCAGTGACTTCTAATATCCTTATAATTTACAGTAGGGGATACATTATCCTATAAATACATGAGTGGTACCAGAGTTCCCTTATAAAACTCGGTCCTTGTACCTTTATACAGACACAGAACTCTAGAGAACTACAGTGGGAATATGCATGATGTATTTAAATGCCATGGAACATCAATTCAATACAACGCGCATTGTAAGTAGAAATTTTCAGTCATGATTTTCTGATCATAAGGTCCACCTTTTTGATTTTCTGAAATTGCCACCGCGTCCGCAGATTTTGTGGGAACCAGTGTTTGATTACAAGACTCGTCTCTAATATTTATCCCAATCTCTGCAAACCTTTGGCCATCCATGCTCCTTCCCTCACCACGGGTAATACAAGGCACGTGGACTCGCCGAATACAACCATTTGTGACTTTGTGTCTTATGGCATTAGCGCCTTTAGAAGTCATGAAGGCCGTTTGCCTTCCAGAGAGGATAAATGCAAAATGAATGCAATTTAATATGTCCTGCCTTGCACATTATTATTCTATCATATATTCAACACTGGATATCTGTTAATTTCCCGGAATTATAGAGAAACGATGGGCCACGGTTGGATCATGGAATTACTTCTTACATAACTGGTCATTTGTTACCTGAATTCCAAGTACGGAAAACAAATACTTTTTGCTGGGGGGGGATTACATCATTACACAAACATCACAGCCATGAAAAAGGAAGGCGTTTGTTATTGAAATGGGAGGAAGGCAGATTTGAAGGCACGTTACAAGACACTTATAAGTTTTTGCTACATCCAACCAGCTTTCAAGCAAACGGACGATATTTGCCAGGGATTTAGAACTGTCTTTAACTAGAGACTTCTTTCACGTCTCTAGTCCCTGGGTAAATGTAACCCTTCTTATGCTCCTTCTAAACTCAACCACAAGAGAAGATGGACAAATACGAGATCAAAGGGGGATACCAATTATCTCTTGTATCGAACAAGTTAATGAATTAAAGGTGCAAATTAAAGTCCAAGATAACTTTTTAACAAATCCATTCAACAGCAGCGAGTTTCAGGCATATTAGGCTTTAGAATTCTGTAAAATCTCGGGCTCCTTGAAAGGAATTGAATGCGAAGATAATACCAGAAGCAGATTTAACTTATTCATTTTATTTGTGTTTTTATTGGCTGTTCTTTAAACGCTACTTTGCCATGAACGACCGTGCTTCATTTCCAAGGCGTACCACTCGACTACAGGCAATGGTGGATAGGAGAACAAAGATGGTGGGATTCAAACTTCTTAATCAATGGTACATCATTGACACACGCAGAGCCGACTTTTTATAAGAGTAACGTTACACCAAACGTAGTAAATATATTGCCCAATCTGCAAAAAACATTCCCACCTTCATCCACCATAAATCAACTTTATCATCGATAAAAAAAGGCCCAAACCACTAATTCTAACCGAGAAAGTTCAGTACACACACTCAAAAATATCTATACTATACTTTTAATAACAGGAAGTTTTTTGTTGGAAGACTTCTATGTACCATAAACTGATTATCGCGCAATCCCTCTGATCAAGCAGGTTTTGATTTACCCACAGCAATAGTAGAAAGTACCAAAGGAACATTCCAAGGAAATGGTCAATCATGGGTAAAAGCCTGGAAAATGCAGCTCACTACTGACCACAACCAAAGGCAAGCCAACGTAATGAAATCAAGTAAATAAAAAAAACAAAAAAATCGAAGACCCACAATGGTACAATACCCATTAATTGTGTATGTATTAAGTTAAATAGTAAATCCCCAAATTGAATACGTAATTTTTTTACAAAACTGCAGTTTCCTTTAAGTAAATTACTGCATCAAGCTGGTAAGGTTTAGGTAATTTTAAATTTCGCGAACATGGGTGGTTTAGGTCCATTAGGAATAGGACTAGAAATCAAATTCAAACCCCGAGTTCTAGCTGAATTTGGAGTTTGGACTCGTTAAGAACTCTTTCAAACATACGGGCCCTATTTATAAAAGATCGGTAATCGTTTATCTGAAAATACCGATCGTTATCGTAAATAACGACCGTTTTTTAACCGCTACATGAACGTTATTTCACCGATAAGACCCGTATTTTAACGATATGGTTAAATACCGGTCGTTATCAGGTAAATAACCCCGTCGTAATCGGTATACTGGTCGCTATTTACCGATACGACCGGTATTTACCGATAACGACCCAGGTATTTAACAACCACTTATGCGTTAAACTACCGGGCGCTTCTCGTAAAGAACGTCCCGCTTATCGTTAAATAACGCGTGTTTATTTACGATCAAGATCCGGTCTTTACGATAACGATCTTTTATCAACCTAGGTAAACACCATACCGCCTTTCTGGACGTTGTATCGAACTTGCGGACCTATTTTCGACATTATTTATCGAATTTTTAAAATCGATATCCCCTTGACTTAGTGGCTCCAATACCACAGAATGTGGCGTTCGGTACAGCCCATTGAGGAGTGGTTATGGCAGATTCAAGGGTTCACCGAATGCCCATATATTAGGCATCGTCATGAGCTAACATTATGACAAGTTTATTCAAGATATAACTTGAAGGAAAATAATACATTTTTGATAGGAAAAAACATCCCCAAAAACATCACAAACAAATCGGCCCAACCTTGACCTCCCAAGATTTAAATGATTTCTATGAGCGCTGTATTAAACTTACCAGCCCTGTGAATTCCCTGCATGGCGGCAGTGATTGGCTTAAACGGATTTCCTTGTAACAGGAGAACTCATTCTGTTGTTGAAATTTCCAATGCTCATCAATGTCGATTTCTTTCTATCATTGAACTTATATAACCCCCCTCTGCTGTCTATCCTAAGGTTCTGCGGGTTCACCATAGCATTTAAGAAGCGTTAAGGGTGAAGGAAATTGGGGACAAATTAGTGAAGTAAACCCTATTTAGTTCCCGAATACAATGATGTGACTCGACTGAACCTACTTAATAGTTTTTGTTGCATCTCATTTAACATTCCCAGAATAGAATAGAGCTAAGGACCCCGGGACTTGGGCAAACTACGAGTAATAAGCATGAATCTCAGCCCTTATTCTTCTGTCCCTAATGTTTGTAATGCTGCCCATTTATTTTCTCAAAGATATTTTTTCCATGCCGGGTATAATAACTATGGGAATGACGCACAGATTCCAGAACAAGAATTTTCTTCTCTTTTTGAATGGTCCCAACCAGCGTTTTAATAATACCTGGATATCCCACGATAGAGTCCCCATTTATGTATAGTGTAAGGTTAAGTTTCCCACCTTAGAACAAGAATTCTTCTTTAGTAGGAGATGTTGTAATAGTATTTCATGATTTAAATGAAAAGACTTGAAGATTAGAAAAATTAAAACTGGATCAAGAACATAAGGTTGTTCTCTAGGGCCCAGAACTGTGGGCATGGGGGCATCTTATAATTTACCATCTGTGTGGGCACCAGTCTGTGTGGCTGGGCATGGGAGCATCTTACATCTACAGCTGTGTGGGCTGCGGACATCTTATATCTACAGTCTGTGTGGCTGGAATGGGAGAATTTACATCTACGATCTGTGTGGCGGCAATGGGCATCTTTATATCTACAGTCTGTGTGGGCTGGCATGGGAGCAGCTCTTACATCTACCAGTCTGTGTGGGCTGGGCATGGGAGATCTTAAATCCACCAGTCTGTGTGGTGGGCATGCATGGGGCATCTTAATCTACCAGTCTGTGTGGCTGGGCATGGGAGCTTCTATACATCCTACCAGTTCTGTGTTGGGATGGGCATGGGGGCATCTATCTACCAGTCTATGTGGACGGGGCATAAGTCGCAGCTTAGATATTATGAGGCTATCAGCTCTTCAGTTCACCAGCCACTGTTAGTTAGCCACACCATTCACTGCCACATGCCTACACACACCGCATCCACAAGCCATTGCCCATTTTTTTGATTGCACCCGAGACGACCAAGGGAGCTTTAAATATTTGTTGTAGAACCGCGCCTGCTGATATAAAAATTAGAAATCTGGCCCCCAGCATTTTAGTTTTACATGATTAAGGTGATGCAATACAGCACGTTACTATCACCTTCTGTTGTTTCCATGACGTTTGAGAGATGCTTTTGAAGGAACCTCCTGACTCGCGATTTGGAAAATAAATGGCTGCGGGCTCGCCGTCGTCAACTTAGACCCAACTTCAACAACCTCATCTGCTACCTGCTCACCCCACGCAACTTTCTAACCAACCAAACCATTCACAACTTACTGCTGCTGTCTACCCCATACGACCGCAATCGGGTAACCTGTTGCATACCAGCGGTTAACCCCGTCATAATCCCGAATGCTTGCCTTCTTCTCTGCCTCAATAAGTTTTCATAAGCTTGAAGTCTTGGGGCCCTTATTATAAAAGATCGTATAGTTATCGTAATAACGGACCAGGTTTGTTACCGATAAACACACCGTTATTTACTATAACGACGATTCCGGATTATTCCTGGTAATCTGTTTAACGTAACGATCCGGTATTTATAAGTACGTACCGATCTTTTATAAATAGGCCCTTTGGGGCCCTATTTATAAATACCCGTGTATTCGTATCAGCTAAAACAACAGTCATTAATTTACGATAACAATCGTTATTTTATTGATAACGATCATTATTTTTCGATATCGCCATGCGTAACCTATAAATAAACGATTCGTTATCGTAATAATAACGTCGTTATTGTATATAACGATCGTTATCGTAAAATCCGATCGGTTCGCGTAAAATACCGTCGGTATAGTTGATAGCGATCGGTTATTTACGATAACGATCGCTATTACAATAAACGCTCGTTATTATACGGTAAGCCCTCGTTATTAACGAACACCGATCGGTCTTTTACGACACGATCGTTACATATGGTAGCCTCTCGTTATTTTACGATATAAACATATGTAGATTTACCATCGGAGAATCAAAACCCATGTTGACAACTGCTGTTCCCCAGCTGCCTTCGCAACATGCTCAAGCTTATAAAAAAGCTCATGGCGAGGCCTTTTCCACAACAGAAGAAAAAATTTACATACATATCGGTTACAAATCCCTGTAATAAACTGGTTAAAAATAGCAGTTGGGATTGGGGGGCAGATAACTGACAAGTCACCAGTTTTTGGTTTTAAGAGGTGCACATGCCCTTAACCAACGGGGTTCCGTCTTAAAAAAAAAAAAAGCAAAAACCCACCAATCAGAGGTCCGATATCAACTGTCAAAATCCCACCACTCATTTTTTTTCCTCCTCTTTCAAGTGCAAAGCAAAGCGTGTCTGAAACCATGCCGGTGAAATGCAGGGACATCACTCCCGGGGCACTTGACTTGAACACTATTCATCCCCTCACTTTCATGAATACTTGGCAAAATCCCAGATGAAATTTTAATCTCCCCAATGCATTCAGCCCAGAGTTGAAAGGCGCGTTCCTTTAACAATTTCCTCCCCTCAACCTTTGTGTATGTCCTACGTTCCATGTGGGGCGGGGGGGGCTGGAGATGTTTGATGGATGGAACCCGGCAATCTGTTTTTTTGTTTAACTTTGATCTGCCCTTTCCATGATGTGTTTGTGTCTATTTACTAAATCCCGGTAACGGGAACAAGTGAGAATTTTATTTCTTTCCGAATTTGATACAAAAAGATTACCACGTCGAAATTGCTGTCAGAAGACAGCAAATCTGGTGAGTGCCGAAATAAAACCAAATGAATTGTAGATATGTAAATGAAATCTATATTTTTATAGGAGAACAGTTTGTATACGCTCAGACAGATCAAGAGCAGGTCAGCCAAGCAAAATTTTAGGGCTGGTACTATGGTAATATTTCAGATCAATCGTTCATCCGGACCAATTTATTGGTTTGTGTGTTACAAGTTATTCCCAAAAACAAACCAATCATAATGGCCAATTAATTTTGGCAAAAGTTTGATTGGTTGAACTGATTTGGCTGTGTAGGAAAATACAGGCAAATTGTTTTGCAATTAAACAATAATGATCATAGAAGTGATCAGTATATTAAATTAGTAATCTGTTAAAAATTATCGCATGAAATTAATGTGTGTGTACCAGCCCTGCGATAGAAAAATAAATTGCCAGGCTAACCAACGTTGAGGAAAAAATAAATTGACAGACTAACCAACACTGGAGAATCTTTTATTCATCGATCAACTGACTTGAAATGTAGTTCTTGAGTACGTTTCGCTGTCATCCGACTGGCTTTCTCATTCAGAATGATGCTTGTACAAGATCTGTGGCAATTATGTACCGCTGGAAAATCCCAATTAGCTATCACAGCAGCAGGTGTTTAAGGGTGTGATTGGATAGTGGCTAAGAGTGTTATAGGACGCCCAGAGTAAGAAGGTGTTAAACAGCCTTGTAACATGGCAGCCAGTTTGGTGTCGAACCCCCCCGACCTCTCTTTAGGCTTGGTTTCTTTATTTCACATAAATGGCTCCTTAAACACCTCTCTTGAACTACCATCACGTTCCCTTCCGCCAGTATGTAACATTACAATCTCAAAGGTAGTCCGTTAATCCTAAGATGCAGATACACGGCTGAGTCCTGACCCGAGGGAATTGGACTCTTCTGTGCTGGGCCCTACTTGATGCAGTTTTTCCTGTTTGGTCTCCCCCACATACAATCAGAGCATTCTTCCTGCACTGCCACCGCATATTGATGTCGCTTTTCTTGTGTTTGTATTGGGGTCTTTCGGATGTACCAATTGCTGCCTCAGTGTGTTGTTCGGTTTTTAAAGCAGATCAGGGATACGATGTTTTTTTTGGAAAATCTTCTTTAATTTCTCGGAGACCCCTGCTACATATGGGTACATGTCTTCCCCCTGCTTGGCTTTTCCCCCTTCACGGTTGGTATTTGTTGTTCTTTTTCTTTCCTTCGACTTCATTTATGTGAAAATAAAGAACCCACGCTAATAGAGGTGGGGGGGTTCGACACCAACTGTCTGCCATTACAATGCTGTTTAACACCTTACTCTGGGCGTTCCTATAACACCTCTTAGCCACGACTAATCACACCTTAACACCTGGCTGTGGATATGCTATTGGATTTCCAGGGTACATAAGTGCCACAGATTCCCTTGTACAAGTCATTCTGAATTGAGAAGCCAGTCGTATGACTAGCGAACGTCTTCAAGAACTACATTTCAAGCCAGTTGATCTAATTGAATACAACAGATATACCATGACCTGGATGAATGAGAACCATTCACAACAACACTGGTAGAAAAATAATGCAGGCTAACCAACACTGGTAGAAAATAAATGCTACGCTAACCAACACGGTAGTCAAAATAAATGCCAGGCGTACCAAACGCTGGTAGAAAAATAGATGCCAGACTAACGCAACGCTTGGTAGAAAATAAATGCCAGACTAACCAAACACTGGGTAGAAAATAAATGCCAGACTAAACCAACGCTGGTAAGAAAAATAAGCCAGACTAACCAACGCGGTAGAAAATAAATGCCAGGCTAACCAACGCTGGTATAAAATAAATTCCAGCTAAACCACACTGGTCGAAAAATATTAGCAGACTAACCAACACTGGTAAAAAATAAATGCCAGACTAACCAACGCTGGTAGAAAAAAATAAATGCCAGACTACCAACGCTGTTAAAAAATAAATGCCAGGCTACCAACGCTGGTAACATATCTGTTCTCTATTATGTCATTCGGTGAAATGTGGCAGCAAGCAACGTGTGTGGTTAAAAAATATCTAATACACTTAAGTTGTCCCCTGGGCTCCACTTCACTATTGAGTGGCCCAGTAGCAGATAATGGGATTTATCTGCAGACATGATCTTCCTTAACTACGGCTGATGGTAACCCCGGGATGAAGTGATCTGACAGCTGAAAGGTGGCATCATTCTCTCTCTCACATAGGAAGCACCAGGAATATGATTGACTGGTCCTGTCATCTACCACACCCCAAATAGCTCATTTTCCCTAGCCTGGCCACCCTCATTCTTGATAGTGTGAGTAAATCGCTGAACCCTTGAAAAATGTCACACTAGCACCAATGTGGGCAATAGAGAAAGTTCGGTCCGTTTTTCAACTTGAACTCAGTAAAAGTTGAAAGTTCGAATTCGGACCCATTAAAAGTCAATGGGGAGTGAAGTTCAAAAAGTCTGGATGATTTACAGATGAAACTAACAATGGAAAACTTACTGTAAATAGCTGTGGGATCCTGGAAATGGTCTGGGGAACATGTCACTGTCCACCAAACTTGTTAAAACCCTTAACCCGAGCGGGCAATTGGTCAGGTTTCTGGGCAAGCTACATCGAGGGTTACGCCAACTCTAGGTTTACGAAAATCAAGAGGCTAACAGTTGAGGTTAGCGAACGCTCGTAAAATTAATTATTATCCGATTTTTCGATAATTATTGAAGTACGGCCACGAGTCAGCTAGTTCCAGATTGGTCCAACTATAAAGTTTGGGCTTGAACTCGGGTTTGTTTTTTTATCAACTAGTGGGGCAATGGCCATTATGTCCGATTGAATCCTCCAAATGTCCCTGCCTTGGGTTAAAGATTCCAGTAAAGATAGGAGAATACCGACATACAACGTGCAACGCAGTCTCGGCACAATCAACCGCTATTTCCCCCATGAGTGCTCCTCTCATCGTTGCGTTCACTGAGTTCAAATAAGTGCACCGATTTGTTTCTTATGAAATAGAACTTTACCCATGAAATGTTAGATATAAAGAATTTACCTTTAACCTTGATCTGCGCATTTAGTCACAATCCTACTTCTGCTCACCCCTCCACAGCAGATTCCGCACTCCTTGTCTCAATGTTTAGGTAAAAGCAAAATCGCCGGCGTGGTGCCGCTGCAAAGGGCAGGGAAGGGCCCGCTGGATGGGTGAGCCCTGAGGCCTTTTGGGGCTTAAGGGGTCCCGCAGTCTCGACCCGGGACCCCCAGTGAGCGGCTCTTAAGAGCCCTTGCGCGCTTTTCTTCCAGTCCCGGGACACCATCTCCCGCTAGGCGACCCTCAACAAGGCCCAATTTTGCCGGACGGGCGGCGGCGGGTGGTCACCGCAGGGGCGAGGCGGGGAGCGAGGGCGCCGGTGAAGGGATTTTAAGGTCCCTTTGCCGGCAATATTGTACTAAGTGCAGTTCGCTGCAGACTTGCACCGCGATACATATCGCTTCGATGGCGCCTCGCTGGTAATATTAGCGACAGCGTATTTTCGGCGGCTAGCCGCTATTTTTGCCCCATTTAAATATGCCCCTATTGCGCTGAGTTACGAATGGAGGCTTTCTGATTTATCATGTGGTCTAAGAGTGGAAGTGAACAACTCCAGCATTTTAAATTAATCCCCAGATCTGCGCTTTGTCCACCTAGAATAATTCTGCCTTTACACCCACAGGGCACATTCAGCCATTTCCGTCCTTTACAGAACAGAAGAGAGAGAGAGATCCTTTGAAAACGGAGATCCACAGCCAACCCGAAGATTAAGATGTTTTTTGTCACCTCGACTCTGTACGACACTCGTCATGGTTTAATTCCAGATCTTCGAAGTGTTTTGGAAACTCCAGTTAATTTTAACAAAAACCAGATCATGTTTTTTGTTAGGGGCATAAAATGGTTCAAAGGGGGGTCCGGAGCTTTAAGTAAGATGTTTCGAAACTGTTAAGTTTGTTCTTAGCGAATTTCCCAAAGAGGCAATTTCCATTTTGGATTTGGAAATCGTCACGTTGATTTCGATAATTATCGCATTTTTTGAATAAAAATTTAAAACTCGGATTCGGGTTTCGTAAATCTCGGGAGTTCCCGAAAGTTTTGTCGGACTTTGAAACGCATCGGATTCCGATTCGAAACTGGGTTCTATTAGAACCCCAGTACATCTCTATTATTAAGTTTGAATTTTTTAATATAGGTAGGTATGAATTTGTCTAGATATATAGAATATGTATGAATTTTGTTCTAGATATAATAGATATTGTGATTTGTGTCTAGATATTAAGTAATCATGTATTCCTGTATTTGTATTACATGTTTGAATTTGTTCTAGATATATGATCTGTATGAATTTGTTCAGATAAAGTATCTCATTGTATTATGTATATTGATTAATGTTTGCATTTGTTCTCGATATATAGATATGTATAATTTTTCTAGATATTGGTATGATAGGTATGAATTTTGTTCTAGATAACAGTATATCATTGTATTCTGTATTATTGATTAATTTTTGCAGTTGTTCTAGATATATAGATATGTATGAATTTGTTCGAGATAATTAGATATGTATGATTTGTTTCTAAGATATATAGATAGGTTATTTGTTTCTAGATAACTAGATCTAGGTATGAATTTATTCTAGATATAGTATATCATTGTATTCTGTATATTGTATTAATGTTTGAATTTGTTCTAGATATATAGATAGGTATGAATTTTGTTTCTAAGATAAAGTAAATATCATTGTATTCTGTATATTGTATGAATGTTTGCATTTGTTCTGATATAATAATAGTATGAATTTGTTCTAGATATATATATCTAGATAGGTATGGAATTGTTCTAGATAAAAGTATATCATTGTATCCGTGTATATTGTATTTAATGTTTGCATTTGTTCTAGATTATAGATATTTATGATTTGTTTCTAGATATAGGATAGTATGTATTTTGTTGTTTCTAGATAAAAGGTATAGCGAACTTCATGTATTCTGTATATTGTATTAATGTTTGAATTTGTTCTAGATATATAGATAGGTATGAGGTTGTTCTAGATTAAGTATATCATTGTATTCTGTAGATTGTAATTAATGTTTGCATTTGTTCTAGATAGATAGAATAGGTATGAATTTGTTCTTTATATAGATAGGTATTAATTTTTTTCTAGATGAAGTATATCACTTGTATTCTGTAGCTTGTATTAATGTTTTTTGCTTTGTTCTAGATATTATAGATATGTATGAAATTTGTTCTAGATATAGAAATATATGTATTAATTTGTGTCTAGATATATATATATGTCTGAATTGTTCTAGATATAATTATATCTTTATTCTGTATATTGTATTAATGTTGCATTTGCTCTAGATAGTATATACATGTATGAATTGTTCTAGAATATAAGTATATCATTGTATTCTGTATATTGTATTAATTTTCATTTGTTCTAGATATATAGATATGTATGAATTTGTTCTAGATATATAGATAGGTATGAATTTGTCCTCGATATAATAGTTCATTGTATTCTGTATATTGTATAATGTTTGCATTTGTTCGAGATATATAGATATGTAATGAATTTTGTTTTTCTAGATATTAGATATGTATGAATTTGTTCTAGATAAAAGTAATCATTGTATTCTGTATATTGTAATTAAATGTTTGAATTTGTTCTAGATATATAGATAGGTTGAATTTTGTTCTAGATAATAAGTATAAGTTCATTTTATCTGTCTATTGTATTAATGTTTGCATGTGTTCTAGACAAGAGATATGTTATAATTTGTTCTAGATAAAGTATATCATTGTATTCGTATATTGTATTATGTTTGCATTTGTTCTAGATATAAGCTATGTATGAATTTGTTCTAGATATATGATAGGTAATGCATTGTTATAGATAGTATTAGTTGTTCTAGATAAAAGTACATCACGTATTCTGTATTGTAAATTTAATGTATTTGCATTTGTTCCTAATATAGAGTAGGTATGAATTTTTTTGTCTAGATAAACTATATCATTGTTGTCTGGTATATTGTATTATGTTTGCCTTTGTTCTAGATATATAATATGTATGATTTGTTCTAGATATATAGATAGGTATGATTTGTTTCTAGATAAAATTATATCCTGTATTCTTGTATATTGTTTAACATGTTTGCATTTGTTCAGATATATGATAGGTTAGGAATTGTTCTAGATAAAAGTATATCATTGTATCTGTAATATGGTATTAATGTTTGCATTTGTTGCTAGATATAAGATATGTAATGAATTTGTTCTGATATATGATAGGTATGAATTTGTTCTAGGATATATAGATATGTAATGACGTTGTTCGAGATATAAGTAATCATTGTATTCTGTATATTGTATTAAGATTTGCATTTGTCTAGATATATAGATAGGTTGAATTTGTTCTAGATATATAGATATGTATGATTTGTTTCTAGATATAAGTATTCATTGTATTCGTATATTTATTAATGTTTGCATTTGTTCTGATATATGGAGATAGGTATATTGTTCTAATAAAAGTTATATCCATTGTATCTGTATAGTATTAATATTTGCCATTTGTTCTAGATATATAGATATGGAGGGGCATTTGTTTCTAGATAATATAGATATGTATGAATTTTGTTCTATATATATGATAGTTAATGAATTTGTTCTAGATTAAAAGTCATCATTGTTTTCTGTATATTGTATTAATGTTTTTGCATTTGTTCTCTAGATATATAGATAGGTATGAATTTTGTTCTAGATTATCTGAATTTTTTCTAGATAAGTATATCATTGTTTTTTCTGTATATTGTCTAATTTTCATTGTTCTAGATATAAGATTGGGTTATGAATTTGTTCTAGATAACAAGTATATCAAGTTTCGTTATGTATTAATGTTTGCATGTGTTCTAGATTATATAGATAGGTAGGAATTTGTCTAGCATTTTGAATTTGTTCTAGATAAAAGTAATCATTTGTTTTTCCTGTATATGTATTTAATGCTTGCATTTGTCTGATCTATAGATATGTATGAATTTGTTCTAGAATATGTATCTCATTGTATTCTGTATATTGTATTAAGTTGCATGTTCTAGATATATAGAAGATAGGTAGAATTTGTTCTAGATAAAAGTATAATCATTTGTATTCTGTATATTGTTATTAATATTTGCATTTGTCTAGATATATAGATATGTATGCTTTGTTCTAGATTATCGATATGGTTGAAGTTGTTTCTAGATATATAGATAGGTATGAATTTGTTTCAGATAAAAGATATAATTGTTTTTTCTGAATATTGATTAATGTTTGCAATTTGTCTAGATTATAGATAGGTATGAATTTGTTTCTAGATATATATAAATTTGTTCTAGATAAAAGTAATATCATTGTTTCTTTATATTGTATTAAGGTTTGCAATTTGTTCTAGATATATAGATAGGGATAATTTGTTCTAACATAAAAGTCTATCATTTGTAGTCTGTATATTGTATTAATGTTCAAGTGTAGTATCCCTAGGGGGTGCATAGAAATAAAATGATACATCAATTAGATAAAGGTGCATTAAGTCTGATAACTCCGCCCGGGTTAGGTGGCGGGCCCCTGACCTCAGGGGGAGGTCAGACCGGATGCTGGGAGCTGCAGTCAACTAGCAAAACCCTCTTTCGCAGGTCCCGGTCCGCGGGCGCGCACGATGAAACTCAGCGCGCCAATTGGGCGTGCTCTCTGTTGGCCGCGCCGGGTCTCGCGCGATGTCCGGGAAGAGAACGTCCGCGAGGATATAAGAAGGGGCGGTCATAGGTCCAGGCTCAGTTTTGTGACATTGCCAGAGGAATCACTTCTCCCTCCCTCCCTCCCCAAAGTTAAGGTGTAATTATTTTGGTTATGTGTGGGCCGTTTATTTTACAACCCAACTTTGTGTCCCGCCTGTTCATTCCATTTCTCAGTTTAGATCATTAAGTGGTGAGGTTAAAGCAGCCTAGTTTTTATATCCCCATCTAGGTTCATTCTGTGTTCTGTCATCTTAAAGCAAAGTTTTAGGGATAAAGATCAGCCTTGACATTCTAACAAGATCTATTAATGTTACTGGTACCACTAGCAGTAGATTCAATCAAGTTCTTATCGTTAAAAATGTGCTAATTTTGCCCCACCAATCAGATGTTTATTTAACATTTGCAAGCTACATCCTATTGTTGGGGCAAAGTTAGCTCCCCATTTTAACTATAAGCCTTTATTTGAATCTCCCGATTTAAATGACAACATTGCTATTGGGAGTAAATATATAATATTAATAAAACTTTAATTCCCACTCGACGTATGTGGCTCCTATTTCTTTCATTGTTGGAGACTTTCTCTGGCCCCTAGGAACGGAGGGCCTGGTAGATTGCACCAGACCTACCTGTCTGCATACGCCAACAGCGAATCTTTGAGTGATCCTTGACTTTATTCTTGTTTGCCCAGACTCGCTGGGCAAATATATGGAGTTTAAGTTGTGCTAGCCGGTTTCCGCATGGGTGCGGCTAAGTTACGCAAAAATCCCCGACGTCCTCTACGCTCGTGAATCGGTATCGTGTTTGTGCTAGTTTAAGCGCCGATTTAAAACGCCAGAGAAATAGCATGCGTAAAATCCCGCGTGGGTAATCCCTGTAATGATTCCGTAATCGCGATATGAAATCGCTTGACGGAGCCTTTTACCCAGAGCGATAAACGGTAAATGACCTGCTTTATGGTTTAAAATGGAGCTTAATTTTTTCCCCAACCAATCATATGTTTGTAACATGTAAAGCTAACATCTGATTGTTATGACATCTCCCGGAGTGTATATACACATACGTTCTCTTTCCAGAAGACTAACATGCCCAAAGAATAGCTACACATTTTTATTTCATCCAATATATTAATTGAGTAACAATTCTCCCCAAGTGGTTGCCCTGTTATTATTCTTGTTATTATTTTTTGTTTCAGCACAAACTAGCAATATCACCCTATATAAAGTAATAGTCCCTATATAAAGATAGTCCCTATGATAAAGTCGAGTCCCCTATATAAAGTTATTCCCTATATAAAGTATAGTCCCGTATATAAAGTATAATTCCTATATATAGTATAGTCCCTATATAAAGTATCACCCTATATAAAGTAGAGTCCTCATATAAAGTATAGTCCCTATATAACGTTAGTCCCAATCAGGGGTGTCCTAGGTTTTTGGCACCTGAACAACTTTTGTAATGCCCGCCCTAGACTGAGCGCGCGCTGCAGCGCGCCGCCCGCGGGAAAGTGGGTTTGGCTTGTGGTGTGGGCGTGCTTAGCATGTTGGTGTGGCTTATCATGTGGGTGACAAATTTCACATAATTTTGTTTTTGGGAAATGTTTATTTATGACGCTTCTCGCAAAATACTATCCGGGGGGAAAAAAAAAAAATAACTCAGTCTGTGTCCTTGTACCTTTATATGGACACAGAACTCCTCAGTGACTTCTAATATCCTTATAATTTACAGTAGGGGATACATTATCCCTTATAATACATGAGTGGTACCCAGAGTTCCCTGTAAAACTCGGTCCTTGTACCTTTATACAGACACAGAACTCTAGAACTACAGTGGGAATATGCAGGATGTATTTAAATGCCATGGAACCATCAATTCAATACGAACCTCATTGTAGTAGAATTTTCCAGTCATGATTTCTTATAAGTTCCACCTTTTGATTTTCTGAAAATTCCACCGGATCCGCAGATTTTTGGAACCCGTGTTTGGATACAAAGACTCGTCTCTAATATTTATCCAATCTCTGCAAACCTTTGGCCATCCATGCTCCTTCCCTCACACGGGTATACAAGGCACGTGGCACCTCGCCAGAGTAAACCATTTGTGACTTTGTGTCTTATGGCATTAGCGCATTTAGAAGTCATGAAGGTCAGTTTCTGTTCCAGAGATAAATGCAAATGAATGCAAATTTAATATGTCACTGCCTTGTCACATTATTATTCTTATCAATATATTTCCAACACTGGATATCTGTTAATTTCCCTGAATTATAGAAACGATGGGCACGGTTGGACATGGAATTATTCCTTACATAACTGGTCATTTGTTACCTGAATTCCCAAGTAGGAAAACAAAATACTTTTTTGCTGGGGGGGATTACATCATTACACAAACATCACAGCCAGAAAAAGGAAGGCGTTTGTATTGAAATGGGAGGAAGGGCAGATTTGAAGGGCACGTTACAAGACAATTACAAGTTTGCTTACATCACCAGCTTTCAATGCAACGGACGATATTTGCCAGGGATTTAAGAGACGTCTTTAACTAGAGACTTCTTTCACGTCTCTAGTCCCTGGTAAATGTAACCCTCTTATGCTTCCTTCTAACTAAACCACAAAGAGAAAGATGGACAAATACAGAGATCAAAGGGGGATACAGTTATCTCTTGTATCGAGCAAGTTAATGAATTAAAGGTGCAAATTAAAAGCCAAGATTAACTTTTTAAGACAAATCCATTAAAAGCAGCGAGTTTTCAGAATATTTAGGCTTTAGGAATTCTGTAAAATCTCGGCGTCTGGAAAGGAATTTGACTGCGAAGATAATAACCAGAAGCAGATTTAAACTTTATTCATTTTATTTGTGTTTTTATTGGCTGTTCTTTAACGCTACTTTTGCCATGAACGACCGTGCTTCATTCCAGCGGACCACTCGCTACAGGCAGATGGTGGATCGGAAAAAATATGGTGGGATTCAACTTTCTGTTAATCAATGGTACTCATCATGTGACACAGAGCAAGACTTTTTATAAGAGTAACGTTACACCAAACGTAGAAATATATTGCCCAATCTGCAAAAAACATTCCCAGCCTTCATCCCAATAAATCAATTTATCATCGATAAAAAAAGGCCCAAACCACTAATTATAACCGGAAAGTTCAGTACAAATATATATATATATACTTTTAATAACAGGAAGTTTTTTTGTTTCTTTGACCATAAACTGATTATCCAGCAATCCCTCTGATCCAAGCAGGTTTGATTTACCCAACAGCCAATTAGTAGAAATTACCATAAGGAACATTCCAAGGAAATGGTGCATCATGGGTAAAAGCCTGAAAATGGCAGCTCACTACTGACCACAACAAAGCAAAGCCAACAGTATGAAATCAATTAAAAAAAAAAAAAAAAATGAAGACAACATGTACAATACCCATTAATGTGTAATATAAGTAAATAGTAAATCATTGAAATAGTAATTATTTTTACACTGAGCTTCCCTTTAAGTAAGAGTTACTGCATAGCTGGTAAGTATTAGAATTTTAAAGTTAGCAACATGGTGGTTTAGGTCCATTAGGAATAGACTAGAAATCAAACTCAAACCCGAGTTCTAGCTGAATTTGGAGTTTGGACTGTTAAGAACTCTTCAAACTACGGGCCCTATTTATAAAAGATCGGTATCGTTATCGTAAAATACCGATCGTTATCGTAAAATAACGACCGTTTTTTTACCGATACTGAACGTTATTTACCGATAACGACCGGTATTTAACGATATGGTTAAATACCGGTCGTTATCGGTAAATACCCGTCGTTATCGGTAAATACTGGTCGCTATTTACCGATAACGACCGGTATTTACCGATAACGACCGGTATTTAACAATATCGTTAAATACCGGGCGTTATCGGTAAATAACGGTCGTTATCGTTAAAAAACCGGTCGTTATTTTACGATAATGATCGGTATTTTACGATAACGATCTTTTATAAATAGGGCCCTACGAACTTTCTGGTGTATCGAACTTGCGGACCTATTTTCGACATATTTATCGAATTTTTTAAAATCGATATCCCTTGACTTTAGTGCTCCATAACCCTAGAATGTGGCGTTCGGTACAGTTGAGGGTTATGGCAGAATTCAAGGGTTACCGAATGCCGCATAATTAGGAATCGTCTGAGCTAAGGCATTATGACAAGTTATAATTCAACTTCATTAACTTGAAGGAAAATAATACATTTTTGAAGGGAAAAAACATCCCCAAAACATCAACAAACATCGCCCAAACCTTGACCTCCCAAGATTTAAATGATTTCTATGAGGCCTGTAATTAACTTACCAGCCCTGTGAATTCCCGTGCATGGCGTCAGTGATTGGCTTAAACGCGATTTCCTTTAAACAGGAGAATCATTCTGTGTTGAAATCTTCCAATGCTCATCAATGTCGATTTCTTTCTATCATTGAACTTATATAAACCCCCCTCCTGACTGTCTATCCTAAGGTCTCCGGTTCACCATAGAATTTAGAAGCGTTAAGGGTGAAAGGAATTGGGACAAATTAGTGGAAGAAACCCCTATTTAGTTCCCAGAATACAATAGATGTGCTCGCTGAACCTACTTAATAATTTTTGTTGCATCTCATTTACATTCCCAAGAATAGAAAGCTAAGGACCACCGGGCTTGGGCCAAACACGAGTAATAAGCATGAAATCTCAGCCCTTATTTCTTCTGTCCCTAATGTTTGTAATGCTGCCTTTATTTTCTCAAGATATTTTCCATGCCGGGTCTAAATAATCATGGGAATGCGCACAGATTCCAGAACAAGAATTTCTCCTTTTTGATGGTCCAACCAGCAGTTTAAATTAACCTTGGATATCACAGATAGAGTCCCCATTATGTATAGTGTAAGGTTAAGTTTCCCACTTAGTAACAGAATTCTTCTTTAGTAGAGATTTGTAATAGTATTTCTGATTTAAATGGAAAAGACTGAAGATTATGAAAAAATTAAAATGGATCAAGAACATAAGGTTGTCTCTCGGGCCCAGACTGTGGGCATGGGGGGCATCTTATATTTACCAGTCTGTGTGGGCACCAGTCTGTGTGGGCTGGGCATGGGAGCATCTTACATCTACCAGTCTGTGTGGGCTGGGCATCTTATATCTACCAGTCTGTGTGGGCTGGGCATGGGAGAATTTTACATCTACCAGTCTGTGTGGCTGGGCATGGGGGCATCTTATATCTACCAGTCTGTGTGGGCTGGGCATGGGAGCATCTTACATCTACCAGTCTGTGTGGGCTGGGCATGGGAGAATCTTAAATCTACCAGTCTGTGTGGGCTGGGCATGGGGGCATCTTATATCTACCAGTCTGTGTGGGCTGGGCATGGGAGCTTCTTACATCTACCAGTCTGTGTGGGATGGGCATGGGGGCATCTTATCTACCAGTCTATGTGGACTGGGCATAGGCGCAGCTTATATTTATGAGTCTATCAGCTCTTCAGTTCACCAGCCACTGTTAGTTAGCCCACCACATTCACTGCCACATGCTACACCCGCATCCACAAGCCATGCCCACTTTTTTGATGACCCAGGAAGACGCAAGGGCAGCTTTAAATATTTGTTTAGAAACGCTCCTGCTGATAAATAAAAATTATGAAATCTGCCCCCAGCATTTTAGTTTTACAATGATAAGGGCTGATGCAATAAGACGTACTATCACCTTCTGTTGTTTCCATGACGTTTGAGAGATGCTGAAGGAACCTCCTGACTCGCGATTGGAAAATAAATGGGCTGCGTGGGACTGCCGCGCAAACTTAGACCCACACTTCACCCTCATCTGCTACCTGCTACCCGCAACTTTCTAACCAACCAAACCCATTCAACTTACTGCTGCTGTCTACCCCATACCGCAAATCGGGTAACCTGTGAATACCAGCGGGTAACCCGTCATAATCCCGGAATCTGCCTTCTTCCTCTGCTCAATAAGTTTTCATAAGCTTGAGTCTTGGGGCCCTATTTATAAAAGATCGGTATAGTTATCGTAAAATAACGACCAGGTTTTTACCGATAACAACCGTTATTTACCTATACCGACCGGTATTTACCGATAATGACTGGTATTTAACGATAACGATCGGTATTTTACGATAACGATACCGATCTTTTATAAATAGGGCCCTTGGGGCCCTATTTATAACATACCGTTATCGGTATCGCTAAAACAACAGTCATTAATTTACGATAACAATCGTTATTTTATTGATAACGATCATTATTTTACGATATCGCCATCGTAAACCTATAAAATAACGATCGTTATCGTATAATAACGATCGTTATTGTATAATAACGATCGTTATCGTAAAATACCGATCGGTATCGTAAAATACCGATCGGTATAGTTGATAGCGATCGGTATTTTACGATAACGATCGCTATTTAACAATAACGATCGTTATTATACGGTAGCCCTCGTTATTATACGATAACGATCGGTATTTTACGATAACGATCGTTACTATATGGTAGCCCTCGTTATTTTACGATATCAACATAGTAGATTTACATCGTAGACATCACAACCAATGATTGACTGCTGTTTCCCCAGCTGCCTTCTGCACATGCTCAAGCTTATAAAAAGCTCATTGAGCCGAGGCCTTTTCCACAACAGAAGAAAACTTATCATTAAATATCTGGTTACAAATCCATGTAATAAACTGGTAAAAATAGCAGTTGGGATTGGGGGCAGATAACTGACAAGTCACCAGTTTTTGGTTTTAAGGGTGAACATGCCCTTTAAGGTTCGTTCTAAAAATAAAAAAAAAGCAAAAAACCCACCAATCAGAGGCCGATATCAACTGTCAAAATCCCACACTCATTTTTTTCTCCCTCTTTCAAGTGCAAAGCAAGCTGTGTCTGAAACCATGCCGGTGAATGCAAGGCTACATCACCTCCGCGGGCACTGACTTGAACCTATTCATCCCCTCACTTTCATGAATACTGCAAAATCCCAGATGAAAGTTTTAATCTCCCCAATGCATTCAGCCCAGAGTGAAAGGCGCTTCCTTTTAACAATTTCTCCCCTCAAACCTTTTGTATTCCTACGTTCCATGGGGGCGGGGGGGAGCTGAGATTTTGATGGAACCCTGCAATCTGTTTTTTTGTTTAACTTTTATCGCCCCTTTCCATGATGTGTTGTGTCTATTTTACTAAATCCCGTAACGGGAACAAGTGAGAATTTTATTTCTTCTCGAAATTTATACAAAAAGATTATCCACGTCGAAATGCTGTCAGAAGAATCAGCAATCTGGTGAATGCCGAAATAAAACAAATAGATTGTAGATATGTAAATGAAATCTATATTTTTATAGGAGAACAGTTTTATCACTGCTCAGACAGATCAAGAGCAGGTCAGCCAGCAGAAATTTAGGGCTGGTACTCATGGTAATATTTCAGCTCAATCGTTCACCCGGACCAATTTATTGGTGATTGGGTGTTACCGTATTCCCAAAACAACCAATCATAATGGACCAATTATTTTGCAAAATTGATTGGTTGAATGATTGGCTGTGTAGGAAAATAACAGGCAAATTGTTTGCATATATAACAATAATGATCAATAGAAGTGATCAGTATATTAATTAGTAATCTGTTAAAATTATCGGCTGAAATTAATGGTGTGTGTACCAGCCCTGATAGAAAAATAAATGCCAGGCTAACCAACGTTGGTAGAAAAATAAATGCCAGACTAACCAACACTGGTAGATCTGTTGTATTCAATTAGATCAACTGGACTTGAAATGTAGTTCTTGAAGACGTTTCGCTAGTCATCCGACTGGCTTTCTCAATTCAGAATGACTTGTACAAGAATCTGTGGCAATATGTACCCTGGAAAATCCCATTAGCATATCACAGCCAGGTGTTAAGGGTGTGATTGATAGTGGCTAAGAGTGTTATAGGAACGCCAGAGTAGGTGTGTTAAAACAGCTTGTAACATGGCAGACAGTTGGTGTCGAACCCCCCCACCTCTTTTAGGCTTGGTTTCTTTATTTTCACATAAATGGCCTCCTTAACACCTCTCTTGAACCATCACGTTCCTTCGCCAGTATGTTAACATTACAATCTTCAAAGGTATGTCCTTATCCTAAGATGCAGATACACGGCTGAGTCCTGACCCGAGGAATTGGCTCTTCTGTGCTGGGCCATACGTTGATGCAGTTCCTGTTTGGTCTCCCCCACATACAAATCAGAGCATTCTTCACTGCACTGCACCGCATATTGATGTCGCTTTTCTTGTGTTTGGTATTGGGTCTTTCGGATGTACCAATTGCTGCCTCAGTGTGTTGTTCGGTTTAAAGCAGACAGGGATACGATGTTTTTTGAAAATTCTTCTTAATTCTCGGAGACCCCTGCTACATATGGGATGACAATGTCTTCCCCCTGCTTGCTTTTCCCCTTCACTGTTGGTATTTGTGTTCTTTTCTTTCCTTCACTTCATTTATGTGAAAATAAAGAACCAGCCTAAATAGAGGTGGGGGGGTTCGACACCAACTGTCTGCCATTACAATGCTGTTTTAACACCTTACTCTGGGCGTTCCTATAACACCTCTTAGCCACTATCTAATCACACCTTAACACCTGGCTGTGATATGCTATTGGGATTTTCCAGGGTACATAATGCCACAGATTCTTGTACAAGTCATTCTGAATTGAGAAAGCCAGTCGATGACTAGCGAAACGTCTTCAAGAACTACATTTCAAGTCCAGTTGATCTAATTGAATACAACAGATATACCATGACCTGGATGAATGAGAACCTTCACAAGCAACACTGGTAGAAAAATAAATGCCAGGCTAACCAACACTGGTAGAAAAATAAATGCTACGCTAACCAACACTGGTAGAAAAATAAATGCCAGGCTAACCAACGCTGGTAGAAAAATAAATGCCAGACTAACCAACGCTGGTAGAAAAATAAATGCCAGACTAACCAACACTGGTAGAAAAATAACGCGAGCTGCGAATTCGCCAAGTACAAATGTTACATGGTATCCAGCAGTGACCCCCCCCCCCCCCCCCTTCTCCCCCCCCCGCGAACATCCGACGTCTATGGAGTAATAGTGCCATAAAACCTATACGGAGCACCCCCGCTGGTAATCCGCGCGTAAAATGTCCCCCATGGTTCCCTAAGGCGCACATCGAATACGCGAGGTAAAATGTACATGGTACAGGCCAGCGGAATTATCGATAGCAATTAAAAGTCTCCATTAAGCCCTATACGGCGACGAACGAATAGCGAGTAAAATGTTTACATGGTATCTAGCGTGCGAAACATCGAATCTGACGTTAAAGTGTTCCATTAAAGGCCTCCCATCACGCGAGCATCGAATCCTGTGGAGTTTGGTGTAAACTGTTCCATTAAAAGCCTATAGCAAGCAGCGAATCCGCAAGTACACCACATTACAGGGTATCTAGGCTCCCGCGAACATCGAATCTCCCACGAGTACGCAAGTGTCCTTAAAACCTCTACGCGAGCATCGTGGAATGCCGCGAGTAAAATGTCCATGGTCCCCTAGGCGGCGCGAAACATCCGCGTCGAATACGCGAGTAAAAAAGTACATGCGTATCCACGCCGACGCGAAACATCGAGATAAGCAAGTAAAGTCTCCAGTAAAGCTATACCGAGCATTGAATCCGCAAGTAACGAATTGTACATGGTATCTAGGCCGGCGAAACATTTTTCCGGGAAAAAAAACATTCTTACGAGTATAAGGTCCATTAAAGGCTAATACGCGGAGCATCGAAGCGCGAGAAAAAATGTTTTCCATGGTATATAGGCGCAAACATCGAATCTAAAGGAGTGTAAAGTGTCCATTAAAGCCGGATAACCGCGAGCAGCGGAATCCACGGGTAAAGAAAGTACATTTCGATCTAGCGCGAACATCCGCAATCTACGAGTAAAGTGTCATATTCACATGTATCTAACGCGAGCATTCAAATCCGCGTTTTTAGTAAAAAGTGCCTATTCGATCTAGGCACGCAAACATCGAATGTACGAGTAAACGAGTGTGCCCTTAATAGCCTCGTCTACCGCGCAGCGTGCGAATCCCCCCGCGAGTAGGCAACTGTACATGGTATTAGGCGGAGGCGATACATAGAATCTACGATGTAACGTGTCCATTTAAAGCCATAATGCGAGCACACAATCGAAATCCGCGCGAGTCTACAAATGGGACATGTTATCTAGGCCTGGAAATTATTCGAATTACGAGTCGTAAATGTGTACACTCAAGACTATACACGCGAGCGCTATCGAATACGTCAGTGATCTCGCAGGACTAGACAAGGTGACCATAGTGGGTTCTAGGCGCGAATACATCGCAGATATAGCCGAGTAAAAGGTCCATTTAAAACCTATCCGCGAAGCAGTGGAATCGCGAGTAGAAAGGTCAATCTATGGTACCTTCTAGGCCTCCGTTTGGGGATACATCGAGAATATCGCGAGTAAAAGGTACATGTATCGGTAGGCTCTCTCCCCCCGTGCGAACATCGAAATAACGCAAGAAAGTCTCCATAAAGGGCACTGTATACCGCGAGCATCGAATCACGAGAAAATGTAAATTGGTATCTAGGTGCGAAGCATCGAATCGCGAGTAGGAAACTTCCATAACGCCTATACGCAAGCTAGAATAGGCAGTAAATAAAAAGGTCACATGGTATCTAGGACCCTGCCGCGAACATCGAATCTACGAGGCGTAAAGTGTCCCATTAAAACACTATAGCGAGCATCGAATACGCGAGAGTAAAATGTACATGGTATCAGGTTCAGCCCGAACATTAGAATATATACGCAAGTAAAGTCTCAATTAAAAGACTATACCTGCGAAGCATCGAATCCGCGAGTAAAGTACCACATGGATCTAGGCGCAAACAAATCGAATCTACGAGTAAAGGGTCCATTAAAGCCTATCGCGAGCATAAAATCGCGAGTAAAATGTCCATCGTATCTAGGCGCAAACATCGAATGTACGAGTAAAGTGTCATTAAAGCCTACGCGAGCATCGAACTCCGCGAGTAAAAATGTACATGGTATCTAGGCCCCGCGAACATCGCATTCTACGAGAGGTAAAGTGTCCATAAAGCCTAATGCGAGCATCGGAATCCGTGAGTTAAAATGTCCATCGGTACCTAGGCGCGATACTAGTGGGTCGAAGAGAGTCTGACGCAGCGAGACCCCCCAAACAGACGGTGATCCATTTTAAAGCTCCTACGCGAGAATCGAATCGCAGAGTAAAATGTACATGTTACCTAGGCAATCGGGAACATTCGAATCCGCGAGTCTAAAATGTACATGTCATTAGGCTTCCGCGAAACACGAAATCCGCGAAGTATAAAGTGTCATTAAAAACCTATATGCGAGCATCGAAAGACCGCGGGGGGCCAGTAAAATGGTCAATGGTATTTAGGCGCGAACACGAATCCACGAGTTTAAAGTGTCCATTAAAGCCTATAATGAGCAGCATCGAATCCGCAAGTAAAATGTCCATGGACCTAGCGGCGGAAAATCGAATCTACTAGTAGTAAAGTGTCCATTTAAAGCCATCACGCCGAGCATGAAGTCCGCGAGTAAATTGTACATGGACATAGGTCGTGAACATCGAAGTACGAGTAAAGTGTCCATTAAAGCCTATAGTGAGCAATCGAATCCGCGAAAGGTAAAACTGTCCATGGTATCTAGGCGCAAACATCGAATCTTACGAGTAAAGTGTCCATTAAGCCTAGTACGCGAGCAATCAATATGCAGTGATGCGAGTAAAATGTCCATACCGTATATAGGCGCAATACACTCGAAGTACGAGTAAAGTGTCCTTAAAGCAATACGCAGAGCATCGAATCCGCGAGTAAAATGTAATGGTATTAGGCGCGAACAGCGAATATACGAGTAAAGTGTCCAATTAAAGCACAAAGCGAGCTATCGAATCCGTGAGTAAAATGTCCATGGGACCTAGGCTGCGAACATCGAATCTAGGAGTCCAGTGTCCATTAAAGCCTATAGCGAGAATCGAATCCGCGAGTAAATGTACATGGGTAACCTAGGGCGTGAAAACATCGAATCCGCGAGTAAAAATGTAAATGGTATGATAGGCGCGAACATCGAATCCGCGCGTAAGTTAAGTGGTCCATAAAAACCTATAGCGAGCATCGAAAACCGGAGAGTTAAAAATGTCATGGTATTTAGCCCGCCTGCGAACATCGAAATCCACGAGTAAAGTGTCCATTAAAGCCTATTACATGAGCATCGAATCCGGCAAGTAAAATGTCCATGTACCTAGGCTCGAGAACATCGACATCTACGAGTTAAAGGTCCTCCATTAAAGCCTATACGCGAGCATCGAAGCCGACGGAGTAAAAATGTAACATAATGGTACCTAGGCGTGAACATCGACAATTAAGAGTTAAGTGTCCTTAAAGCCTATACGCGAGCATGAATCCGCGAGTAAAAATGACAGGGATCTAGGCGGCGCACATCGAATCTATGAGTAAAGTGTAATAAAGCCCTATACGCGAGCATCGAATCCGTGAGTAAAAATGTCCATGGTCCTAGGAGCCGAAACATCGAATATACGGAGGTTAAAGTGTCCATTAAAAGCCTATACACGAGCATCGAATCCGCGAGTAAAATGTAACATGGGACCTTAGGCGTGAACATCGAATCCGCGACAGTAAAATGTACATGGTTATCTAGGCCGTGCGAACATAGACCCTCCCGAGTAAAAGGTCCATTAAAGCCTATACACGAGCATCGAATCGCGAGTAAAAATGTACATGGTCATAGCGCAAACATCGAATCTGCGAGTGTGAAGTGATCATTAAAGCCTGATACGCGAAGGCATCGAATCCGCGAGTAAATGTAAATGAGTGTACCTAGGCGTGAACATCGCATACGCCGAGTGTTAAAATGTATAGTTATGGTAATATAGGCGAAGAACATCGACCTCCACACGCGAAAGTGTCCATTAAAGCCTATACACGAGCATCGAATCCGGCGAGTTAAAAATGTACATGGTATCTAGGTCGGCGAAAGCGAATCCGTGAGTAAAGTCGTCCTTAAAACTATAACTGCCGAGTATCGAATCGCGGAGTAAATGTAATGGTATTCTAGGCGAACACGAATTGGATGATGCGAGTAAAGTGTCCATTTAACGCCTATACGCGAGCACGAATCTGCGAGTAAAATGTACAATGGTAATATAGGAGCGAAGATCAAAATCTGCGAGTGTAAAGTGTCCATTAAAGCCTATACGCGATGCATCAAATCCGCGAGTAAAATGTAAATGGATCTAGGCGCAAACGATCGGAATCTGCGTGTAAAGTGTCCATTAAAGCCTATGACGTGAAGCATCGCATCCCTGCGAGTAAAAAAATTTGTCCCCATGGTATTTGGAGCCGAATTCAAAATCTGCGAGTAAAAGTTGTCCATTAAAACCTGTACGCGCGAACAGAAATCGCGAGTAAATGTCCATGGGACCTAGGCGCGAATGAACTCGAAAAAATAGCCGCGAGTGAGAGTAAAAAGATTTTTCGAATGTCCGGGGATATTGGAACGTGTTCCCAGACCATTTCCCAGGTCCCACCAGCCATTTACATAAGTTACCATTGATACTTTAAATTGTATTTCATTAGAACTTTCGAACTATTTGACTCCCTTGACTTTAATGAGTTGTTTTCGCAACTTCCATATAGTGTCGAAAGGTTCGGAAAACGACCGAACTTTTTCTAAGTTCGTCCACCATCTCACTCATAATTAGTGTATTACCATTATTATAATCCTAGTAGGATTACCATAGGTTAGGGTATGAGTCAATTCAGTGGGGTAACTGGGAATCACTGGCAGCTGCAGCAACCCAAATGATGATAGGGCCCCCTATCTGTGCGTCAAAGGGGTTTTCTGGGGGAGTGGATGCTATGTCTGCATAGGGAAAAAAGAACAAAGATTGGGCCCAACCCTTGCGATTTTGCTGTCCACTCGAGTCGTTTGCCCCTGATGTCAATTTGATGTGAGAATAGGGCAGATTTATCAAACATCGTTATGGTTTTTTTACGAAATGCGGTAAAATACAATCAGTGTGTTCTACGAATACACCAACTCGTTTGTTTATGTTACGATATCGCATGCGGTACTCTATGACTTAGCCGATCGTACATTGCTACTGATATGCGACTACTCGATAAATGCCTACCGGTGTCGTTATCCGCAGATTTGAACACTTACGATCCCCGGTCGCATCTGATTACCTATTTTGTTTTTTTCCCGTTTCCTTCAATTTTTAAAGGGCCGCGGTGGTGTAATTCTTATTATACACAAGCGTTATTCTCCCGAGATCGGCACCGTAGATTAACATAGCAATTTCGTAGAAGAACTTACGAATCGATATCGTAAAAATTTCCTACCTACGAACGAATCCTTGCAGACATTTCCGCACCCTAAAATTAATAAATGGTACGTTCACACCAAAGATGAATGTCGTACAATATGTTGCCCATTGTACATATAAATTAAGTCAACTTTTATATATTAGTCCTAGAAAGAAGGAGGAGCTTTTCCATTGAGGTGGGGTGGCTTATTATTTGCAGCTTATGAACGTTCAGTCAACCGTAACGTAGACGGTCACACGTATGACCCAATTTATTTGTCTACGTTTTTTTAATACTTTTTTTCGTTTGCTTGACCGAGCATAGAAGCAGCTAGTGTGTAGAAGTAGAGATGCGTTCGATTGTTTCTGCTGCATGCAATGGCTTTTCTCGGTACTGTCCTTCTCTCAAACTTCATATATTTCTATGCTTTGTTGTGAGCAATTGGTAATGCCGCCCCCCCTCCCCGAGCTCGCACATTGTTTCCCCTGCGAGTTTGGTACTCATTCACACATTTTTTTTTTAATCTTATACTGTGCCCACATGTGCCCTTGTGTTGAACCCTGTTGAAAGGCGGGTTGAATTAGGAGGCGTGATGAATTTATTGTACGCGAATGCCTCCTCGTAACACCTGCTGACTGGGGAAGGAATGGGAGGAAGTGCGGTTTTATCCTCCTAGAAGCTATAGATACATTGTAGAGCGAATGATAGACGCGGGCTTATGTGTCCAGTGTATGATAAGAGTCTCTTAGCTCTGATTGTGAAGCTGTCCACAGGTAGGTCGAGCAGCACGGAGATAATTCCCGAGCTATGCTTAATTGCTCCTTATGACTCCCACTACCCGGGCGTCTGCGCACAGGCCCCAGAACGGTTCGATGCAAGTAAAGTCGCTCACTCGCTTCCGTACACTTTTCTCCAAGGAATTTTCCCTCGGGGGATGTGACACAGACTCCCAAGTCGCTTCGCAAGATTGCTATCTGAATGAGACCATCCTGTTCGTGAATCAAAGGCCCGACAGGCCCCATAGCGATTTTATAACAAAAGAGAGAGAGGTGGAAGACCAAAGGGAGATTCCTTTACTGACAGGTAAAGGACATTTCTATGGGCTAATCTATTCACTCTGGCCAGTGCTACAAAGAAAGTTATCAAGCCTTGATCATACCGATATTCAGCCCAATATTAATCAGCCTATTCACAGCCAAATCTCAGGACATATCACGCCCTCACAGCCTATCACAGCTCTCTCAGCTGTATCACGTTATCTCAGCTATGTCTCAGCCTATTCAATGCATACTCGCCTATCACCATCCCTTATCACAGCCTATATCAGCCCTGACCATATAAGCCCATCGTCAGCCTCACAGATATATCATGCCTATCACAGCCTCTCTTCAGCCTATCACAGCTCTCATATCAGCCTACACAGACTTTGGCTTCTTTCTTCCTTCCTTCCCTATCACATCCTAATCTAGACTATAACATCCTTATCTCGCTATTTCAGCCTTATTACAGCCTATCCCCGTCTATTCGTCTCAGCTATTGTCGCTTTCCGGGCTCTTCCGCCCTTGACCGTCTTCGGCTGTCTCGCGTTCTGCTCCCGTCTTAGCTATCCGCTTCTCCGCTCTCTCCTATCCCCGCGTCTCCGCCTTGATTCCTCTTGTGTGACCCTGCCCTGGAATCCTTCCCTCTCGCGTATTTAGCAGCCTGCGAACGCCCTCTTCCGCTCTTCAGCCTTTTCAGCCTCTCACCTTTCTTCGCCTCTCATCCTTTCTCCGTACTATGTTGGTGCTTGCTGCAGCCAGTGTGTGTGTGTCTACCGCCTTTTTGTCCCAGCTCTCCATCGTTGCTGTGTACCTGTGTGTCCCCTGTGTCCTTCTCCCGCGCGTGACACGCATTAGCCTCGACCCACACGTTGTGTGTAGCGCCTTTCCAGTTGCTCAGGTGTCTATTCCGCTTGCTCTCTTAGCCTACCAGCTGACAGCACCAAGGTCTCTCGCATGTATGTGTCTCCATCTTTCGGCTCTCCGTTCTCGTCTCTTCTTTTCCTGTGTACCAAACCTTCGTTACGCGTACCATCGCTTCGCAACAGCCTCTAGCTCGCCTGTTGTGTGTCTCATTCTTCTTCAGTTCCGCGCTGTAGTCTTTCTCATCTATATGAGATGCGCTGTGTTTACAGCTCCATGTCCCCACAGAGTTTATTCTTCGTCGTGTCGTCCCTGTCTGTGCCCATGTACCGTTCTCTGTTGCTCTCGTCTTCTCAATGTGCATCGTCTTGTTCGCCATCTCGTGCCCGTCTGTGTTCGCTCGTCCTATTCCTTCTTGAGTTCCTCCCGTATGTGTTTTGCCCTGTACTCTGTTTAAATGCTTCAGTTCCTCCGCACCACTTTTCTAGCTGACCACTGCTTCATGTCAAGTCTATCGTTTCTCCCCCCGCTTCTCAGCTCCTCAAGCATCGTCGTCCCTGTTTTTACCAGTGGACCCTGTATAATTCTATGTCCTGTCCTGGGCCTATTCGTGACACTTCCCACCGCTCACTTCATGGTCTTTAGTGTTACCGCCTCACGCCCGTGAGTACTACAGTATGCTCCATCCTTTGTGTGGGTTAGTGCTGTCTCTGTTCAAGGCCTTTCGTTTCTGCGTTGCCGTCACCGTTTGCCCGGCTTTTGTCTATTCGTTCCTCCTTTTGCTCTTCTGTCCATGTGTTCTGTCTGATTATGTTTAGTTGCACTCTTGTGACGAGCCCTAGTTGTTTCCTCCGCTCTCCGCCTCTGGCCCACCCTGTAATCCTCCTTCTGTGGTCCTAGACAGTTCTTGTCCACGCCCTATCCCCCGTCCTCACTGGGGGATGTGCCTTAAGTTGCTTGTGTTGGATCCGTCACCTCGTCTGTTTCTGGTGGCGTATCTTCCTGTGTGTGTATCGGTCCTACACTCCTATGGTTCCGTGTTTCTCTGCCTAGCTCTGAGGTCATCGGGTCGGTGATTAGTTTCTGTGTCGTGCATAGCACCGCTCTGCGCTTCGTCGTGCACTCCCTGGCTTTCTTTTCCCTCGTGTGATGTTGATTAACCCACTGAACGCCATAGGTGTATTCTGCGCAACTCCGCTCATTCCATTGTTGTTATGGTGTTCCCCTCCGCTTGTTTCCTGCGCAAGTAGCAGGTATCTTCTTGCCCCGTTGTGCTCTGGTCCTACGAACCCTGTTACGTCACACCGGATATGACCGTCAATCGCTTTTGGTCGCTGCTTATGTGTGTACTCCACCCATTGTGTCGTGTATGCCCGGCGGGCACTTGTACGATCGTGCTCTGGTGTCCTGTTCGTTGATGGGTTGAACTGTCTTCACCGCCCCTTACTCTTGCCGTGTTCTTTGCGCTTGTGAAACTTTTTACCCAACGTGTGATATGTGGCCTGCCTACAATTGCCGATCTGTTGTGTGTTATCCGTGTCGCACCAAGGTTGCCCTGCTAAAAGTGTTCTCGCACACCATGGTTTTTGGTGCGGCCCCCGGTAATTTATTCTACATGTCTATGGGCGGATTAGTTCATTCTGCTGGTACTTTGTCATACCATTCTGGTTAAGGATGGATGTCTTTGTGTCTCCTTCTTTAGGCTTTTCGGGTTCTCCTGTTCCTATGGTTTAAGGAACCGCGATCACTGCGTTTTCTATTTCGAACTTGCTAGGTACACTGATATGAGATATAACGGCCATAGAGTCGCGCCTTGAGTGTCGTAGTTGTTGCCTGTTCTGCCTGTGTGGAACCAGTAGTGTCTAATTTCTGCGCTGTGCCCTTATCTTGTGCCTGACATGTGGGTCACAACATTTGCTAGGGCCGTTGCTTTTGATTTTGAGGCACCCAGCCTTGCCCTGGTTGCGCCTGTGGTCACGAAATCATACGGTTGTCTATGTACATTACACAGGGGTTAGTTCCAGTAACTAAGTGGGTATGCTATAATGTGGCCTACTCGGCCCCCTAAAGGTCCCTTCTTCTTCTTTCATTCGGGTTTCTTTTCTTGTTACTGTCGGCGGACTTTTTCTCTCCTATGCCCATTGTTGTAGTGCGTGTGACTTTAGCTTCTGACAGAGCTGTGTGGACTGAGAACCGCTCTGTCGTGTTAAAGCTCGGTATGTTCAGACCGCACCGCACCCTTTATCGTTTCTTTCTCGCTTGGCCCCCGGTCACATTTTCTGTTTTTTTCAGATGCCCGGGCCTTTAAAGGCTTAGGAAGTGACGTACCGTAACACGCGAGAACGCCAGTATCGCATGCACTGCGCAAACAACGCAGAGTCAGATAATCGCACCACCAGAGCCCCTGCTTCCGACCCTCTACCCTTTAATAACGTTCCGTCTAACCCCCGGGCCAGTGCCCACCCCGTGACTAGTATTGTCTGTTCGCTAATCCTGTCAGTGTGGCATTCCTTAGTACTAGTGGCCGACAGACTCACAATGGTATTCTGTCGGCACACTTGGACACATGGTGCAACTGGACCCCATGGAACTGACCTCTCCATACGCCCCGGGGTATTCGGGTACAGTCAGCCGTGCCGGCTATACACCGCACTCCATCAGTCCTCCTTTACGACTCCCACTATTAAAGTACACAAGCTGACGTCGGGAAATTTTCCCGGTCTTTGTCCCGAGCAAGACGGCCTAGGCTCACACCCCCCCTCAGTGCCGAATTACGGTCGTTCGTCCGGAATATGATCGTTTGGATGTGACCAATCGCCACCCCATTATACCCCACCCGTCACTTTTTTCCCTTTTCTTTGGCCGCCAGTATTTACGCTCTTAAACTCCAGACCTCATGAAGGCCCGCCCCCCTCCAGAAACTGCCAATGCTTGGCAAACAGTTAAGAACAAACACTGACCTCGTGACACGTTTACCAATATGTGTTCACACCTCCCACAAAACTGCAAAAATTATGTCCAGCCCCCCATACATCATCGGCGACACACCCCCAAAACATCCCAGTAGGGTCGTGTTGTGTGTGTGTGAGCACGGGTATACCAAACATACTGTCATGGAGAGCCCAAACATCACAGGCACAACCCGCCCCTGCCCCTAAATGGCCACAGGCCACCGGCCCCACCCCACCACTTTAAAAACACGCGGGGACTCACGCCCCCAATACCGCGACCACCCAAAGTGTTTACGTCTAAGCCTTGGACACCACACATCACAGACACGTAACCAGACGTGCCACACCCTAGAATGTCGTGTGTGGGGGGGGGGGGGGGCCCCTACCCACGCAACACTGCCGACATGCCCCATCCACCTACTAAAATGGGCACTGGTTTGGGGGTATGGAATACAGGAAATTACTGCATACTGGACGTTATTGATTGGGATCTAAAGTCATATAAAGTGGTACTTGTGCAAGGATATAAAGTGTTAAAGTGCAAACAAAGTGACCACACGGCTCACTAATGTTTGCAAAAAAAATAAGCACGCATAACAACCACAGAGCTCGACAGCGCAATACAGAATGAAGCCCGATTAACATAGTAATTAAGGTTGCATAAAGACAGAGTCCATCAAGTCCAACCGTATTCACTTTTTTTTTTTAACCCTACCGAACAGTTGATCAGAGAGAATAGAACCAAACAAACCACAGCCTCTAAAAAGGCAATCGGAAGAAAGTAGCCGGATCAACCGACATATTCAGTTAATACCAGTAATTTCAATTATGTTATATACTATCCCCTGTACACAACCAGATCTACAGAATGCATTATAGCCGTAATTCTCAATATTGCCATAAAGTATCCTGTACCAACCCAGCAACTACAAGTTAGACTGCATGGTGTATCAACATTTACTGCTAGGGAAAATTCTCAAATTTTTAGTTTTAGTGAAACTATCCAGGCCTTTTTTTAAGCTATAATGAAACGTGCTATTACCACATCTGCTGGAAGGCAGTTCCATTCGTTTCAAGTTCCCCTCACTGTAAAGAAACCGTGGCCTAACCTGATCACGCATGAAATTCATTTCTTCCAAACCTTAAGGATGGCCCACGTGTCCTCTGCCATATGCCACCCTATTATGCTGACCACCCAATAACACACCAGAGAGTTCATTTGATGGGCCCATTAATATATTTGGACAGGTTATCAGGTCCCCACGCAAACCAGATCGCTCTCCAATGTAAACAGCACTAACTAGTTAATAACTACGCACCTGCATATCTCAGCACCCTCCATACCCCTATTAAGTTGTTGCCTTTCTCTGAACTGCCTCAATTCCATAGATGTCCCTTTTGTATAGGGCGATAACAAACTGCACCACATAATTCCAAATGTTAGGCTTTACACAGTGCTTGAAAGAGGGAGAATCAGCGTATTTTCTTCTCTGTGAACTAATTTTTTTCCCCCCCTTTTATACCAAGACAATATCTGGCTTAGTCTCTAAGTGAATGCCTACATGGCATTTTGCTACAGCCTAAGTCTGTTACTCTACCAGAACCCCCAAATCTTTTTCCATTAAGACTTCACTTAACCCAGAGTGTGGTTATGGTGTAGGGGGCACTCCAGGGGGATTATTAAATCCCCAAATGCAGTCACCTTACATTTATCATACATTGAATCTCATCTGCCATTCTGAGCCCATTTTGATAATCTGATCTAGGTCCTGCTTGCAGCACTGACCATATTGGAAGTTTCAAAGCTCTGCTCTCTAATTGTGTCATCAGCAAACACGGACCTTGATCTCATATGCCCCAATTCTAACTGTTGAACCGTTTATAAAACAGATTAAAAGAAGCTTTTGGCCCCAGTACAGAACCTTTCTGAGGGAAATCCGTTTAGAACTTTATCCGCCACAGAGATGTAGCTCCCATTAAACACCCAATCTTCTGTTGCGGTCCCTAATACGCACACCCAGTTCTATCCATCCTGACCAAATGTTTTCTCCACAAGCCAAACCGTCCCTCACACTAGTTTATACATTAGTCGCCTATGTGGCACGATCAAAAGCTTTGCAAAAACTCCAATATATACCACATCCACTGATGTGCCGGTCAATCTAACTCTGATTCTCTAACTGCGCCACCAGACATTAACTGCAACAAAACTCCAATTTAACCATCCTTTTGTTGGCCAGCGATCTACCTTTCTCATAAAATCCATATGACTACAGTACTAATAAGATGATCTCTGGAGACAAGTTCAAGGATATGATCCCTTAACAAAGTTTCCATACTTCCCTACCACTGATGTTAGTGCTTACAGGTTATAGTGACCAGGTGTGAACAGTACTACCTTTGTGAATATTGGTATTACATTGGCACGCTTTTTCCAATTTTAGCGGCACATCCCAGAACCAATAAGCGAGCAAGTCTGAAAATTGACGCAAATCTAGTGGTCAGCTAGAACTGAACTAAGCTCTTTTAAAATCTAGGATGCAATCCATCTGCGGTCCTGGCGCCCTTTATTGATATTAACTTTGTCTAATGATTCGTACCAATATCCTCTGTTATCCCTGTGGAATCTCTTCAGTCCTTCCCCCTGCCACATTGTTACAAGCCCTATCGTAAGGATTTCAACATTTTTGTTAAACAACCCGATGTACAAAACGATTTTTTAGCAGATAGCCTTTCGGCTTTATCCTCTACAACCACCTTCAGCCCCATTCCACACATGGTCCCCTTCATTCTCCTAGTTCTCTCTCTGTTACATTATACGTGTCAACACCATTTTGGGGTTGGACTTGCTTGTTCGGCAATGCCGTATTTCATTTTTCTATTTTGAGCTCGTTTAATTGCGTCTTGGCACTTTTATTACAGTTTTTGCGGAGTCACTGAAGCCATTTCTGTGCCTTCTGTTTTCACATACTTTACACGCCCTTGTCCTTTTTTCCATTCCCTTTTTACCTGAGCAGCACAGCATGCCGGACAGTTTGGGATCCTACATTTGTTTCGTCCCACTGTTCCCTCCACCTGTTTATGACAGGGCGGATTCGGGTATACTGTTGTCTCTAGGCTTACTCTCCCCCTTTCCCGATTGGTATCTCCCATTGTCCGTCTACTCTTTAGACGTGTGAGGTCCGATAGTACCCAGTTCTCCTTCGTTATTGAGTTAGCGGTCGCGCGTCTTTTCCTACCACGCCCGACATGTACACCTGTTAGGACACGCACCTACTAGTTACCCACTAGTTTTGTGTGTACACTCCGGAGCGCCCTTATCGTCCTGCGCAAACTCCTATAGTCACCACTGCCACTCCAGCCTCACTTGTGTTCATATGACATCCTGTATTCACTGACTACTAGATCATTGGCCTGGTCCACTCAGTTCCTCCTCACTACTCACATCGTGTGTACCTTTGCTTCCCTGGGTCACATTCCTTCTCCTACTTCAACACGACTGATATATGTATGATCAAGGATACTGTTCCCTCATTAACACTGATCCTTATATTACTAGTCGATGCATCCCCATATTAAACTGGTCATATCTATTGGTACTCTTCCCCCTATCTATAGTGTTGCCCTCTATGTGCTGTGTCATCTTCCTCCCTACGTCTTAAGACACTTTAGTCTTCATTGGGTTATCTTCCTATATATTAAATGGACACGAAGGTCATAGTCGCTTGTGTTCCTATATTAAAGACACTCATATCATGGTCACTTGTATGTCCTCTTAATTAAATTGACACTATTCATGATACATATTCCCTACTATTAAATGCCCCTATCCCCCCTATTTCGTCATGCGTCACGAGTCTTACCTCTATAAACGATTGACACTGTATATTTTCTATGGTACCAACTGATTCCCTATAGGACATGACACCCTGTATCGTGGTACCACTCATCCCTATATTACAACGTGACACTAATATACCCCCGCCCTTCTGTTGGTCACACCGTTTTGTCTGCTTAGTCTGACACTTGTAAATGACCATACTATCATGGCATATATCCCTACTATAAATTGGCCACCTATCAACTCATGATCCACTATCCAACTTAGTAGACCACCCCAAACCCAAACCACTACAGGTCTATGGTTCTACTGTACTTCCCTTATTCTTAACCATGACTATCAGATCATGACATGTATTCCCTATATTCAAAAGAAACCCATTATATGGCCACTATTTCCCATATTAAATGCACATGTCTTCTTATCTCTACGCTTCCTATTACCTTGTAACATAGCGACCTTTCTCAGATCCCCCATTGTGCACTGATTCCCTATATTAAATGACACTATATCCTCATGGTCAATATCCCTTTATATTATAATGACATATATTATGGTCACTATTCCCCTATAATTAACCTGACATCACTAATATCCTGCGTCACTATTCCCTATATTAAAATTGATATATTTGTTCCTTTATCATTTGGTCACTATCTCCGCTATACTAAATTGACAATATTGATGTATATGGTTCACTATCCCCTAATTTACATGACACATATAATGGTAAGAACTGATTTCCCTATATTAAACTGACATTACTATCATCGGTAACTATTCCCTCTATATTAATTCACAATTCTATGCATGGCTAAATATTCCCTATATAAAAATGCACCAACCCCCTATTCATGGCAACTTATTTCAATATATCTAAGAGACACTATATCACCTGATAACATTCCCACTCACCCTATTAAATGACACTTATATCCTGCACACATCCTATATAAATGAACTATAGCATGCGTCATCTAGTCACTATCATTAACTGACCATTCAACTGGCATGGTCCCCAACTTTTATTCTCCTTATCAACCCCCCCCCTATCACTTTAAATCATCAGTATATAATGGTCACTGTTCCCTCATATAAATGACCCTATTTCTCCATGGTTCACTATTCCCGGTCACTACTATTTACAATCGACTCGAACAATTAACTGATCATCTCTCCCAATCCCACTATATACTAAATGGACACCTATTAGGTTCAATGGTCACTATTCCCATATTCAAGGACGTAGAGCTATTTATCATGGTCTAGTATTCCTTTATATTAATACACTTCTATCTATCGCTTCTTTAGTCACTATTCATATACTTAACTGACGCTATATAGTTATGGTCACTAGTCCTGATTTAAATGACACTATATCATATGCGGTGTCACGCTACCTTCCCGTATATAATGAGCACGTAAGATCATGATGTCATTATTCCTATATAATAGACACTATATCATGGTCATCTCACACACACTGTATTAAATGACCACTATAATCATGGTCACTATTCCTATATAAAGGACACTATATACATGGTACTATTCCCTTATTAAATGAAGACACATCATGGTAATATTCCTATATTAAATTGGCACTATATCATCGGTCACTATTCCCCTATATTAAAGAAACTAGCTATCATGATCATATTCCCCACGATTAAAGACACCATATCATCGGTCACTATCCCTATATGAAATGACACTATTACATGGTCACTCTTACTCTATATTAAATGACACTATATCTGTTGTCACTATCCCATATATTAAATGACCGTATTAGATCACTTCCCTATATTAACACTGGAGATTTATATCATGGTCCTATTCCCTTATATTAAAGGACACTATATATGGTGCGACTATCCCTATACTAAATGACACTAATCATTGATCACTATGTTCCCTCACAATTACATGAACCTGGACATGATCCCTATTCCCTATATTAAATGATCACTATATCATGGTCAATATTCCTATATTAATGACACTGTATATCGTGGTCATATTATTCCTTTATATTAAATGAAACGTATCGTGGTTGGGTCTCCCCCCCCCGGTCACTATTCCCCTGGATATTAATGGACACTATATCATGGGTCCTGCTATTCTAATAGGTAAATGCACACTTGTATCACCGGTCCCCTATTCCCTATATTTAAATGGACACGTGTATCTGTGGTCCTATTCCCTTATTAAAATAGGACACTATATCATGTGCGCGGTCATTATCTAAGTAAACTGACATTGTATCACTGTTCAACTATTCCCTATATTAAAGGCCACTATACTCAGGTCACTATTCCCATATTAAATGAACTATTATCATGATCACTGACCTTCACTATATTAAACTGACACTATATCATGGCCGCTCTTTCTATATTTAAATTTTACCCTATATCATGATCCCTATTCCCTATATTAAATGTACACTATCTATCATGTGGTCATTTCCCCGATATTAAATGACACTGTATCACGGTCTTGTATTCCCTAGATTAAGGACACTAATCATGGCGCTATTCTCTATGACTTAAAATTACACTCTATCATGGTCATCTAGGTCTGATTCCCTATATTAAAGGACACTATATCATGACCACTATTCCTAATATTAAATATGACCACCGCATATATGGTCAATATCCCGAAGCTTTCCACCATTCTACTTTCATCTCCATAATGAGCTCAGGGGTCCATTTAGATATCACCGATCCAACAACACGCATTCGGTAGTAGGAACTTTACCATCTGTGAACGAAAATGCTGTAATAGAAGAACATTTACGAATCCTAGTCCGATCTACCTTTTGCTAACCTTGTTGCGCCCCCCTGCTGGCAGTTCCTTACTCCAATGCTATGTCAGGGTCGTTCAAAATCCTCCATGACCAGACCTTGCCTATCCCAGTGTCTCGCCTTCGCCAACTGATATGAGATTCTTTCCACCTCTTCCCGTCCATTTGGCGGCCTGTATAACTCCTCCAACACTTCATTTCCCTACCTTTTGTCTCCACCCCTACTGTTTGCCGTCTCGTGTTTGCCCCCATCTCTCCTCTTTAACTTTGGCTTCCTTCATGTTTGACCATACATACATATCCTCTCCTTTCTAGTGCACGGTCATGTCTAACTTCGGAGATCCTTCCATATTTCTCTTCCCAGTCGTGTGAATCATTCGCATGTTTCTGCTATCCCCATTCCATTCCCTTTTCTTCTTTTTCCAGTTCGCGGTTTTCCCGCCCGCCTTTGCATTTGTCACATACATTTTAGATTTCCCTTGATTTATCTTCCTCCCTGGTGCCTGTCCTTCTCTCTATGCTCCCCCTCTCCCCTTCTCTCCACGTTGTGTATTCCTCGCCCCCAGCCTCCTTTAAGCACATCTCCTGTTCGTAATACCATCTATTCTCCCCCCATCCTCGTTTCCCCTCTCCTCTCCTCGCCTTTCCCAGTTTGCCCCCTCCCCTGCTGTTGCCCTCGTCTCTCCTATCCGCGCCTGTCGCCCCACTCGCCACTCGAGCACAGTTTTTCTACCTCACACCCTCTTTTCTCAGACCTAGATGTCCTATCACCTCACCACCCTCAGCCGACTCTATGTTTCGAACGTGTGTTGATTTTCCCTTCTCCGCCTTTCTTTTTTTAGCTCTCGGCAATGCAGCTTTTCCTTCTACCGTCATTTTGTCTGAGGCGGGTGGTCCAAGAGTGGAGAGTGCTTTTGTCCGTGGCCTCGCGCTGTTCTCTTCTGTGGCACATTGGCGGCACTTCATGCCGTATCTAAGATCTGTCGGGTTCCTTGCTGGTGTTTCACTGTGAGACTCATGACCTTTGCTGTTGTTGCTTTATCGGAATTCTTCTTCTCATAGGCTGCTCCTCCTCTAGATGCCTGAACTCGTCTGCCCGCTTGGCTGACGACATAAATCTGCCCCCGCCGCGTTGGGCGTCGATCCGTTTCTACTGCCCGTCCTCGACTCGCGCGTATTGCATTTGATTGGCTTGGCACCCTGTGTCTGTGCTATTCTTATGTCCATGTGGCTGCTTAAAACACTCTTGGCCCACTGTTCCGTGCGGTTGTGGACTTTTGTTCTCTTTTTCATCCTCTGGCTCTTTTTCTTTCGTGTGTGAGGACGCTTTCCTTCCTTGAGTTTCTCCAGTTTGTTCCCATCGCCTCGACCCCTGCTCCCTGGTTTTATTTTTCCCGTTTTTCCTTATGTTCTTCAAACTTATCGTGGATGGCGTATGCCTGTGAGTCCTAGCGCTGCGGTGTAACTTGCAGCTGGACCGACGTCTTCTGAACGTACCGGTGATTAATTAGAAGAAGCAGTGCGCCTCGACGAGCCTGTATATTGCTGATTATCTCGGCCAGTTTTATTCGTTGGGATTTTGACCAGTCGGAGAGTAGACTCTTATTCTTTTTGGTCCTCACCTTCTTTTTGTTCTGGTGACTCACGACCAATCTATGTTTTTCCCCTTTCTGCTCGGCCTTTCTCTTGTAGGTTGTTTATGTCCACTCGCCATCCATCACTATGATCTTTCGTTGCCTTTCGTCGTCTATGACCCCTTTTTTTCTTCGGTTTCACCTTGGTTTTCTACGGTTCAATTCTTTGCTTTGCAGACGGCAGTCTATTAGCCCGAGTTTACATTTTGCTGCTTCGTCGTGTACCTTATATTCCTCTCGCCTTCGTGCTCTTGCACCCTCCTCCCACGATGGGCTCATCCCGACCTTTCCCAATCGTGACAGCCAGTTTAGATCGGGGTCCGTGGGGCGACGTCGGCTCGCTCTCCAGTCCATCGACTGTTGCGCATCCGTGTGCTGCGACCTTGCTGTGCACCCCACACCCTGTCCAATACTACACAGCAACCACCCCTGAGATCGCTGCAGGAACTCATTCTTAGTCTCAGCCACACGAGGCAGGGCGAGACCTGCCACATGTTTGTATCCAGACAGTTCATGAACCGTATCCCCCGCTGCGACATCGCAGGCGCCACCGGACACTACTTGTCATTAGCAGGACTCCTCCTAGCGCCGTGGATCTCTCCACGACAGCGACAAGCCGGCAGCGCCCTATGACAGCGCAGCTTTTCACAGGTTGTACCGATCACGCAAGATATTCCCACGCAGAGGACCCCTGGACACAGTGCATTCATTCATCGTCAGAGACCCAGCACGACACCAGCCGAGACAATCATGCTCCGGCTATGTGATGTACTCTCAGATACCGCGTTTATGTGTTTTTTAACACAGCTGGGTTTTTTATACCGGCTTCTCACTGTCCCGTATAAAGCAGAGCAGCCGCGTCAGAGTAAATGGCTGCTTGAATGCGTCCATCTTCGCCCCAGATACTGTAGAAAAGTACGACCTTAGTTCAAAATCGATGAGAGGGGCAAAGCATGTCAAAAAGAAGAAAGACCAGCAGCCGCCGCCAAATTGTCAACACTAATTAGGCAACAACCTCCCAGAATTCCATATCAGTCGAAAAGGCATAAAAAAAAAACTGCCTTCCCTTTGTGACCGCTTACAGCACCACGGCTCTAACAGTTAACAGTGCTGTATTATGTTTACCAACAACAACGCGTGATTTGTGTCCGAAGCTAACCGCAGTGCTTGAGTGGTGTTTAATTACAAGTACAATTCCTTATACAACTATTATTGTCAAGCAGGAGATGTGTAGTAAAAACAAAACAAAACAAAACAACACAAAGAGCTGCACAGGCACATGATCAAGACACGACGCCGTCAGACACATCAAAGTGCTGCGCTATGTCAGACTTACATGTTTGTGCCCCCACGGCACAAACGTCCATCTTGGCTGTAGCATGATGAACACAGCCAAGTCCAATCTTGAGGCGAGTAGATTTAGCGCTTGTTCAAAAGTGGAAAACCTGATTACCGCCGCATTCTCGTATTGTATAGGTGGTGTTGCTTTCCCTCTTCTACGCCCACACCTTGACCCCCCCACCTCGAGAGCCCCCCGGTTATCTGTCCTCAACAATGTTGTAAACCTCACCTAACGTGACTGTTAAAACTATTACATACATGATTCACCCATTACCAGCTGTGCACTTCTTTATCCGCTGTCTCTTCCATCTAACCAACCCACACCGCAGTAACATACTATACCCCCATGTGATATACGGGCCACGCCAGGTACAACTGCTCAGGTATGTATATATGATCATATGCGGCCCCTTACAATACACTATTGGTGCATGTTCCCCTCCTAGTCCTCGGGGGCCGGTGGCCATCTTTCCGGTTGCAGACACGTTTTGCGTTTCAGAGAGCCATGGTCTAGGAGTTTCGACGGTTTCTCTCTTCTACCGTCCGAGATCTGGTTGATCGCTACTGGGCCCTGTCTTTCGCGATGTGGTCCTGGCCGTTCTTGCCTCGCTTCCCCTGCTGGCTCCGTTTCCAACCTACCCCATCGTGAGCCTTCGGTCTTCCTCATATCTGAGTTCTGGTTGGTACAGGGGGCCCCCCCCCGGGCTCTCTCTCATCTGCGCCTACTGTCTCTTCCTCTCCTGTCTTGTTGGGTCCCGGTCGTCGATCTCACTCACTATTATTGGTATGATTAGTGTGTTTTGTGAGAACACACGAATACTGGCTATTTTTACCGCGTTGGTCTATGCTCGGGTCTTCCGCATTTATAATCGTTTTGGCTTTTATTTGGGTATTCAGGTACACTAAGGCTAAGTCTGCGTGTGGTGCCGGGTCTTCTCGATTTTATTCGCTGTTGATTGATAGTGTGATGAATGTTATGGTATTTTATTTTTTCCTTTTTCCTTATGATCATGTCGGTATGTTGGCATTGGTCTGTTTGTGGTTCATAGTTGCGTCTCATGTACATTATACTGTGATGATCCTTTCCTTTCTTCCTCTCCTCTTCCCTTCCCCCCCGGGGAGATTACTGGTATTAATAATATACTGTTAGTTCGTGGTTGGTATCGGGATTACTATATAATATTGTGAATCCTACTGGGTATTCCCCCCCGTAATACATATACTGTTTTTTTTGTAGTTCTGGTGGGAATGGGTGATACCTAGATAATATTTAAGAATATTACTGGTATTAATACATATACTGTAGTTTGGTTGGGAAAGGGATACTGATATAATATGAGAATTACTGGTATTAAACATATACTGTCGTTCTGGTTGGTCAGGGATAGATAACGTATTGAGGAATTACTGTTATTAATACATTATAATGTAGTTATGGGTGGATGTGCTACGGGATACTAATAATATGAGAATAATGTATTAATACATTTACTGTCTTCTGGTTGGATGGGGATTACTATATAATTTGGACTTATGGTATTAATACACAAGCCGTAGCTTATGGTCCGCCATCAAAGGGATACGATAATATTGAGAATTATGTATTAAACATATACTTGGTAGTTATGGTGTACGGGGGATTAACTAATAATATGAGATTATGGGATTATACATATACTGTCGTATGGTTGAAGGGATGTTTTTTTTTTTTACTTTTTTTATTAATATTGGAAGTTACTTGGTATTGAAATACATATATGTAGTTCTGGTTGGTACGGGAGCCCCCTGATACTATATAATAGTGGGAAGTACTGGTATTAATACAGATTACGTAGTTAGGGTTGGCGTGGGAATATATAATATTGACGAATTCTGGTGGTATTAATTACATTATACTGTAGTTTGTGTTTTTGTGTGGTGCTACAGGGATTACTATATAATATGAAGAATGTACTGGTCATTATTTTTTTACATTGGTTTATGTCCTGTGTTCTGGTGGTTGGGGGAGATCCCACCCTACCCCACACACCCAGGAGAATTACTGGTATTAATACATCTACTGTAGTTATCGGTTGCTAGTAAGTGTGATACTATATAATATGTGAGAATTATGGTATTAATACCTTTATGTAGTTCTGTGTGGTCCGGGTTCGTACTAAATGAATAATGGGAAATACTGTCGGTTATTGGTTTAATTACCATATACACTGTGATGGGTGGTACGTTGATATATATAAGATGTTATTGTATTATCAGCGGCCCCCCCGGTATGTAATACCTATCTCACACTATGTTGTATGTTGTGTTATGTTGGGCCCACGTATAATATTGAGAAGAGCAGGGTATTAATACAATTCCTGGGTTCTGGTGGTACGGGCGTACTTATTCAAACTTGGGAATATTGGGTTTTATTTAATAATATCCTGTAGTACTGTATTTTTTTTTGTGATATGGTCCTCTATCCTTATTGCGCCTCTGGTTTCATCACTTCTGTATGTGTTGTGTGTGTACGGGTTGTTATATCTCTATTACTCTTGGGTATTTTTTATTTGGTCTCATCATCTCCTGTCGTCTGGTGCTGTCCGGGCTTACTTCACTCTATCTCGCGCTTCTCGCCTCGGTCTCCTCTTTGTTGCGCTTGCGTGCTTTAGCGTCGGGCGTACAATCATCCCTGTTGGAGCAGCTTTCAATTGAGTATGGTCTTCCTCCTCTACTGTCGTTCGGCTTGGTTCTTGGGGTCTCTGTCTTATGAATCTGCTTTGCGGCCTCTCCTTCCAATGGTGCCGTGTCTCTTCCTGTCTAGCGTAAAATACATTAGTGCGTAGCCGACGCTTCTGGTTTCCTCCCTCTCGTTGTGGTTGGTCGGGTGCCTCCTACCTCCATCTGGACTTCTGGTTTCCATCTCCTTGTCGTTGTGGGCGTCGGGGCGCTATCTCCCGATTCATCACCTACTCTTTCTTCCGGCTGGCTACCGCACTGCCATAGATGATACTGCTGCCCCGGGGCATTTATACTCGTTGTAGCTTTCCGGACACCTTCTGTACGGCTTTTGTGTTAGCTCTGGGTCCGTGGAACATTATCTGTCAGTTCCCGCGCTGTGATTTTGTCACACCCTGGGCCTGCCTCTTTTGTCGTTTTTGTCCACCAGTCCATATCGATTATATTATCTGCGCATTCCCGGTGCTTTATCTCTGTGTGGCTTGCCCCGTGTGGCAGAGCCTGTGTCGAGAGTCTTGCTCCTCTAGTACAGTATGACAGTTACTTTATTTACCGCACTTGGTCTCCTCTGTGTTACGTCTCCCGTGCGTCGTGGGTAGCGTCACCCACCGCATGTACTTTCTCTGACCTTATGAGCGGGGACCCAGCTGTGCTGCGGGGTCCTGTCGCTCGCGACCCTTTGCTGTTCGAGTTTATGGCTAGTCCTGTCTCTCTACCTGTATTTTTACGCCTGAGCACTTGACTTACACTTTGTGCCTGAGTGGTTTGGGTTGCCGGATACGGGTGGCCGATCTACAACGAGCGGATGACTGCCTCTTGGTAAGGCGTAATTACCCGGGGTCCCACTGATTCACAGGTGATAGCTTGCCGCCCCTTGCTTCTTTCTCCCTACAGCTTCACGCACTCGTGGGCTTATTTGTTTATATATGTTCGTGTGCCAGACCTCACCGGTCCTCCCACACACGACCTGTAGTGTCGCTTTTCCAGTGGTACAGCGTCCGCACTTCTTCCACCACGACCATATTCTACAACTTGCAGATCCTATGGTCCCCAATTGTCCCTGCGTGTACGTGTGTGGTGTACTGGTCTCACTATTCTCAGATTGAGATTTAACTGGTCTTACAGCGACAGTCACGCTCCTCCCCTCTGGTTGGCCGGCGCGTGTTGTACGCGAGACTTCGTGATTTAATTGTGTCACATTCCCTCCTCCCTGAGGTGTGGACCAACCTCCTGGTCAGTCCCCTTGATTTCGAGGGCCCGAGTCTGACGGCCCCGTGGCGGTCGGAGCGAGGATATTCTGCCACATCAGTGCGCTTTGTTGTGTATGTGTTGTTCTTTTCTTCCTACTGGACAGTCCCTTAGTATAGACTGACTTTTTGTGTAGTGTCACGCACTTCTCAGCCTGGGCCCTTCCCGTGGACCTCACTTCGCTCGATGGAACAGATTTTGCTTTCTCGAAGAGCGGGATGTCTGGCGCCCACCCTCACCCTTACACGCATCTTCCTCACTTCGAGTGCCTTTATTAGCTGCCCTTTTCCCCACACAATTTCGTCGTCTAACGGCATTCACGCACATTTTATTAACAATGCAGTATTCTACGAGATACTTTCGGGTCGGATTAAGTGCTGCTGGCCGAGCCATCCCTGTCAGGCCCATTGGCCTGTCCGCTCGGCTTGCTTAGAGCATCGCGCTCCGGATGACACGGTATGCGCGGCCTACTGTTTGTTTTATATTAATGTGATTACAGCTCTTCGAATATGCACGCCCCTGGACAGAAACCCTACAAGACCCAGCTTGTTAGATTATCGTGTTAGTGATCTATCCCTGACATTGATTCGGGTGCCCTCAGTCGCTCATGGTACACACACCCCGCTGCCGTTTGTATTCCTTTTTTTGCTCGACCATTCTTTATGGTGCACGAGCTTAATTTTTTTCTCTCTCCTACACTCGCCCACGCAAAAGTGACCCAGCACCCCTCTCCGCCGCACATCTCTCTTTATACCACTGAGTCCTTAACCAATCGTACTTCCCCCGACCTGGGTGTTAAGAAGGGAGCAGCTAGAGCAGGAGATTCCTGAGAGAGACACCCCCTTGGGCCTGGTCTGTCTACCCAGCCTTGCACTTCAACCTGTCCCCCTCTGCGAAGCTCGCCAGCGGGAGCAGGTGGTTCGGAAGTTGTCGATCAAGGACGGCGACAACTAGCAAGTTACGTGCCCCCCTTGCGCATATTCTTTTGTTTCTCTTTTTTCGCTACTGTTTTCTGTAGGTTTCTCACGACCCAAGCCATGTGGTGGCGGTGTGTTGTTGATGCTCCAGCTCGCTTTGTTGGTCCACGCCTGGCAGTGGGTCTATTAACGTATCTGTCGCGTCTCGGCAGGTCGCGCATAGGGATCGTCTGCTTGAACTGGCTGATGTTGTTTCCGGCCCTCCTGCTTACAGCCCGGTTGCTCTGATATACGGACTCTGTATGTGCAGAGGCGACGGGAACGCTGCTTAGATCCTGTGGCTTGACCGTGGTTTCTGGGGAGGAACACAGATAAGATCTGTCAAACTATAGTTACGACACTGGATGCTCCGCCCAGGGTTCTATCAGGCCTTGTGTGTACCCAAAATCTTTTTGCTTCCATTTTAGGGGCGGTTGGGCGACTGATTTTGTTTGGGCCTCCCTATAGCCCTCTTCTAACCCCTGCACACCCTGTGCCATGGAAATGAATAAACGTTCAGGGAGATTCATAAAATGAGTCCTAATTTTGCCCCAAACCAATAGAGGTTATTAACATTTGACGAAATAACATTTCTGATTGGTTGGTTTGTTTTAGGGCAAAATAGCACCATTTATAACGATAAGAACTGTGTATTGAACTAAACCCTCCCATGATTATTTCTGTTTGGAGCTTAAAGTGAAAACCAGAGTAGAAGTGAGTAAAAAAAACTAATTAGGGGGGTTACACAACTCTCCCTTTTAAATGGGTAACACATGTTTCTCATACTTCCAAGGGCAATGGTTGAAACATGGACCCCTACGCAGTATTTTCCCTGTCCCAACTTCTCAGGGCTTCTTGTGGTTTCCCAGCGTCCCATGGGAAAGCTTGGAAGATAAAATTCAGCAAAATGTCGTCGTCTCTTTCCATCACATTAACTTCAACCCCATTATTTTGGTATAAAGTGACGTGCCTGCTGAACATATGGAGAGTTTCTCTGTCTCTCTGTTCAGGGTATCTCCGTGACAGGTAGGTAACGATTAATGTGTTGAATATATCCATTCTTGTTACTTGATGTCCTCCACCCAGTCGGATGTCTAATACATTCAGTCTAATTAAGTCTTCCAAATGAGAATCATATGCAAGAAATTAAATAAAGCTCAATAACTCGGCTTGAATTATTGGCTTTATCTGATTCCATCTTCATTGGGGCGTTTTAGATAAGAAATAAATCTCAATATCTGGCCTTCTCTGATATTCCTATTGTTTCAATTGACTGGACATCACTAAGGGTCTCGTTTCTGCTTGACGTTCCACAGATAAATCCCAGTCACTGGCTCACAATGCATTGAGAAAAATGATTCTTTGGAAACAGAAGACTGCTGGTTAACTGAGAAGCCGGAAGTGATTGACAGTATCTGTCGGAGGCATGAACTCCACTTGAGTATCGCACTTTATGCGGCTATGTTAGGTGTTCAACTGTGACCCTTCCCATCGTTCCAGCTAATCGGAAAGTCATTTTACACCCTCTTTCCCTATTCATCCCAACAGCAACACTCTCCTGTTAACCACATATGCAAAGATGTTGGCTGTCAGCTTACATAAGATTTTTTCTTTTTCTTTACCAAATAAAAAGGCTTGTGATGACATCGGGTGCCCCTATGGAAGCCTCTTGATTGATTTTATCTAGGAGACGTTGCGTTTTGGTTTAGACAAACATTCTATTTTGCCAGAGATTGGGGGGGTTGATTCTGGCGTACTTCCATTAACAAACTCATCTTGCCTTAATACTATTTACCTTTGGTGATTGTTATTTTGCTTATAGCTATGGCCATCCAGAGAAGAGTTTGAGAAGAATGGCGGTTGACTCTACGTTGTCCTCACATGGCATGTAAGGAGGATAAAATAAAAGATGGAGACCTCAATGTCCTCTTGGGCCAGTTAAATTATTCTATGGATGTTTACTTATTAGCAAATTCTGGTGCAAATAAAATAGATATACCGGTCATTATCTATCTCCTCTATCTATTAGCATGGTTGGCACCATAAAAAAAGTAATCCCTAGAGCAGACAATATGTCAAAATGATGGTTGGTTACTATGTGTTGGAAACCAAGAGTTTCCACACCGAAGACATTACAAACGGACCCAATAGAGTTATGGGAAGTTAAAAAAATCTAAATTTCAGATTGAAATTTACTAAGTGGTGTAAATGGTCCAGGGAATAAAAATACCAAAAAATGAAAAAAAATATTTGCTTCTTCTTCAGTATTGGGAATCGAGGGTTTACGTCTTGCATATTATAAAAACCAGCCTGTATGTTTCCGATCATTTAAAAAATTACGAAATTAGAGAAACCCAGGAAAATTTCTGAAATCTGGAAAAATCCGAGGCTTCGTCAGAACTTCAGAACCGCCAGTTTCAATCAGGTTCGTCTCGGAACCAGGACTTCATCCCAGTGACATAAATGTAACAAACATGCTAAACACTACTTGTCAGTATTCTGACACCACCCAGAACATGTCATTGTATGGATTTTTGCCAAGCAAGTAATTTGGTGTTGAATGAATTTAAATTGCTATTTTAGATTCTTTGGGCAGTTTGACAAGGCCAGTTAAAGTCTCGTGGGTAAGTCTTGTAAGGGTCCAGACCACGTTGGGTTCCTTGGAAATCTTCAATCCCCATTATAACAGGGACCAATCCTGCTTGTTATTTTTGAGAACTGGAATTGCGGCAGGTTTTCAGTTGTAAATAAGGAAGGAATGAAAACTTGAGTTTTATTCGCCATCTAGTGCCTGAGAATTCCACCCTCCAAATTATTCATGGGCCAACCAACGATACATGTAATTATTGGTCGACCTGAAAGGTTGGATAGTGTTTGTACCAGCCTAAGAACATAAAGATGAAATAAAAAAAGGTCAAATATTTTCCTTTGTTTCTATTGGTAGTTGAAATGTTCTCAGGATTCCTGAGAAACTCATATTTCTATTATATTATTGTGAGACCATCCCGGATTGAAAAATATATTAGCGGTTTAAACTGGCAAGATGGACTTTTGGCTCCTCCTAAATCAAGCCTTAGTTGTATTTGCAGAGATTAAACATGTTTTAATCAACAGCACAAAACTAACGTATCACTTGCTGTGTTACCTAATAAATATAGGGATGAGACCTTCACTAACACTTTATAGTATATGGCTGCTACTCTATCTGCAGTAAAAGCTCGGAAGTTATAAAACAAACCCATTAATTTCATGGGGAGAAAGAGTGTTGAAAATTTGACGTTAAATACAATAAAATAGCAATGAGGAACTTACTGTAAATGGCCTGGGACCTGGAGATGGTCTGGGGACACGGACATATACAATCCTCTTGTCACTATATTCAGGGTTGTTACAAAATGAAGATAAAGTTCAATTTCAGCCGAACTCTTAAAGTTGGGGTCAAACTCTGGTTGGGTCCATCTCTACTTTAATAGAAGGAGTTTTGGGCCATCTTGTGGTTGCATTTTTGCTGACAGAAAGTTTTAACAGATAAATCTAAACCTGTGCTTTTTCTTCAGCCAGTCGTCATTTACAAATTAACCTTTGATCCAAGCCAATGAAATAATACAACAACAACGAGTAACGGGTCTGTTTCCAATAACAAAGGTAGTTGTTTATAGTAGCTTTGTACTATGATGACAGAATATCTATGCCAACTTCAGTTACCTGTCTTTTGGTTTATTAGCTTGTAAGGTCATATTATCGTATTGTACATAGTCAACGGGAGATAAATAGCGAGATACGGTTAGTGTAATGGCCCCGAACAGCGAACATCAAAACTCAGAAAAACAACCTCATTTTTTAATACGTGTAAGATTTTATAAAATGATGAATATTCGTTTTGAAAAATTTTTTTACCTATCAGGGAAAATTCACCGGTACAAAAATCCGAAAGGTCCGTCGAACTTCAGAAACGGTTTGTCTTGGAAACAGACTTCATGCCACTACAACACAGATCTGGGAAGAATAAGTACAAAGCATAGTTAGATACATTTTATTGTTAGTGGTTGAGCTAAAACATGGAAACCTTTCCTGGTTCTCTTAAGGCACATTTATTAGTATTTAGATGCAGGATGTTTCCTTGACTATTAGATGGAGGAAACTTTTTACTTTGAATATCTCTTACGTGAGGCCATAATCTCACCAGTTCCCAGTTATGCGAATTGCGATATTCACGGTACACATACGTCCTCAGCTGTGTATGTCCACCAATTCCTGACTGTTTTCCTATTGGGGCGAATGGGAAACATTTTTATTGGACATCAATGATTGCTCTATGCCCCAACCCGAGACTGCCTTTTAAACTTTACTCACCTCTCCGAACTTTGAATACAGCAGTTTCCATTTGAAGGGCAAATTGAATGTCTATGGGACAAAGAACGGCGATAATCCCTTAACCTTAGCCCAAAGATTCAGAGGCTAATAAACCTATCTAGAAGTTACATGCCACTCCATAACTCGGTAGTTAGGGTTTCCTGCTTGCCAAAGTGGCAGATTTAAGAAGAGTAAATGCTTTTCCCCATTTCTTTTGTGGCTGGTCGTGCACCAGGGTCTTCAGGCCGAGAGAGGAATTAAGCAGGTCTTAGATCAAGGAAGGATTTTCGAATGATTTATTCCAGATTAGCCGAGCCTTCAAGGATGGATTTGAACTCAACAACCCGTTGCCAAGTTGGAGCTCAAAAAGCTTACATCTATTCTGCCCTCATTACAATGTTCCAGAATGGGTCCGTTTCAGTCTGAGAGCTATGACTGCCTTGACCTGACTGGTTGTACGAGCGGGGAGGCTTGTTGTATAAGAAAATCAGCAGCCTGAGGTTACTGGCCGGCCACGGTCAAAATACTGACAAAGCACTTAATGTTAGTAAAAATAGAATATTTAAAACTACAATGGACATTGACTTTAATCTTACCATCTGTTTATATCATTTTAACATTAAAATAAGGTTCGTTTTACACTAGATGGTGTTTTTCCTCATTCAACACTAGATTTTCACGCAGGATTTTAGAAAATGCGCATACCTACATTTCCATAATAGCGTTCAAACCATACGCCCATTCCGCCTGTGTTTCGCAAAGGTCACCGCTACAAGCCATTTCACTTGTGGAAACACTGTCAAAGTTTGTAGGGACCGAAAACAGAAAAATGACAATAAAAAGTTTTATAACAACTTATAATTTACAAGTAGGGATACATTACCTTTATAATACATGAGGGGTACCCCAGAGTTCTCTGATAACTCAGTCTGTGTCCTGTACTTTATATAGACAAGACTCCTCAGTGACTTTAATATCCTTATAATTTACAGTAGGGGATGACCTATCCCTTATAATACATATGAGTGGAACCCAGAGTTCTCCCTGTATCAACTCCAGCCTGTGGTCCTTGTACCTTATATAGACACAGACTCCTCAAGTGACTTCTAATATCCTCTATATTTAATTCTATGGGGCTACTATTATCCTTATAATACATGAGTGGTACCAGGTTCCCGCTGTATAACTCAGTCTGTTCCTTGTACCTTATATGGAAACAGCACCCTCCCTCCTCAGTGCCTTCTCTTTACTTCATCATTTACAGTGGGGATTACATTTATCCCTTATAAATACATGAGGGGCCGGCTACCCAGAGTTCCCTTAATACTCATCTGTTGTCCTTGTACCTTTATATAGACACAAGAACTCCTCAGTGGATACTTCAATATCCTATAATTACAGTAGGGGATTACAATTATCCTTATAATACATGAGATGGTACCCAGATTCCCTGTAACTCAGTCTGTGTTCCTTGTACTTTATATAGCCACACAAGAACTCCTCAGTGACTTCTATATCCTTATACTTTACAGGAGGGATACCTTATCCCTATAAATACATGGGTGGTACCAGAGTTCCTGTATAACTCGTCTGTGTCTTTGTACCTTGATATATACACAGAACCCTCAGTGACTTCTAATTAAGTCCTTATGTTACAGTAGGGGCTACATATCCCTCTAATACGAATGTGTACCCAGAGGTTCCTGATAACATTCTGTGTCCTTGTACCTTTATATAGACCATGAACTCCTCAGGACTTCTAACATCCTTATATTTACAGTAGGGGAACTTATCCTTATAATACATGAGGGTACAACCAGAGTTCCCGTATAACTCAGTCCTGTGGCCTCGTACCTTTATATGGGACACAGAACTCCTCAGGGACTTCTAGATATCTTAATAATTACAGTAGGGGATACATTATCCTTATAGAGTACTGAGTGGGTACCCAGAGTTCCCTGTATAACTCAGTCTGTGTCCTGTACCTTTATATGAACCAGAACTCCTCATTGACATCTAATATCACTTAAATTTACAGTAGGGGATACATTATCCTTATATACATGAGTGGTACCCAGAGTTCCCTGTATACTCAGTCTGTGTCCTGTGTACCTTTAGATAGACACAAAACTCCTCAGTGATTCTAATATCCTTATATTTACAGTAGGGATACATTAATCCATTATAATACATGAATGGTTACCCAGAGTTCCCTGTATAATCATCCCTGTGTTTCTCGTCCTTTATATGACACAGAACTCCTCAGTGATTCTTAATATCCTTATAATTTTACAGTCAGGGGCATACATTATCCTTTAGAATACATCGGGGGGTACCAGAGTTCTCTGTATAACTCCAGTCTGTGCCTGTACCTTATATAGAAACAGAACTCATCAGTGACTTCTAATATCCTTATAATTTTACAGTAGGAGATACATTATCCCTTAAACATGAGTGACCCAGATTCCTGTATACACTCAGTCGGTGTCCTTTACCTTTATATAGAACAGAACTCTCAGGACTTCTAATATCCTGTATAATTTACACGTAGGGGAGACATTATCTCTTATATATACTGATGGTACCAAGTCCCTGATAGATCAGTCTGTTGTCCTTACCTTTATATAGACACAGAACTCCCAGTGACTTCTAATATCCTTATAATTTACAGTATGGCCGGAGGATACATTACCCTTAAATACATGAAGTGTACCCAGAGTTCCCCTGTATACTCAGTCTGTGTCCTTGTACCTTATATAGAACACAGAACTACTCAGGGACTCTAATATCCTGATTTTTTTAATTTACGAGTAGGGATACATTATCCTTATAATAATGAGTGGTACCCAGAGTTTCCCTGTATACTCAGTCCTGTGTCACCTTGTACCTTTATATAGACACAGCAACTCCTCAGTGACTTCTAATATCCTTATGAATTACAGTAGGGGATACATTATCCCTTATAATACATGAGCGGTACCCAGAGTTCCCTGTATAACTCAGTCTGTGCCTTGTTACTTATATAACCCAGAACTCCTCAGTGACTTCTAATATCCTATAATGTACAGTAGGGATACATTATCCTTATAAATACATAGTGGTTACCCAGAGTTATCCTGTATAACCAGTCTGTGTCTTGTACTTATATGAGACACAGAACTCCTCGTGACTTCTCATATCCTAGAATTTACGAGTAGGGGATAGCATTATCCCATCTAATACATGAGTGGTACCCAGAGTTCCCGGTTGTATAATCAGTCTGTTCCTCTGTACCTTTATATGGACACAGAACTCCTCAGTGGACTTCTACATATCCTTATAATTTACAGTAGGGGATACATTATCCCTTATAATACATGAGTGGTACCTAGCCCAGTTCCCTGTATAACTCGGTCGGTGTCCTTGGTACCTTATATAGACACAGAACTCCCTCAGTGACTTATAACTATCCTTAGAATTTACAGTAGGGGATACATTATCCCTTATAATACATAGTGGTACCCAAGTTCCCTGTATAACTCAGTCTGGTGTCCTGTGTAACCTTTATATGGGACACGAAAATCCCCTCAGTACTCTCATTATCCTATAATTTACGTCAGGGGATACATTTCCCTTATAATACATGTGTGGTACCCAAGTCCCTGTAGAACTCAGTCTGGTGTCCTGTACCTTTATAGACCAGAACTCTCATTGACTTCATAATATACTTATAATTTTACAGTAGGGGGTTAATTATCCTTATAATACTGAGTGGTACCCAGAGTTCCCTGTTCAACTCATCCTGTGTCTTGTACCATTTTATATGGATACAGAACTCCCTCAGTGCTTTAATATCCTTATAATTTACAGTAAGGGGACATTGATCCTTATAATACATGAGTGGTACCCAGAGTTTCCCTGTATAACTCAGTCGTGTGTCCTTGTACGCTTTACTATGGAACCACACAGTAACTCATCAGTGACTTCCATATCCTTAAATTTACTGTAGGGGATAAAAGTATCCCTTATAATACATTAGTGGTACCCAGAGTTCCCTTGTATAAATGTCTGTGTCCTTGTACCTTTACGTTAGACAAGAACTCCCTCAGTGACTTCTAATATCTTGATAATTTACAGTAGTGGATCCATTATCTTATATATACATGAGTGGTACCCAGAGTTCCCTGTATAACATCAGTCGTGTCCTGGTTACCTTTATATGGATACAGAACTCCTCAGTGCTTCTATATCCTTATATTACAGTTAGGGGATACATGTATCCTTATAATACCTGATGGTACCCGAGTCCCCTGTATAACTCAAGTCTGGTGTCCCTTGTACTTTATATAGACACGAACTCACTCAGTGACTTCTAATACCTTTTAATTTACAGTAGGGATACTTATCCTTATAAGACATGATGGTACCAGGAGTTCCCGTATAACTCAGTCGTGTCCTTGTACCTTTATATGGACACCGAACTCCCAGTGACTCTAATATCCTTAAAATTTACAGTAGAGGATACTGTCATCCCTTATAATACATGAGTGGTTACCCAGAGGTTCCCTGTATAACTCCGTCTGTGTCCGTGTACTTATAGGACACAGAACTCATCATTGACTTCTATATCCTTATAATTTTACAGTAGAGGATACATTATGCCCTTATATACACTGATGGTGTACCCAGATTCACCTGGTAATCAACTCAGTCTGTGTCCTCTGGACCTTTATATAGACCAGAACTCCTCAGTGAATTCTAAATTCCTTAAATTTACGTATGGGATACATTATCCTTATAATACAAGAGTGGTACCTAGAGTTCCCTGTATAACTCAGTCTGTGTCCTTTGACCTTTATATGGACACAGAACTCCTCAGTGACTTCTTATCTCTATAATTTACAGTAGGGGATACATCTTTATCCGTATATACATGAGTGGTACCAGAGTCCCTGTTAAAACTCGGTCCTTATGGGTACCTTTGATAGCAGAACAGAACTCTAGAGAATCTACAGTGCGGAATGCAGTGGATTTAAATGCCATTGGAATCCATCAATTCAATACGAACGCGCATTGTAGTAGCATTTCCAGTCATGATTTCTTCATAAGGTCCACCTTTTTGATTTTCTGAAAATTCCACCGACGGTCCGCAGATTTTGTGGAACCCGTGTTTATGATACAAGATCGTCTCTAATATTTATCCAATTCGTCTGCAACCTTTGGCCATCCATGATCCTTCCCTCACACGGGTTATACAAGGCCGTTGCACTCGCCAGAGAGTAAACCATGTTGTGACTTTTGTGTCTTATGGCAGTAGCGCATTAGAAGTCATGAAGGCAGTTTGCTGTTCCAGAGATAAATGCAAATGATGCAACATTAATATGTCATGCCTTGTCACAGTATTATTCTTATCAATATATTTCCAACACTGGATATCTGTTAATTTCCCTGAATTATAGCAACGTTGGCACGGTTGGACATGGAATTATTCTTACAGAACTGGTCATTTGTTACCTGAATTCCCAAGTGGAAAACAATACTTTTTGCTGGGGGGATTACCATCATTACACCAAACATCACAGCCAGAAAAAGGAAGGCGTTTGTAATTGAAATGGGAGGAAGGGCAAGATTTGAAGGCCACGTTACACAGACAATTACAAAGTTTTTGCTTACCTCAACCAGCTTTCAATTGCAACGGACGACTATTTTGCCAGGGATTTAGAACGTCTTTAACTAGAAGCCCCCCCCCCTTCTTTCACGTCTCTAGTCCCTGGTAAAGTAACCCTCTTATGCTTCTTCTAACCAACCACAAGAGAGAAGATGGACAAATACGAGATCAAAGGGGGATACAGTTATCTCTTGTATCGAGCAAGTTAATGAATTAAAGGTGCAAATTACAAAGCCAAGATAACTTTTTAAGACAAATCCATTAAAAGCAGCGAGTTTCAGAATATTTAGGCTTTAGGAATTCTGTAAAATCTCGGCGTCTTGAAAGGAATTTGACTGCGAAGATAATAACCAGAAGCAGATTTAAACTTTATTCATTTTATGTTGTGTTTTTATTGGCTGTTCTTTAAACGCTACTTTGCCATGACGACCGTGCTTTCATTCCAGCGGACCACTCGCCTACAGGCAGATGGTGGATCGGAAAAAATATGGTGGGATTCAACTTTCTGTTAATCAATGGTATCATCATTGACACAGAGCAAGACTTTTTATAAGAGTAACGTTCGTTAACACCAAACGTAGAAATATATTGCCCAATCTGCAAAAAACATTCCCACCTTCATCCCAATAAATCAATTTATCATCGATAAAAAAAGGCCCAAACCACTAAATACCGGAAAAGTTCAGTACAAATATATATATATATACTTTTATAACAGGAAGTTTTTTGTTTCTTTGAACATAAACTGATTATCCAGCAATCCCTCTGTCCAAGCAGGTTTGATTTACCCACACAGCCAATTAGTAGAAATTACCATAAGGAACATTCCAAGGAAATGGTGCATCATGGGTAAAAGCCTGAAAATGGCAGCTCACTACTGACCACAACAAAGCAAAGCCAACAGTATGAAATCAATTAAAAAAAACAAAAAAAATGAAGACAACATGTACAATACCCATTAATGTGTAATATAATGTAAAAGTAATCTTGAAATAGTAATTATTTTACCACTGAGCTTCCCTTTAAGTAAGAGTTACTGCATGCTGGTAAGTATTAGATTTTAAAGTTAGCAACATGGTGGTTTAGGTCCATTAGGAATAGACTAGAAATCAAACTCAAACCCGAGTTCTAGCTGAATTTGGAGTTGGACTGTTAAGAACTCTTCAAACTACGGGCCCTATTTTATAAAGATCGGTATCGTTACGAAAATACCGATCGATCGTAAAATAAACGACCGTTTTTTTTACCGTACTGAACGTTATTTAACGATAACGACCGTATTTAACGATATGGTTAAACTACCGGTGTTATCGGTAAATACCCGTCGTTATCGGTAATACTGGTCGCTATTACCGTAACGACGGTATTACCGATAACGACCGGTATTTAACAATATCGTTAATACCGGGCGTTATCGGTAAATAACGGTCGTTATCGTTAAAAAACCGGTCGTTATGTTTACGATAAGATCGGTATTTTACGATAACGATCTTTTATAAATAGGGCCCTACGAACTTTCTGGTGTACGAACTGCGGACCTTATTTTCGCACATATTTATCGAATTTTTAAAATCGATATCCCTGACTTTAGTGCTTCCATAACCCTAGAATGTGGCGTTCGTACAGTTGAAGGGTTAGGGAGGAATTCAAGGGTTACCGAATGCCGCATAATTAGGAATCGTCTGAGCTAAGCATTATGACAAGTTATAATTCAACTTCATAACTTGAAGGAAAAATAATACATTTTTGAAGAAAAAAACATCCCCAAAACATCAACAAACATCGCCCAAACCTTGACCTCCCAAGATTTAAATGATTTCTATGAGCCTGGTAATTAACTTACACAAGCCTGTGAATTCCCGTGCATGGCGTCAGTGATTGGCTTAAACGCGATTTCCCTTAAACAGGAGAATCATTCTGTGTTTGAATCTTCCAATGCTCATCAATGTCGATTTCTTTTCTATCATTGACTTATATAAACCCCCCTACCTGACTGTCTATCCTAAGGTCCGGTTCACCATAGATTTAGAAGCGTTAAGGGTGGAAAGGAATTGGGACAAAAATTAGTGGAAGAAAACCCTATTTAGTTCCCAGAATACAATAGATGTGCTCGCTGACCTACTTAATAATTTGTTGCATCTCATTTACATTCCCAAGAATAGAAAGCTAAGGACCACCGGGCTTGGGCCAAACACGAGTAATAAGCATGAAAATCTCAGCCCTTATTCTTTCTGTCCCTAATGTTTGTAATGCTGCCTTTATTTTCTCAAGATATTTTCCATGCCGGGTCTAAATATCATGGGAATGCGCACAGATTCCAGAACAAGAATTTCTCCTTTTTGATGGTCCAACCAGCAGTTTAATTACCTGGATACACAGATAGAGTCCCCATTATGTATAGTGTAAGGTTAAAGTTTCCCAATTAGTACAGAATTCTTCTTTAGTAGAGATTTGTAATAGTATTTCTGATTTAAATGAAAAGACTTGAAGATTATGAAAAATAAAAATGGATCAAGAACATAAGGTTGTCCTCGGGCCCAGACTGTGGGCATGGGGGCATCTTAATTTACCCAGTCTGTGTGGGCACCAGTCTGTGTGGGCTGGGCATGGGAGCATCTTACATCTACCAGCTGTGTGGGCTGGGCATCTTATATCTACCCGTCTGTGTGGCTGGGCATGGGAGATGTTTACATCTACCAGTCTGTGTTGGCTGGGCATGGGGCATCTTATATCTACCAGTCTGTGTGGGCTGGGCATGGGAGCATCTTACATCTACCCGTTCTGTGTGGGCTGGCATGGGAGAATCTTAAATCTACCAGTCTGTGTGGGCTGGGCATGGGGCATTCTTATCTACCAGTGGGTGGGCTGGGCATGGAGTTCTTACATCACCAGTCTGTGTGGGATGGGCTGGGGCATCTTATCTACCAGTCTATGGGACTGGGCATAGCGCAGCTCTATTTATGAGTCTATCAGCTCTTCAGTTCACCAGCCACTGTTAGTTAGCCCACCACCATTCAGCCACATGCTACACCCCGCTCCACAAGCCATGCCCACTTTTTTGATGACCCAGGAAGACGCAAAGGGGCAGCTTTAAATATTTGTTTAGAAACGCTCCTGCTGATAATAAAAATTATGAAATCTGCCCCAGCATTATTTAGATTTTATTACATGCTAAGGCTTGATGCAAAAGACGTTACTATCACTTCTGTTGTTTCCAGACGTTTGAGAGATGCTGAAGGAACCTCCCGACTCGCGATTGGAAAATAAATGGGCTGCGTGGGACTGCCGCGCAAACTTAGACCCACACTTCAACCCCATCTGCTACCTGCTACCCCGCAACTTTCTAACCAACAAACCCATTCAACTACTGCTGCTGTCTACCCCATACCGCAAATCGGGAACCTGTGATACCAGCGGGTAACCCCGTCATAATCCCGGAATTGCCTTCTTCCTCTGCTCAAAAGTTTTCATAAGCTTGAGTCTTGGGGCCCTATTTATAAAAGATCCGTTAAGTTATCGTAAATAACGACCAGGTTTTTACCGATAACCACCGTTATTTACCTATACCGCCCGGTATTTACCGATAATGACTGTATTTAACGATAACGATCGGTATTTTACGATAACGATACCGATCTTTATAAATAGGGCCCTTGGGGGCCCTATTATACTAACCGTATCGGTATTATCGCTAAAACAACAGTCATTAATTACGATAACAATCGTTATTTTTGATACGATCATTATTTTACGATATGCCATGCGTAAACCTATAAAATACGATCGTTATCGTATAATAACGATCGTTATTGTATAATAACGATCGTTATCGTAAAATACGCATCGGATGGTAAAATACCGATCGGTATGTTGATAGCGATCGGTATTTACGATAACGATCGCTATTTAACAATAACGTTCGTTATACGGTAGCCCTCGTTATTAGACGATACGATCGGTATTTTACGATAACGATCGTTACTATATGGTAGCCTCGTTATTTACGATATCAACATAGTAGATTTACATCGTAGACATCACAACCAATGATTGATGCTGTTTCCCCAGCTGCTTCTGCACATGCTCAACTTATAAAAAGCTCATTGAGCCGAGCCTTTCCACAACAGAAGAAAACTTATTCATTAATATCGGGTTACAAATCCATGTAATAAACTGGTAAAAATAGCAGTTGGGATTGGGGCAGATATGACAAGTCACACAGTTTTTGTTTTAAGGGTGACATGCCCTTTAAGGTTCGTTTAAAATAAAAAAACAAAAAAAGCAAAAAACCCACCAATCAGAGGTCCGATATCAACTGTCAAAATCCCACACTCATTTTTTTCTCCCTCTTTCAAGTGCAAAGCAAGCTGTGTCTGAAACATGCCGGTGAATGCAAGGCTACATCACCTCGCGGGCACTGACTTGAACCTATTCATCCCCTCACTTTCATGAATACTGCAAAATCCCAGATGAAGTTTTAATCTCCCCAATGCCTTCAGCCAGAGTGAAAGCGCTCCTTTAACAATTCTCCCAACTCAAACCTTTTGTATTCCACGTTCCATGGGGCGGGGGGGAGCTGAGATTTTGATGGGAACCCTGCAATCTGTTTTTTTGTTTACTTTTACGCCCCTTTCCATGATGTGTTGTGTCTATTTTACTAAATCCCGTAACGGGAACAAGTGAGAGAATTTTATTTCTTTCTCGAAATTTATACAAAAAGATTTCCACGTCGAAATGCTGTCAGAAGAATCAGCAATCTGGTGAATGCCGAAATAAAACAAATAGATTGTAGATATGTAAATGAAATCTATATTTTATAGGAGAACAGTTTTATCACTGCTCAGACAGATCAAGAGCAGGTCAGCCAGCAGAAATTAGGGCTGTACTCATGGGAATATTTAGTCAATCGTTTACCCGCGACCAATTTATTGGGATTGGTGTTACCGTATTCCCAAAACAACCAATCATAATGGACCAATTATTTTGCAAAATTGATGGTTGAATGATTGGCTGTGTAGGAAAAACAGGCAAATTGTTTTGCAATATAACATATGATCAATAGAAGTGATCAGTATATTAATTAGTAATCTGTTAAAATTATCGGCTGAAATTAATGGTGTTTGTACCAGCCCTGATAGAAAAATAAATGCCAGGCTAACCAACGTTGGTAGAAAATAAAATGCCGACTAACCAACAACTGGTAGAATCTGTTGTATTCAATTAGATCAACTGGACTTGAAATGTAGTTCTTGAAGACGTTTCGCTAGTCATCCGACTGGCTTTTCAATTCAGAATGACTGTACAAGAATCTGTGGCAATATGTACCCTGGAAAATCCCATTAGCATATCACAGCCACGGTGTTAGGGTGTTGATGATTAGATAGTGGCTAAGGTGTTATAGGAACGCCAGAGTAGGTGTTTAAAACAGCATTGTACATGGCAGACAGTTGGTGTCGAACCCCCCCACCTCTATTTAGGCTTGGTTTCTTTATTTTCACATAAATGGCTCCTTAAACACCTATCTTGAACAGTCACGTTCCTTCGCCAGTAGTGAACATTACAATCTTCAAAGGTATGTCCTTTATCCTAAGATGCACGATACACGGCTGAGTCCTGACCCGAGGAATTGGCTCTTTGTGCTGGGCCATACGTTGATGCAGTTGCTGTTGGTCTCCCACATACAAATCAGAGCATTCTTCACTGCACTGCACGCAATAATGATGTCGCTTTTCTTGTGTTTGGTATTGGGTCTTTCGGATGTACAAATTGCTGCCTCAGTGTGTTGTTCGGTTTAAAGCAGGCAGGGATACGATTTTTTTGAAAATTCTTCTAATTCTCGGAGACCCTGCTACATATGGGATGACAAGTTCTTCCTCTGTCTTGCTTTCCCCTTCACTGTTGGTATTTGTGTTCTTGCTTCCTTCACTTCATTTATGTGAAAATAAAGAAACCAAGCCTAAATAGAGTGGGGGGGTTCGACACAAACTGTGCCCATGTACAATGCTGTTTTAACACCTTACTTGGGCGTTCCTATAAACACTCTTAGCCACTATCTAATCAACCCTTACAACCTGGCTGTGTATGCATTGGGATTTTCACAGGTTATTGCCACAGATTCTTGTACAAGTCATTCTGAATTGAGAAAGCCAGTCGGATGACTAGCGAAACGTCTTCAAGAACTACATTCAGTCCAGTTGATCTAATTGAATACAACAGATATACAAGACGGATGAATGAGAACCTTCACAAGCAACACTGGTAGAAAAATAAATGCCAGGCTAACACAACACTGGTAGAAAAATAAATGCTACGCTAACCAACCATGTAGAAAAAAAAATGCCAGGCTAACCACGCTGGTTAGAAAATAAATGCCAGACTAACCACGCTGAGGTAGAAAAAAAATGGCCAGGTACTAAAACAACTAACCAACACTGGTAGAAAAATAAATGCCAGACTAACCAACGCTGGTAGAAAAATAAATGCCAGACTAACCAACGCTGGTAGAAAAATAAATGCCAGGCTAACCAACGCTGGTAGAAAAATAAATGCCAGGCTAACCAACACTGGTAGAAAAATAAATGCCAGACTAACCAACACTGGTAGAAAAATAACGCGAGCTGCGAATTCGCCAAGTACAAATGTTACATGGTATCCAGCAGTGACCCCCCCCCCCCCCCCCTTCTCCCCCCCCCGCGAACATCCGACGTCTATGGAGTAATAGTGCCATAAAACCTATACGGAGCACCCCCGCTGGTAATCCGCGCGTAAAATGTCCCCCATGGTTCCCTAAGGCGCACATCGAATACGCGAGGTAAAATGTACATGGTACAGGCCAGCGGAATTATCGATAGCAATTAAAAGTCTCCATTAAGCCCTATACGGCGACGAACGAATAGCGAGTAAAATGTTTACATGGTATCTAGCGTGCGAAACATCGAATCTGACGTTAAAGTGTTCCATTAAAGGCCTCCCATCACGCGAGCATCGAATCCTGTGGAGTTTGGTGTAAACTGTTCCATTAAAAGCCTATAGCAAGCAGCGAATCCGCAAGTACACCACATTACAGGGTATCTAGGCTCCCGCGAACATCGAATCTCCCACGAGTACGCAAGTGTCCTTAAAACCTCTACGCGAGCATCGTGGAATGCCGCGAGTAAAATGTCCATGGTCCCCTAGGCGGCGCGAAACATCCGCGTCGAATACGCGAGTAAAAAAGTACATGCGTATCCACGCCGACGCGAAACATCGAGATAAGCAAGTAAAGTCTCCAGTAAAGCTATACCGAGCATTGAATCCGCAAGTAACGAATTGTACATGGTATCTAGGCCGGCGAAACATTTTTCCGGGAAAAAAAACATTCTTACGAGTATAAGGTCCATTAAAGGCTAATACGCGGAGCATCGAAGCGCGAGAAAAAATGTTTTCCATGGTATATAGGCGCAAACATCGAATCTAAAGGAGTGTAAAGTGTCCATTAAAGCCGGATAACCGCGAGCAGCGGAATCCACGGGTAAAGAAAGTACATTTCGATCTAGCGCGAACATCCGCAATCTACGAGTAAAGTGTCATATTCACATGTATCTAACGCGAGCATTCAAATCCGCGTTTTTAGTAAAAAGTGCCTATTCGATCTAGGCACGCAAACATCGAATGTACGAGTAAACGAGTGTGCCCTTAATAGCCTCGTCTACCGCGCAGCGTGCGAATCCCCCCGCGAGTAGGCAACTGTACATGGTATTAGGCGGAGGCGATACATAGAATCTACGATGTAACGTGTCCATTTAAAGCCATAATGCGAGCACACAATCGAAATCCGCGCGAGTCTACAAATGGGACATGTTATCTAGGCCTGGAAATTATTCGAATTACGAGTCGTAAATGTGTACACTCAAGACTATACACGCGAGCGCTATCGAATACGTCAGTGATCTCGCAGGACTAGACAAGGTGACCATAGTGGGTTCTAGGCGCGAATACATCGCAGATATAGCCGAGTAAAAGGTCCATTTAAAACCTATCCGCGAAGCAGTGGAATCGCGAGTAGAAAGGTCAATCTATGGTACCTTCTAGGCCTCCGTTTGGGGATACATCGAGAATATCGCGAGTAAAAGGTACATGTATCGGTAGGCTCTCTCCCCCCGTGCGAACATCGAAATAACGCAAGAAAGTCTCCATAAAGGGCACTGTATACCGCGAGCATCGAATCACGAGAAAATGTAAATTGGTATCTAGGTGCGAAGCATCGAATCGCGAGTAGGAAACTTCCATAACGCCTATACGCAAGCTAGAATAGGCAGTAAATAAAAAGGTCACATGGTATCTAGGACCCTGCCGCGAACATCGAATCTACGAGGCGTAAAGTGTCCCATTAAAACACTATAGCGAGCATCGAATACGCGAGAGTAAAATGTACATGGTATCAGGTTCAGCCCGAACATTAGAATATATACGCAAGTAAAGTCTCAATTAAAAGACTATACCTGCGAAGCATCGAATCCGCGAGTAAAGTACCACATGGATCTAGGCGCAAACAAATCGAATCTACGAGTAAAGGGTCCATTAAAGCCTATCGCGAGCATAAAATCGCGAGTAAAATGTCCATCGTATCTAGGCGCAAACATCGAATGTACGAGTAAAGTGTCATTAAAGCCTACGCGAGCATCGAACTCCGCGAGTAAAAATGTACATGGTATCTAGGCCCCGCGAACATCGCATTCTACGAGAGGTAAAGTGTCCATAAAGCCTAATGCGAGCATCGGAATCCGTGAGTTAAAATGTCCATCGGTACCTAGGCGCGATACTAGTGGGTCGAAGAGAGTCTGACGCAGCGAGACCCCCCAAACAGACGGTGATCCATTTTAAAGCTCCTACGCGAGAATCGAATCGCAGAGTAAAATGTACATGTTACCTAGGCAATCGGGAACATTCGAATCCGCGAGTCTAAAATGTACATGTCATTAGGCTTCCGCGAAACACGAAATCCGCGAAGTATAAAGTGTCATTAAAAACCTATATGCGAGCATCGAAAGACCGCGGGGGGCCAGTAAAATGGTCAATGGTATTTAGGCGCGAACACGAATCCACGAGTTTAAAGTGTCCATTAAAGCCTATAATGAGCAGCATCGAATCCGCAAGTAAAATGTCCATGGACCTAGCGGCGGAAAATCGAATCTACTAGTAGTAAAGTGTCCATTTAAAGCCATCACGCCGAGCATGAAGTCCGCGAGTAAATTGTACATGGACATAGGTCGTGAACATCGAAGTACGAGTAAAGTGTCCATTAAAGCCTATAGTGAGCAATCGAATCCGCGAAAGGTAAAACTGTCCATGGTATCTAGGCGCAAACATCGAATCTTACGAGTAAAGTGTCCATTAAGCCTAGTACGCGAGCAATCAATATGCAGTGATGCGAGTAAAATGTCCATACCGTATATAGGCGCAATACACTCGAAGTACGAGTAAAGTGTCCTTAAAGCAATACGCAGAGCATCGAATCCGCGAGTAAAATGTAATGGTATTAGGCGCGAACAGCGAATATACGAGTAAAGTGTCCAATTAAAGCACAAAGCGAGCTATCGAATCCGTGAGTAAAATGTCCATGGGACCTAGGCTGCGAACATCGAATCTAGGAGTCCAGTGTCCATTAAAGCCTATAGCGAGAATCGAATCCGCGAGTAAATGTACATGGGTAACCTAGGGCGTGAAAACATCGAATCCGCGAGTAAAAATGTAAATGGTATGATAGGCGCGAACATCGAATCCGCGCGTAAGTTAAGTGGTCCATAAAAACCTATAGCGAGCATCGAAAACCGGAGAGTTAAAAATGTCATGGTATTTAGCCCGCCTGCGAACATCGAAATCCACGAGTAAAGTGTCCATTAAAGCCTATTACATGAGCATCGAATCCGGCAAGTAAAATGTCCATGTACCTAGGCTCGAGAACATCGACATCTACGAGTTAAAGGTCCTCCATTAAAGCCTATACGCGAGCATCGAAGCCGACGGAGTAAAAATGTAACATAATGGTACCTAGGCGTGAACATCGACAATTAAGAGTTAAGTGTCCTTAAAGCCTATACGCGAGCATGAATCCGCGAGTAAAAATGACAGGGATCTAGGCGGCGCACATCGAATCTATGAGTAAAGTGTAATAAAGCCCTATACGCGAGCATCGAATCCGTGAGTAAAAATGTCCATGGTCCTAGGAGCCGAAACATCGAATATACGGAGGTTAAAGTGTCCATTAAAAGCCTATACACGAGCATCGAATCCGCGAGTAAAATGTAACATGGGACCTTAGGCGTGAACATCGAATCCGCGACAGTAAAATGTACATGGTTATCTAGGCCGTGCGAACATAGACCCTCCCGAGTAAAAGGTCCATTAAAGCCTATACACGAGCATCGAATCGCGAGTAAAAATGTACATGGTCATAGCGCAAACATCGAATCTGCGAGTGTGAAGTGATCATTAAAGCCTGATACGCGAAGGCATCGAATCCGCGAGTAAATGTAAATGAGTGTACCTAGGCGTGAACATCGCATACGCCGAGTGTTAAAATGTATAGTTATGGTAATATAGGCGAAGAACATCGACCTCCACACGCGAAAGTGTCCATTAAAGCCTATACACGAGCATCGAATCCGGCGAGTTAAAAATGTACATGGTATCTAGGTCGGCGAAAGCGAATCCGTGAGTAAAGTCGTCCTTAAAACTATAACTGCCGAGTATCGAATCGCGGAGTAAATGTAATGGTATTCTAGGCGAACACGAATTGGATGATGCGAGTAAAGTGTCCATTTAACGCCTATACGCGAGCACGAATCTGCGAGTAAAATGTACAATGGTAATATAGGAGCGAAGATCAAAATCTGCGAGTGTAAAGTGTCCATTAAAGCCTATACGCGATGCATCAAATCCGCGAGTAAAATGTAAATGGATCTAGGCGCAAACGATCGGAATCTGCGTGTAAAGTGTCCATTAAAGCCTATGACGTGAAGCATCGCATCCCTGCGAGTAAAAAAATTTGTCCCCATGGTATTTGGAGCCGAATTCAAAATCTGCGAGTAAAAGTTGTCCATTAAAACCTGTACGCGCGAACAGAAATCGCGAGTAAATGTCCATGGGACCTAGGCGCGAATGAACTCGAAAAAATAGCCGCGAGTGAGAGTAAAAAGATTTTTCGAATGTCCGGGGATATTGGAACGTGTTCCCAGACCATTTCCCAGGTCCCACCAGCCATTTACATAAGTTACCATTGATACTTTAAATTGTATTTCATTAGAACTTTCGAACTATTTGACTCCCTTGACTTTAATGAGTTGTTTTCGCAACTTCCATATAGTGTCGAAAGGTTCGGAAAACGACCGAACTTTTTCTAAGTTCGTCCACCATCTCACTCATAATTAGTGTATTACCATTATTATAATCCTAGTAGGATTACCATAGGTTAGGGTATGAGTCAATTCAGTGGGGTAACTGGGAATCACTGGCAGCTGCAGCAACCCAAATGATGATAGGGCCCCCTATCTGTGCGTCAAAGGGGTTTTCTGGGGGAGTGGATGCTATGTCTGCATAGGGAAAAAAGAACAAAGATTGGGCCCAACCCTTGCGATTTTGCTGTCCACTCGAGTCGTTTGCCCCTGATGTCAATTTGATGTGAGAATAGGGCAGATTTATCAAACATCGTTATGGTTTTTTTACGAAATGCGGTAAAATACAATCAGTGTGTTCTACGAATACACCAACTCGTTTGTTTATGTTACGATATCGCATGCGGTACTCTATGACTTAGCCGATCGTACATTGCTACTGATATGCGACTACTCGATAAATGCCTACCGGTGTCGTTATCCGCAGATTTGAACACTTACGATCCCCGGTCGCATCTGATTACCTATTTTGTTTTTTTCCCGTTTCCTTCAATTTTTAAAGGGCCGCGGTGGTGTAATTCTTATTATACACAAGCGTTATTCTCCCGAGATCGGCACCGTAGATTAACATAGCAATTTCGTAGAAGAACTTACGAATCGATATCGTAAAAATTTCCTACCTACGAACGAATCCTTGCAGACATTTCCGCACCCTAAAATTAATAAATGGTACGTTCACACCAAAGATGAATGTCGTACAATATGTTGCCCATTGTACATATAAATTAAGTCAACTTTTATATATTAGTCCTAGAAAGAAGGAGGAGCTTTTCCATTGAGGTGGGGTGGCTTATTATTTGCAGCTTATGAACGTTCAGTCAACCGTAACGTAGACGGTCACACGTATGACCCAATTTATTTGTCTACGTTTTTTTAATACTTTTTTTCGTTTGCTTGACCGAGCATAGAAGCAGCTAGTGTGTAGAAGTAGAGATGCGTTCGATTGTTTCTGCTGCATGCAATGGCTTTTCTCGGTACTGTCCTTCTCTCAAACTTCATATATTTCTATGCTTTGTTGTGAGCAATTGGTAATGCCGCCCCCCCTCCCCGAGCTCGCACATTGTTTCCCCTGCGAGTTTGGTACTCATTCACACATTTTTTTTTTAATCTTATACTGTGCCCACATGTGCCCTTGTGTTGAACCCTGTTGAAAGGCGGGTTGAATTAGGAGGCGTGATGAATTTATTGTACGCGAATGCCTCCTCGTAACACCTGCTGACTGGGGAAGGAATGGGAGGAAGTGCGGTTTTATCCTCCTAGAAGCTATAGATACATTGTAGAGCGAATGATAGACGCGGGCTTATGTGTCCAGTGTATGATAAGAGTCTCTTAGCTCTGATTGTGAAGCTGTCCACAGGTAGGTCGAGCAGCACGGAGATAATTCCCGAGCTATGCTTAATTGCTCCTTATGACTCCCACTACCCGGGCGTCTGCGCACAGGCCCCAGAACGGTTCGATGCAAGTAAAGTCGCTCACTCGCTTCCGTACACTTTTCTCCAAGGAATTTTCCCTCGGGGGATGTGACACAGACTCCCAAGTCGCTTCGCAAGATTGCTATCTGAATGAGACCATCCTGTTCGTGAATCAAAGGCCCGACAGGCCCCATAGCGATTTTATAACAAAAGAGAGAGAGGTGGAAGACCAAAGGGAGATTCCTTTACTGACAGGTAAAGGACATTTCTATGGGCTAATCTATTCACTCTGGCCAGTGCTACAAAGAAAGTTATCAAGCCTTGATCATACCGATATTCAGCCCAATATTAATCAGCCTATTCACAGCCAAATCTCAGGACATATCACGCCCTCACAGCCTATCACAGCTCTCTCAGCTGTATCACGTTATCTCAGCTATGTCTCAGCCTATTCAATGCATACTCGCCTATCACCATCCCTTATCACAGCCTATATCAGCCCTGACCATATAAGCCCATCGTCAGCCTCACAGATATATCATGCCTATCACAGCCTCTCTTCAGCCTATCACAGCTCTCATATCAGCCTACACAGACTTTGGCTTCTTTCTTCCTTCCTTCCCTATCACATCCTAATCTAGACTATAACATCCTTATCTCGCTATTTCAGCCTTATTACAGCCTATCCCCGTCTATTCGTCTCAGCTATTGTCGCTTTCCGGGCTCTTCCGCCCTTGACCGTCTTCGGCTGTCTCGCGTTCTGCTCCCGTCTTAGCTATCCGCTTCTCCGCTCTCTCCTATCCCCGCGTCTCCGCCTTGATTCCTCTTGTGTGACCCTGCCCTGGAATCCTTCCCTCTCGCGTATTTAGCAGCCTGCGAACGCCCTCTTCCGCTCTTCAGCCTTTTCAGCCTCTCACCTTTCTTCGCCTCTCATCCTTTCTCCGTACTATGTTGGTGCTTGCTGCAGCCAGTGTGTGTGTGTCTACCGCCTTTTTGTCCCAGCTCTCCATCGTTGCTGTGTACCTGTGTGTCCCCTGTGTCCTTCTCCCGCGCGTGACACGCATTAGCCTCGACCCACACGTTGTGTGTAGCGCCTTTCCAGTTGCTCAGGTGTCTATTCCGCTTGCTCTCTTAGCCTACCAGCTGACAGCACCAAGGTCTCTCGCATGTATGTGTCTCCATCTTTCGGCTCTCCGTTCTCGTCTCTTCTTTTCCTGTGTACCAAACCTTCGTTACGCGTACCATCGCTTCGCAACAGCCTCTAGCTCGCCTGTTGTGTGTCTCATTCTTCTTCAGTTCCGCGCTGTAGTCTTTCTCATCTATATGAGATGCGCTGTGTTTACAGCTCCATGTCCCCACAGAGTTTATTCTTCGTCGTGTCGTCCCTGTCTGTGCCCATGTACCGTTCTCTGTTGCTCTCGTCTTCTCAATGTGCATCGTCTTGTTCGCCATCTCGTGCCCGTCTGTGTTCGCTCGTCCTATTCCTTCTTGAGTTCCTCCCGTATGTGTTTTGCCCTGTACTCTGTTTAAATGCTTCAGTTCCTCCGCACCACTTTTCTAGCTGACCACTGCTTCATGTCAAGTCTATCGTTTCTCCCCCCGCTTCTCAGCTCCTCAAGCATCGTCGTCCCTGTTTTTACCAGTGGACCCTGTATAATTCTATGTCCTGTCCTGGGCCTATTCGTGACACTTCCCACCGCTCACTTCATGGTCTTTAGTGTTACCGCCTCACGCCCGTGAGTACTACAGTATGCTCCATCCTTTGTGTGGGTTAGTGCTGTCTCTGTTCAAGGCCTTTCGTTTCTGCGTTGCCGTCACCGTTTGCCCGGCTTTTGTCTATTCGTTCCTCCTTTTGCTCTTCTGTCCATGTGTTCTGTCTGATTATGTTTAGTTGCACTCTTGTGACGAGCCCTAGTTGTTTCCTCCGCTCTCCGCCTCTGGCCCACCCTGTAATCCTCCTTCTGTGGTCCTAGACAGTTCTTGTCCACGCCCTATCCCCCGTCCTCACTGGGGGATGTGCCTTAAGTTGCTTGTGTTGGATCCGTCACCTCGTCTGTTTCTGGTGGCGTATCTTCCTGTGTGTGTATCGGTCCTACACTCCTATGGTTCCGTGTTTCTCTGCCTAGCTCTGAGGTCATCGGGTCGGTGATTAGTTTCTGTGTCGTGCATAGCACCGCTCTGCGCTTCGTCGTGCACTCCCTGGCTTTCTTTTCCCTCGTGTGATGTTGATTAACCCACTGAACGCCATAGGTGTATTCTGCGCAACTCCGCTCATTCCATTGTTGTTATGGTGTTCCCCTCCGCTTGTTTCCTGCGCAAGTAGCAGGTATCTTCTTGCCCCGTTGTGCTCTGGTCCTACGAACCCTGTTACGTCACACCGGATATGACCGTCAATCGCTTTTGGTCGCTGCTTATGTGTGTACTCCACCCATTGTGTCGTGTATGCCCGGCGGGCACTTGTACGATCGTGCTCTGGTGTCCTGTTCGTTGATGGGTTGAACTGTCTTCACCGCCCCTTACTCTTGCCGTGTTCTTTGCGCTTGTGAAACTTTTTACCCAACGTGTGATATGTGGCCTGCCTACAATTGCCGATCTGTTGTGTGTTATCCGTGTCGCACCAAGGTTGCCCTGCTAAAAGTGTTCTCGCACACCATGGTTTTTGGTGCGGCCCCCGGTAATTTATTCTACATGTCTATGGGCGGATTAGTTCATTCTGCTGGTACTTTGTCATACCATTCTGGTTAAGGATGGATGTCTTTGTGTCTCCTTCTTTAGGCTTTTCGGGTTCTCCTGTTCCTATGGTTTAAGGAACCGCGATCACTGCGTTTTCTATTTCGAACTTGCTAGGTACACTGATATGAGATATAACGGCCATAGAGTCGCGCCTTGAGTGTCGTAGTTGTTGCCTGTTCTGCCTGTGTGGAACCAGTAGTGTCTAATTTCTGCGCTGTGCCCTTATCTTGTGCCTGACATGTGGGTCACAACATTTGCTAGGGCCGTTGCTTTTGATTTTGAGGCACCCAGCCTTGCCCTGGTTGCGCCTGTGGTCACGAAATCATACGGTTGTCTATGTACATTACACAGGGGTTAGTTCCAGTAACTAAGTGGGTATGCTATAATGTGGCCTACTCGGCCCCCTAAAGGTCCCTTCTTCTTCTTTCATTCGGGTTTCTTTTCTTGTTACTGTCGGCGGACTTTTTCTCTCCTATGCCCATTGTTGTAGTGCGTGTGACTTTAGCTTCTGACAGAGCTGTGTGGACTGAGAACCGCTCTGTCGTGTTAAAGCTCGGTATGTTCAGACCGCACCGCACCCTTTATCGTTTCTTTCTCGCTTGGCCCCCGGTCACATTTTCTGTTTTTTTCAGATGCCCGGGCCTTTAAAGGCTTAGGAAGTGACGTACCGTAACACGCGAGAACGCCAGTATCGCATGCACTGCGCAAACAACGCAGAGTCAGATAATCGCACCACCAGAGCCCCTGCTTCCGACCCTCTACCCTTTAATAACGTTCCGTCTAACCCCCGGGCCAGTGCCCACCCCGTGACTAGTATTGTCTGTTCGCTAATCCTGTCAGTGTGGCATTCCTTAGTACTAGTGGCCGACAGACTCACAATGGTATTCTGTCGGCACACTTGGACACATGGTGCAACTGGACCCCATGGAACTGACCTCTCCATACGCCCCGGGGTATTCGGGTACAGTCAGCCGTGCCGGCTATACACCGCACTCCATCAGTCCTCCTTTACGACTCCCACTATTAAAGTACACAAGCTGACGTCGGGAAATTTTCCCGGTCTTTGTCCCGAGCAAGACGGCCTAGGCTCACACCCCCCCTCAGTGCCGAATTACGGTCGTTCGTCCGGAATATGATCGTTTGGATGTGACCAATCGCCACCCCATTATACCCCACCCGTCACTTTTTTCCCTTTTCTTTGGCCGCCAGTATTTACGCTCTTAAACTCCAGACCTCATGAAGGCCCGCCCCCCTCCAGAAACTGCCAATGCTTGGCAAACAGTTAAGAACAAACACTGACCTCGTGACACGTTTACCAATATGTGTTCACACCTCCCACAAAACTGCAAAAATTATGTCCAGCCCCCCATACATCATCGGCGACACACCCCCAAAACATCCCAGTAGGGTCGTGTTGTGTGTGTGTGAGCACGGGTATACCAAACATACTGTCATGGAGAGCCCAAACATCACAGGCACAACCCGCCCCTGCCCCTAAATGGCCACAGGCCACCGGCCCCACCCCACCACTTTAAAAACACGCGGGGACTCACGCCCCCAATACCGCGACCACCCAAAGTGTTTACGTCTAAGCCTTGGACACCACACATCACAGACACGTAACCAGACGTGCCACACCCTAGAATGTCGTGTGTGGGGGGGGGGGGGGGCCCCTACCCACGCAACACTGCCGACATGCCCCATCCACCTACTAAAATGGGCACTGGTTTGGGGGTATGGAATACAGGAAATTACTGCATACTGGACGTTATTGATTGGGATCTAAAGTCATATAAAGTGGTACTTGTGCAAGGATATAAAGTGTTAAAGTGCAAACAAAGTGACCACACGGCTCACTAATGTTTGCAAAAAAAATAAGCACGCATAACAACCACAGAGCTCGACAGCGCAATACAGAATGAAGCCCGATTAACATAGTAATTAAGGTTGCATAAAGACAGAGTCCATCAAGTCCAACCGTATTCACTTTTTTTTTTTAACCCTACCGAACAGTTGATCAGAGAGAATAGAACCAAACAAACCACAGCCTCTAAAAAGGCAATCGGAAGAAAGTAGCCGGATCAACCGACATATTCAGTTAATACCAGTAATTTCAATTATGTTATATACTATCCCCTGTACACAACCAGATCTACAGAATGCATTATAGCCGTAATTCTCAATATTGCCATAAAGTATCCTGTACCAACCCAGCAACTACAAGTTAGACTGCATGGTGTATCAACATTTACTGCTAGGGAAAATTCTCAAATTTTTAGTTTTAGTGAAACTATCCAGGCCTTTTTTTAAGCTATAATGAAACGTGCTATTACCACATCTGCTGGAAGGCAGTTCCATTCGTTTCAAGTTCCCCTCACTGTAAAGAAACCGTGGCCTAACCTGATCACGCATGAAATTCATTTCTTCCAAACCTTAAGGATGGCCCACGTGTCCTCTGCCATATGCCACCCTATTATGCTGACCACCCAATAACACACCAGAGAGTTCATTTGATGGGCCCATTAATATATTTGGACAGGTTATCAGGTCCCCACGCAAACCAGATCGCTCTCCAATGTAAACAGCACTAACTAGTTAATAACTACGCACCTGCATATCTCAGCACCCTCCATACCCCTATTAAGTTGTTGCCTTTCTCTGAACTGCCTCAATTCCATAGATGTCCCTTTTGTATAGGGCGATAACAAACTGCACCACATAATTCCAAATGTTAGGCTTTACACAGTGCTTGAAAGAGGGAGAATCAGCGTATTTTCTTCTCTGTGAACTAATTTTTTTCCCCCCCTTTTATACCAAGACAATATCTGGCTTAGTCTCTAAGTGAATGCCTACATGGCATTTTGCTACAGCCTAAGTCTGTTACTCTACCAGAACCCCCAAATCTTTTTCCATTAAGACTTCACTTAACCCAGAGTGTGGTTATGGTGTAGGGGGCACTCCAGGGGGATTATTAAATCCCCAAATGCAGTCACCTTACATTTATCATACATTGAATCTCATCTGCCATTCTGAGCCCATTTTGATAATCTGATCTAGGTCCTGCTTGCAGCACTGACCATATTGGAAGTTTCAAAGCTCTGCTCTCTAATTGTGTCATCAGCAAACACGGACCTTGATCTCATATGCCCCAATTCTAACTGTTGAACCGTTTATAAAACAGATTAAAAGAAGCTTTTGGCCCCAGTACAGAACCTTTCTGAGGGAAATCCGTTTAGAACTTTATCCGCCACAGAGATGTAGCTCCCATTAAACACCCAATCTTCTGTTGCGGTCCCTAATACGCACACCCAGTTCTATCCATCCTGACCAAATGTTTTCTCCACAAGCCAAACCGTCCCTCACACTAGTTTATACATTAGTCGCCTATGTGGCACGATCAAAAGCTTTGCAAAAACTCCAATATATACCACATCCACTGATGTGCCGGTCAATCTAACTCTGATTCTCTAACTGCGCCACCAGACATTAACTGCAACAAAACTCCAATTTAACCATCCTTTTGTTGGCCAGCGATCTACCTTTCTCATAAAATCCATATGACTACAGTACTAATAAGATGATCTCTGGAGACAAGTTCAAGGATATGATCCCTTAACAAAGTTTCCATACTTCCCTACCACTGATGTTAGTGCTTACAGGTTATAGTGACCAGGTGTGAACAGTACTACCTTTGTGAATATTGGTATTACATTGGCACGCTTTTTCCAATTTTAGCGGCACATCCCAGAACCAATAAGCGAGCAAGTCTGAAAATTGACGCAAATCTAGTGGTCAGCTAGAACTGAACTAAGCTCTTTTAAAATCTAGGATGCAATCCATCTGCGGTCCTGGCGCCCTTTATTGATATTAACTTTGTCTAATGATTCGTACCAATATCCTCTGTTATCCCTGTGGAATCTCTTCAGTCCTTCCCCCTGCCACATTGTTACAAGCCCTATCGTAAGGATTTCAACATTTTTGTTAAACAACCCGATGTACAAAACGATTTTTTAGCAGATAGCCTTTCGGCTTTATCCTCTACAACCACCTTCAGCCCCATTCCACACATGGTCCCCTTCATTCTCCTAGTTCTCTCTCTGTTACATTATACGTGTCAACACCATTTTGGGGTTGGACTTGCTTGTTCGGCAATGCCGTATTTCATTTTTCTATTTTGAGCTCGTTTAATTGCGTCTTGGCACTTTTATTACAGTTTTTGCGGAGTCACTGAAGCCATTTCTGTGCCTTCTGTTTTCACATACTTTACACGCCCTTGTCCTTTTTTCCATTCCCTTTTTACCTGAGCAGCACAGCATGCCGGACAGTTTGGGATCCTACATTTGTTTCGTCCCACTGTTCCCTCCACCTGTTTATGACAGGGCGGATTCGGGTATACTGTTGTCTCTAGGCTTACTCTCCCCCTTTCCCGATTGGTATCTCCCATTGTCCGTCTACTCTTTAGACGTGTGAGGTCCGATAGTACCCAGTTCTCCTTCGTTATTGAGTTAGCGGTCGCGCGTCTTTTCCTACCACGCCCGACATGTACACCTGTTAGGACACGCACCTACTAGTTACCCACTAGTTTTGTGTGTACACTCCGGAGCGCCCTTATCGTCCTGCGCAAACTCCTATAGTCACCACTGCCACTCCAGCCTCACTTGTGTTCATATGACATCCTGTATTCACTGACTACTAGATCATTGGCCTGGTCCACTCAGTTCCTCCTCACTACTCACATCGTGTGTACCTTTGCTTCCCTGGGTCACATTCCTTCTCCTACTTCAACACGACTGATATATGTATGATCAAGGATACTGTTCCCTCATTAACACTGATCCTTATATTACTAGTCGATGCATCCCCATATTAAACTGGTCATATCTATTGGTACTCTTCCCCCTATCTATAGTGTTGCCCTCTATGTGCTGTGTCATCTTCCTCCCTACGTCTTAAGACACTTTAGTCTTCATTGGGTTATCTTCCTATATATTAAATGGACACGAAGGTCATAGTCGCTTGTGTTCCTATATTAAAGACACTCATATCATGGTCACTTGTATGTCCTCTTAATTAAATTGACACTATTCATGATACATATTCCCTACTATTAAATGCCCCTATCCCCCCTATTTCGTCATGCGTCACGAGTCTTACCTCTATAAACGATTGACACTGTATATTTTCTATGGTACCAACTGATTCCCTATAGGACATGACACCCTGTATCGTGGTACCACTCATCCCTATATTACAACGTGACACTAATATACCCCCGCCCTTCTGTTGGTCACACCGTTTTGTCTGCTTAGTCTGACACTTGTAAATGACCATACTATCATGGCATATATCCCTACTATAAATTGGCCACCTATCAACTCATGATCCACTATCCAACTTAGTAGACCACCCCAAACCCAAACCACTACAGGTCTATGGTTCTACTGTACTTCCCTTATTCTTAACCATGACTATCAGATCATGACATGTATTCCCTATATTCAAAAGAAACCCATTATATGGCCACTATTTCCCATATTAAATGCACATGTCTTCTTATCTCTACGCTTCCTATTACCTTGTAACATAGCGACCTTTCTCAGATCCCCCATTGTGCACTGATTCCCTATATTAAATGACACTATATCCTCATGGTCAATATCCCTTTATATTATAATGACATATATTATGGTCACTATTCCCCTATAATTAACCTGACATCACTAATATCCTGCGTCACTATTCCCTATATTAAAATTGATATATTTGTTCCTTTATCATTTGGTCACTATCTCCGCTATACTAAATTGACAATATTGATGTATATGGTTCACTATCCCCTAATTTACATGACACATATAATGGTAAGAACTGATTTCCCTATATTAAACTGACATTACTATCATCGGTAACTATTCCCTCTATATTAATTCACAATTCTATGCATGGCTAAATATTCCCTATATAAAAATGCACCAACCCCCTATTCATGGCAACTTATTTCAATATATCTAAGAGACACTATATCACCTGATAACATTCCCACTCACCCTATTAAATGACACTTATATCCTGCACACATCCTATATAAATGAACTATAGCATGCGTCATCTAGTCACTATCATTAACTGACCATTCAACTGGCATGGTCCCCAACTTTTATTCTCCTTATCAACCCCCCCCCTATCACTTTAAATCATCAGTATATAATGGTCACTGTTCCCTCATATAAATGACCCTATTTCTCCATGGTTCACTATTCCCGGTCACTACTATTTACAATCGACTCGAACAATTAACTGATCATCTCTCCCAATCCCACTATATACTAAATGGACACCTATTAGGTTCAATGGTCACTATTCCCATATTCAAGGACGTAGAGCTATTTATCATGGTCTAGTATTCCTTTATATTAATACACTTCTATCTATCGCTTCTTTAGTCACTATTCATATACTTAACTGACGCTATATAGTTATGGTCACTAGTCCTGATTTAAATGACACTATATCATATGCGGTGTCACGCTACCTTCCCGTATATAATGAGCACGTAAGATCATGATGTCATTATTCCTATATAATAGACACTATATCATGGTCATCTCACACACACTGTATTAAATGACCACTATAATCATGGTCACTATTCCTATATAAAGGACACTATATACATGGTACTATTCCCTTATTAAATGAAGACACATCATGGTAATATTCCTATATTAAATTGGCACTATATCATCGGTCACTATTCCCCTATATTAAAGAAACTAGCTATCATGATCATATTCCCCACGATTAAAGACACCATATCATCGGTCACTATCCCTATATGAAATGACACTATTACATGGTCACTCTTACTCTATATTAAATGACACTATATCTGTTGTCACTATCCCATATATTAAATGACCGTATTAGATCACTTCCCTATATTAACACTGGAGATTTATATCATGGTCCTATTCCCTTATATTAAAGGACACTATATATGGTGCGACTATCCCTATACTAAATGACACTAATCATTGATCACTATGTTCCCTCACAATTACATGAACCTGGACATGATCCCTATTCCCTATATTAAATGATCACTATATCATGGTCAATATTCCTATATTAATGACACTGTATATCGTGGTCATATTATTCCTTTATATTAAATGAAACGTATCGTGGTTGGGTCTCCCCCCCCCGGTCACTATTCCCCTGGATATTAATGGACACTATATCATGGGTCCTGCTATTCTAATAGGTAAATGCACACTTGTATCACCGGTCCCCTATTCCCTATATTTAAATGGACACGTGTATCTGTGGTCCTATTCCCTTATTAAAATAGGACACTATATCATGTGCGCGGTCATTATCTAAGTAAACTGACATTGTATCACTGTTCAACTATTCCCTATATTAAAGGCCACTATACTCAGGTCACTATTCCCATATTAAATGAACTATTATCATGATCACTGACCTTCACTATATTAAACTGACACTATATCATGGCCGCTCTTTCTATATTTAAATTTTACCCTATATCATGATCCCTATTCCCTATATTAAATGTACACTATCTATCATGTGGTCATTTCCCCGATATTAAATGACACTGTATCACGGTCTTGTATTCCCTAGATTAAGGACACTAATCATGGCGCTATTCTCTATGACTTAAAATTACACTCTATCATGGTCATCTAGGTCTGATTCCCTATATTAAAGGACACTATATCATGACCACTATTCCTAATATTAAATATGACCACCGCATATATGGTCAATATCCCGAAGCTTTCCACCATTCTACTTTCATCTCCATAATGAGCTCAGGGGTCCATTTAGATATCACCGATCCAACAACACGCATTCGGTAGTAGGAACTTTACCATCTGTGAACGAAAATGCTGTAATAGAAGAACATTTACGAATCCTAGTCCGATCTACCTTTTGCTAACCTTGTTGCGCCCCCCTGCTGGCAGTTCCTTACTCCAATGCTATGTCAGGGTCGTTCAAAATCCTCCATGACCAGACCTTGCCTATCCCAGTGTCTCGCCTTCGCCAACTGATATGAGATTCTTTCCACCTCTTCCCGTCCATTTGGCGGCCTGTATAACTCCTCCAACACTTCATTTCCCTACCTTTTGTCTCCACCCCTACTGTTTGCCGTCTCGTGTTTGCCCCCATCTCTCCTCTTTAACTTTGGCTTCCTTCATGTTTGACCATACATACATATCCTCTCCTTTCTAGTGCACGGTCATGTCTAACTTCGGAGATCCTTCCATATTTCTCTTCCCAGTCGTGTGAATCATTCGCATGTTTCTGCTATCCCCATTCCATTCCCTTTTCTTCTTTTTCCAGTTCGCGGTTTTCCCGCCCGCCTTTGCATTTGTCACATACATTTTAGATTTCCCTTGATTTATCTTCCTCCCTGGTGCCTGTCCTTCTCTCTATGCTCCCCCTCTCCCCTTCTCTCCACGTTGTGTATTCCTCGCCCCCAGCCTCCTTTAAGCACATCTCCTGTTCGTAATACCATCTATTCTCCCCCCATCCTCGTTTCCCCTCTCCTCTCCTCGCCTTTCCCAGTTTGCCCCCTCCCCTGCTGTTGCCCTCGTCTCTCCTATCCGCGCCTGTCGCCCCACTCGCCACTCGAGCACAGTTTTTCTACCTCACACCCTCTTTTCTCAGACCTAGATGTCCTATCACCTCACCACCCTCAGCCGACTCTATGTTTCGAACGTGTGTTGATTTTCCCTTCTCCGCCTTTCTTTTTTTAGCTCTCGGCAATGCAGCTTTTCCTTCTACCGTCATTTTGTCTGAGGCGGGTGGTCCAAGAGTGGAGAGTGCTTTTGTCCGTGGCCTCGCGCTGTTCTCTTCTGTGGCACATTGGCGGCACTTCATGCCGTATCTAAGATCTGTCGGGTTCCTTGCTGGTGTTTCACTGTGAGACTCATGACCTTTGCTGTTGTTGCTTTATCGGAATTCTTCTTCTCATAGGCTGCTCCTCCTCTAGATGCCTGAACTCGTCTGCCCGCTTGGCTGACGACATAAATCTGCCCCCGCCGCGTTGGGCGTCGATCCGTTTCTACTGCCCGTCCTCGACTCGCGCGTATTGCATTTGATTGGCTTGGCACCCTGTGTCTGTGCTATTCTTATGTCCATGTGGCTGCTTAAAACACTCTTGGCCCACTGTTCCGTGCGGTTGTGGACTTTTGTTCTCTTTTTCATCCTCTGGCTCTTTTTCTTTCGTGTGTGAGGACGCTTTCCTTCCTTGAGTTTCTCCAGTTTGTTCCCATCGCCTCGACCCCTGCTCCCTGGTTTTATTTTTCCCGTTTTTCCTTATGTTCTTCAAACTTATCGTGGATGGCGTATGCCTGTGAGTCCTAGCGCTGCGGTGTAACTTGCAGCTGGACCGACGTCTTCTGAACGTACCGGTGATTAATTAGAAGAAGCAGTGCGCCTCGACGAGCCTGTATATTGCTGATTATCTCGGCCAGTTTTATTCGTTGGGATTTTGACCAGTCGGAGAGTAGACTCTTATTCTTTTTGGTCCTCACCTTCTTTTTGTTCTGGTGACTCACGACCAATCTATGTTTTTCCCCTTTCTGCTCGGCCTTTCTCTTGTAGGTTGTTTATGTCCACTCGCCATCCATCACTATGATCTTTCGTTGCCTTTCGTCGTCTATGACCCCTTTTTTTCTTCGGTTTCACCTTGGTTTTCTACGGTTCAATTCTTTGCTTTGCAGACGGCAGTCTATTAGCCCGAGTTTACATTTTGCTGCTTCGTCGTGTACCTTATATTCCTCTCGCCTTCGTGCTCTTGCACCCTCCTCCCACGATGGGCTCATCCCGACCTTTCCCAATCGTGACAGCCAGTTTAGATCGGGGTCCGTGGGGCGACGTCGGCTCGCTCTCCAGTCCATCGACTGTTGCGCATCCGTGTGCTGCGACCTTGCTGTGCACCCCACACCCTGTCCAATACTACACAGCAACCACCCCTGAGATCGCTGCAGGAACTCATTCTTAGTCTCAGCCACACGAGGCAGGGCGAGACCTGCCACATGTTTGTATCCAGACAGTTCATGAACCGTATCCCCCGCTGCGACATCGCAGGCGCCACCGGACACTACTTGTCATTAGCAGGACTCCTCCTAGCGCCGTGGATCTCTCCACGACAGCGACAAGCCGGCAGCGCCCTATGACAGCGCAGCTTTTCACAGGTTGTACCGATCACGCAAGATATTCCCACGCAGAGGACCCCTGGACACAGTGCATTCATTCATCGTCAGAGACCCAGCACGACACCAGCCGAGACAATCATGCTCCGGCTATGTGATGTACTCTCAGATACCGCGTTTATGTGTTTTTTAACACAGCTGGGTTTTTTATACCGGCTTCTCACTGTCCCGTATAAAGCAGAGCAGCCGCGTCAGAGTAAATGGCTGCTTGAATGCGTCCATCTTCGCCCCAGATACTGTAGAAAAGTACGACCTTAGTTCAAAATCGATGAGAGGGGCAAAGCATGTCAAAAAGAAGAAAGACCAGCAGCCGCCGCCAAATTGTCAACACTAATTAGGCAACAACCTCCCAGAATTCCATATCAGTCGAAAAGGCATAAAAAAAAAACTGCCTTCCCTTTGTGACCGCTTACAGCACCACGGCTCTAACAGTTAACAGTGCTGTATTATGTTTACCAACAACAACGCGTGATTTGTGTCCGAAGCTAACCGCAGTGCTTGAGTGGTGTTTAATTACAAGTACAATTCCTTATACAACTATTATTGTCAAGCAGGAGATGTGTAGTAAAAACAAAACAAAACAAAACAACACAAAGAGCTGCACAGGCACATGATCAAGACACGACGCCGTCAGACACATCAAAGTGCTGCGCTATGTCAGACTTACATGTTTGTGCCCCCACGGCACAAACGTCCATCTTGGCTGTAGCATGATGAACACAGCCAAGTCCAATCTTGAGGCGAGTAGATTTAGCGCTTGTTCAAAAGTGGAAAACCTGATTACCGCCGCATTCTCGTATTGTATAGGTGGTGTTGCTTTCCCTCTTCTACGCCCACACCTTGACCCCCCCACCTCGAGAGCCCCCCGGTTATCTGTCCTCAACAATGTTGTAAACCTCACCTAACGTGACTGTTAAAACTATTACATACATGATTCACCCATTACCAGCTGTGCACTTCTTTATCCGCTGTCTCTTCCATCTAACCAACCCACACCGCAGTAACATACTATACCCCCATGTGATATACGGGCCACGCCAGGTACAACTGCTCAGGTATGTATATATGATCATATGCGGCCCCTTACAATACACTATTGGTGCATGTTCCCCTCCTAGTCCTCGGGGGCCGGTGGCCATCTTTCCGGTTGCAGACACGTTTTGCGTTTCAGAGAGCCATGGTCTAGGAGTTTCGACGGTTTCTCTCTTCTACCGTCCGAGATCTGGTTGATCGCTACTGGGCCCTGTCTTTCGCGATGTGGTCCTGGCCGTTCTTGCCTCGCTTCCCCTGCTGGCTCCGTTTCCAACCTACCCCATCGTGAGCCTTCGGTCTTCCTCATATCTGAGTTCTGGTTGGTACAGGGGGCCCCCCCCCGGGCTCTCTCTCATCTGCGCCTACTGTCTCTTCCTCTCCTGTCTTGTTGGGTCCCGGTCGTCGATCTCACTCACTATTATTGGTATGATTAGTGTGTTTTGTGAGAACACACGAATACTGGCTATTTTTACCGCGTTGGTCTATGCTCGGGTCTTCCGCATTTATAATCGTTTTGGCTTTTATTTGGGTATTCAGGTACACTAAGGCTAAGTCTGCGTGTGGTGCCGGGTCTTCTCGATTTTATTCGCTGTTGATTGATAGTGTGATGAATGTTATGGTATTTTATTTTTTCCTTTTTCCTTATGATCATGTCGGTATGTTGGCATTGGTCTGTTTGTGGTTCATAGTTGCGTCTCATGTACATTATACTGTGATGATCCTTTCCTTTCTTCCTCTCCTCTTCCCTTCCCCCCCGGGGAGATTACTGGTATTAATAATATACTGTTAGTTCGTGGTTGGTATCGGGATTACTATATAATATTGTGAATCCTACTGGGTATTCCCCCCCGTAATACATATACTGTTTTTTTTGTAGTTCTGGTGGGAATGGGTGATACCTAGATAATATTTAAGAATATTACTGGTATTAATACATATACTGTAGTTTGGTTGGGAAAGGGATACTGATATAATATGAGAATTACTGGTATTAAACATATACTGTCGTTCTGGTTGGTCAGGGATAGATAACGTATTGAGGAATTACTGTTATTAATACATTATAATGTAGTTATGGGTGGATGTGCTACGGGATACTAATAATATGAGAATAATGTATTAATACATTTACTGTCTTCTGGTTGGATGGGGATTACTATATAATTTGGACTTATGGTATTAATACACAAGCCGTAGCTTATGGTCCGCCATCAAAGGGATACGATAATATTGAGAATTATGTATTAAACATATACTTGGTAGTTATGGTGTACGGGGGATTAACTAATAATATGAGATTATGGGATTATACATATACTGTCGTATGGTTGAAGGGATGTTTTTTTTTTTTACTTTTTTTATTAATATTGGAAGTTACTTGGTATTGAAATACATATATGTAGTTCTGGTTGGTACGGGAGCCCCCTGATACTATATAATAGTGGGAAGTACTGGTATTAATACAGATTACGTAGTTAGGGTTGGCGTGGGAATATATAATATTGACGAATTCTGGTGGTATTAATTACATTATACTGTAGTTTGTGTTTTTGTGTGGTGCTACAGGGATTACTATATAATATGAAGAATGTACTGGTCATTATTTTTTTACATTGGTTTATGTCCTGTGTTCTGGTGGTTGGGGGAGATCCCACCCTACCCCACACACCCAGGAGAATTACTGGTATTAATACATCTACTGTAGTTATCGGTTGCTAGTAAGTGTGATACTATATAATATGTGAGAATTATGGTATTAATACCTTTATGTAGTTCTGTGTGGTCCGGGTTCGTACTAAATGAATAATGGGAAATACTGTCGGTTATTGGTTTAATTACCATATACACTGTGATGGGTGGTACGTTGATATATATAAGATGTTATTGTATTATCAGCGGCCCCCCCGGTATGTAATACCTATCTCACACTATGTTGTATGTTGTGTTATGTTGGGCCCACGTATAATATTGAGAAGAGCAGGGTATTAATACAATTCCTGGGTTCTGGTGGTACGGGCGTACTTATTCAAACTTGGGAATATTGGGTTTTATTTAATAATATCCTGTAGTACTGTATTTTTTTTTGTGATATGGTCCTCTATCCTTATTGCGCCTCTGGTTTCATCACTTCTGTATGTGTTGTGTGTGTACGGGTTGTTATATCTCTATTACTCTTGGGTATTTTTTATTTGGTCTCATCATCTCCTGTCGTCTGGTGCTGTCCGGGCTTACTTCACTCTATCTCGCGCTTCTCGCCTCGGTCTCCTCTTTGTTGCGCTTGCGTGCTTTAGCGTCGGGCGTACAATCATCCCTGTTGGAGCAGCTTTCAATTGAGTATGGTCTTCCTCCTCTACTGTCGTTCGGCTTGGTTCTTGGGGTCTCTGTCTTATGAATCTGCTTTGCGGCCTCTCCTTCCAATGGTGCCGTGTCTCTTCCTGTCTAGCGTAAAATACATTAGTGCGTAGCCGACGCTTCTGGTTTCCTCCCTCTCGTTGTGGTTGGTCGGGTGCCTCCTACCTCCATCTGGACTTCTGGTTTCCATCTCCTTGTCGTTGTGGGCGTCGGGGCGCTATCTCCCGATTCATCACCTACTCTTTCTTCCGGCTGGCTACCGCACTGCCATAGATGATACTGCTGCCCCGGGGCATTTATACTCGTTGTAGCTTTCCGGACACCTTCTGTACGGCTTTTGTGTTAGCTCTGGGTCCGTGGAACATTATCTGTCAGTTCCCGCGCTGTGATTTTGTCACACCCTGGGCCTGCCTCTTTTGTCGTTTTTGTCCACCAGTCCATATCGATTATATTATCTGCGCATTCCCGGTGCTTTATCTCTGTGTGGCTTGCCCCGTGTGGCAGAGCCTGTGTCGAGAGTCTTGCTCCTCTAGTACAGTATGACAGTTACTTTATTTACCGCACTTGGTCTCCTCTGTGTTACGTCTCCCGTGCGTCGTGGGTAGCGTCACCCACCGCATGTACTTTCTCTGACCTTATGAGCGGGGACCCAGCTGTGCTGCGGGGTCCTGTCGCTCGCGACCCTTTGCTGTTCGAGTTTATGGCTAGTCCTGTCTCTCTACCTGTATTTTTACGCCTGAGCACTTGACTTACACTTTGTGCCTGAGTGGTTTGGGTTGCCGGATACGGGTGGCCGATCTACAACGAGCGGATGACTGCCTCTTGGTAAGGCGTAATTACCCGGGGTCCCACTGATTCACAGGTGATAGCTTGCCGCCCCTTGCTTCTTTCTCCCTACAGCTTCACGCACTCGTGGGCTTATTTGTTTATATATGTTCGTGTGCCAGACCTCACCGGTCCTCCCACACACGACCTGTAGTGTCGCTTTTCCAGTGGTACAGCGTCCGCACTTCTTCCACCACGACCATATTCTACAACTTGCAGATCCTATGGTCCCCAATTGTCCCTGCGTGTACGTGTGTGGTGTACTGGTCTCACTATTCTCAGATTGAGATTTAACTGGTCTTACAGCGACAGTCACGCTCCTCCCCTCTGGTTGGCCGGCGCGTGTTGTACGCGAGACTTCGTGATTTAATTGTGTCACATTCCCTCCTCCCTGAGGTGTGGACCAACCTCCTGGTCAGTCCCCTTGATTTCGAGGGCCCGAGTCTGACGGCCCCGTGGCGGTCGGAGCGAGGATATTCTGCCACATCAGTGCGCTTTGTTGTGTATGTGTTGTTCTTTTCTTCCTACTGGACAGTCCCTTAGTATAGACTGACTTTTTGTGTAGTGTCACGCACTTCTCAGCCTGGGCCCTTCCCGTGGACCTCACTTCGCTCGATGGAACAGATTTTGCTTTCTCGAAGAGCGGGATGTCTGGCGCCCACCCTCACCCTTACACGCATCTTCCTCACTTCGAGTGCCTTTATTAGCTGCCCTTTTCCCCACACAATTTCGTCGTCTAACGGCATTCACGCACATTTTATTAACAATGCAGTATTCTACGAGATACTTTCGGGTCGGATTAAGTGCTGCTGGCCGAGCCATCCCTGTCAGGCCCATTGGCCTGTCCGCTCGGCTTGCTTAGAGCATCGCGCTCCGGATGACACGGTATGCGCGGCCTACTGTTTGTTTTATATTAATGTGATTACAGCTCTTCGAATATGCACGCCCCTGGACAGAAACCCTACAAGACCCAGCTTGTTAGATTATCGTGTTAGTGATCTATCCCTGACATTGATTCGGGTGCCCTCAGTCGCTCATGGTACACACACCCCGCTGCCGTTTGTATTCCTTTTTTTGCTCGACCATTCTTTATGGTGCACGAGCTTAATTTTTTTCTCTCTCCTACACTCGCCCACGCAAAAGTGACCCAGCACCCCTCTCCGCCGCACATCTCTCTTTATACCACTGAGTCCTTAACCAATCGTACTTCCCCCGACCTGGGTGTTAAGAAGGGAGCAGCTAGAGCAGGAGATTCCTGAGAGAGACACCCCCTTGGGCCTGGTCTGTCTACCCAGCCTTGCACTTCAACCTGTCCCCCTCTGCGAAGCTCGCCAGCGGGAGCAGGTGGTTCGGAAGTTGTCGATCAAGGACGGCGACAACTAGCAAGTTACGTGCCCCCCTTGCGCATATTCTTTTGTTTCTCTTTTTTCGCTACTGTTTTCTGTAGGTTTCTCACGACCCAAGCCATGTGGTGGCGGTGTGTTGTTGATGCTCCAGCTCGCTTTGTTGGTCCACGCCTGGCAGTGGGTCTATTAACGTATCTGTCGCGTCTCGGCAGGTCGCGCATAGGGATCGTCTGCTTGAACTGGCTGATGTTGTTTCCGGCCCTCCTGCTTACAGCCCGGTTGCTCTGATATACGGACTCTGTATGTGCAGAGGCGACGGGAACGCTGCTTAGATCCTGTGGCTTGACCGTGGTTTCTGGGGAGGAACACAGATAAGATCTGTCAAACTATAGTTACGACACTGGATGCTCCGCCCAGGGTTCTATCAGGCCTTGTGTGTACCCAAAATCTTTTTGCTTCCATTTTAGGGGCGGTTGGGCGACTGATTTTGTTTGGGCCTCCCTATAGCCCTCTTCTAACCCCTGCACACCCTGTGCCATGGAAATGAATAAACGTTCAGGGAGATTCATAAAATGAGTCCTAATTTTGCCCCAAACCAATAGAGGTTATTAACATTTGACGAAATAACATTTCTGATTGGTTGGTTTGTTTTAGGGCAAAATAGCACCATTTATAACGATAAGAACTGTGTATTGAACTAAACCCTCCCATGATTATTTCTGTTTGGAGCTTAAAGTGAAAACCAGAGTAGAAGTGAGTAAAAAAAACTAATTAGGGGGGTTACACAACTCTCCCTTTTAAATGGGTAACACATGTTTCTCATACTTCCAAGGGCAATGGTTGAAACATGGACCCCTACGCAGTATTTTCCCTGTCCCAACTTCTCAGGGCTTCTTGTGGTTTCCCAGCGTCCCATGGGAAAGCTTGGAAGATAAAATTCAGCAAAATGTCGTCGTCTCTTTCCATCACATTAACTTCAACCCCATTATTTTGGTATAAAGTGACGTGCCTGCTGAACATATGGAGAGTTTCTCTGTCTCTCTGTTCAGGGTATCTCCGTGACAGGTAGGTAACGATTAATGTGTTGAATATATCCATTCTTGTTACTTGATGTCCTCCACCCAGTCGGATGTCTAATACATTCAGTCTAATTAAGTCTTCCAAATGAGAATCATATGCAAGAAATTAAATAAAGCTCAATAACTCGGCTTGAATTATTGGCTTTATCTGATTCCATCTTCATTGGGGCGTTTTAGATAAGAAATAAATCTCAATATCTGGCCTTCTCTGATATTCCTATTGTTTCAATTGACTGGACATCACTAAGGGTCTCGTTTCTGCTTGACGTTCCACAGATAAATCCCAGTCACTGGCTCACAATGCATTGAGAAAAATGATTCTTTGGAAACAGAAGACTGCTGGTTAACTGAGAAGCCGGAAGTGATTGACAGTATCTGTCGGAGGCATGAACTCCACTTGAGTATCGCACTTTATGCGGCTATGTTAGGTGTTCAACTGTGACCCTTCCCATCGTTCCAGCTAATCGGAAAGTCATTTTACACCCTCTTTCCCTATTCATCCCAACAGCAACACTCTCCTGTTAACCACATATGCAAAGATGTTGGCTGTCAGCTTACATAAGATTTTTTCTTTTTCTTTACCAAATAAAAAGGCTTGTGATGACATCGGGTGCCCCTATGGAAGCCTCTTGATTGATTTTATCTAGGAGACGTTGCGTTTTGGTTTAGACAAACATTCTATTTTGCCAGAGATTGGGGGGGTTGATTCTGGCGTACTTCCATTAACAAACTCATCTTGCCTTAATACTATTTACCTTTGGTGATTGTTATTTTGCTTATAGCTATGGCCATCCAGAGAAGAGTTTGAGAAGAATGGCGGTTGACTCTACGTTGTCCTCACATGGCATGTAAGGAGGATAAAATAAAAGATGGAGACCTCAATGTCCTCTTGGGCCAGTTAAATTATTCTATGGATGTTTACTTATTAGCAAATTCTGGTGCAAATAAAATAGATATACCGGTCATTATCTATCTCCTCTATCTATTAGCATGGTTGGCACCATAAAAAAAGTAATCCCTAGAGCAGACAATATGTCAAAATGATGGTTGGTTACTATGTGTTGGAAACCAAGAGTTTCCACACCGAAGACATTACAAACGGACCCAATAGAGTTATGGGAAGTTAAAAAAATCTAAATTTCAGATTGAAATTTACTAAGTGGTGTAAATGGTCCAGGGAATAAAAATACCAAAAAATGAAAAAAAATATTTGCTTCTTCTTCAGTATTGGGAATCGAGGGTTTACGTCTTGCATATTATAAAAACCAGCCTGTATGTTTCCGATCATTTAAAAAATTACGAAATTAGAGAAACCCAGGAAAATTTCTGAAATCTGGAAAAATCCGAGGCTTCGTCAGAACTTCAGAACCGCCAGTTTCAATCAGGTTCGTCTCGGAACCAGGACTTCATCCCAGTGACATAAATGTAACAAACATGCTAAACACTACTTGTCAGTATTCTGACACCACCCAGAACATGTCATTTGTATGGAATTTTTGCCAGCAAGTAAATTTGGTTGTGAATGAATTAATATTGCTATTTTAGATCTTTGGGCAGTTGACAATGCCAGTCAGCTTCGTGGGTAAGTCTGTAAGGGTCCAGACCAACGTGGGTTCCTTGGAAATCTTCAATCCCCATTATAACAGGACCCAATCCTGCTTGTATTTTTGAGAACTGGATTGGGCAGGTTTTCAATTGTAAATAAGGAAGGAATGAAAACTGATTAGTTCGCCATCTAGTGCCTGAGAATACACCCTCCAATTATTCATGGGCCAACCAAACGATACATGTAATTATTGGTCGACCTGAAGGTTGGATAGTGTTGTACCAGCCTAAGACATAAAAGATGAAATAAAAAAAGGTTCAAATATTTTCCTTTGTTTCATGGTCGTTGAACATGTCTCAGGATTCTGAGAAATCCATATTATCTAATTATATATCATGTGAGACCATCCACGGATTGAAAATATATTGTCGGTTTAAACTGGCAAGATGGACTTTTGGCTCCCTCCTAAATCAGCCTATAGTTGTATTTGCAGAGATTAACATGTTTTAATAACAGCAACAAACTAACGTATCACTTGCTGTGTTACACTAATAATATAAGGGATAACTTCATAACACTTTTAGTATATGGCTGTACTCTATGCAGTTAAAAGCTCGGAAGTTAGTAAAACAACCCATTAAATTTCATGGGGAGAAATGAGTGTTGAAAATGTTGACGTTAAATACCAATAAAATAGCAATGATGGAACTTACTGTAAATGGCTCTGGGACCTGGGAGATGGTCTGGGGAACACGGACATATCATCCTTTGTTCACTATATTCAGGGTTACAAAATGAAGATTAAAGTTCAAGTTCACCGAACTCTTAAAGTTGGGGTCAAACTCTGGTTGGGTCATCTCTACTTTAATAGAAAGAGTTTTGGCCATCTTGTGTTGCATTTTGCTGACAGAAAGTTTAACAGGAATAAATCTAAAACTGTGCTTTTTCTTCACCAGTCGTCATTACAAATGTAACCTATTGATCCAAGCCAATGAAATAACTTATACACACACACGAGTAGGTCTGTTTCCCAATATACAAAGGTATGTGTTTATTAGTAGCTTGTAACTATGATGACAGATATCTATGCTCAAACTTCAGTTACCTGTCTTTTGGTTTATTTAGCTTGTAAGGTCATATTTAATCGTATTGTACATAGTCAACGGGAGATAAATAGCGAGATAACGGTTAGTGTAAATGGCCTCCGAAACAGCGAACATCAAAACTCAGAAACAACAACCTCATTTTTTAATACGTGTCAGATTTTTAAAATGGATGAATATTCGACTTTTGAAAAATTTTTTTACCTATCAGGGGAAAAGTTCACTCGGTACGAAAAATCCGAAAGGTCGTCAGAACTGTCAGACGAAGTTTGTCTTGGAAACAGACTTCATGCCCTACAAACACAGAATCTGGGAAGAATAAGTACAAAGCTATAGTTAGATGACATTTTATTGTTATGTGGTTGAGCTAAACATGGAAACCTTTCCTGGTTCTCTTAAGGCACATTTTATTAGTATTTAGAATGCCAGGGGATGTTCCTTGACTATCAGATGGAGGAAACTTTTTACTTTGAATATCTGCTTACGTGAGGCCATAATCTCACCAGTCCCAGTTATGCAATATGCGATATTCCGGTTCACATACGTCCTCAGCTTGTGTTGTCCCCAATTCCTGACTGTTTTCCTATTGGGCGAATGGGAAACATTTTTATTGGACATAAATGATTGCTCTATGCCCCAACCAGCATGCCTTTTAAACTTTAACTACACCTCTCCGAACTTTGAATACAGCAGTTTCCATTTGAAGGGTCAAAGTGAATGTCTAGGAAAAGAACGGCGATATCCCTTAACTTATCACCAAAGATTCAGAGGCATATCACCTATCTAGAAGTTACATGCACTTCATAACTCGGTAGTTAGGTTTCCTTGCCGCCAAATGGCAGATTTAAGAAAGGGAGTAAATGCTTTTCCCCATTCTTTTGTGGCTGGTAGTGACACCAAGGGTCTTAGGCCAGAGAGGGAATTAAAGCAGGCTAGATCAAGGAAGGATTTTCGAATTGATTTATTCCAGATTAGCCGAGCCTTCAAGGATGGATTTTAACTCAACAACCCGTTGCCAAGTTGGAGCTCAAAACAGCTTAATCTATCTGCCTCTCATTACAATGTTCCAGAATGGGTCGTTTCAGCTGAGAGCTATGACCTGCCTTGAACACTGACTGGGTACGGCGGGGAGCATGGTGTATAAGAAAATCAGCAGCCTGAGTTTACTGGCGGCCACGGTCAAAATACTGACAAAGCACTATAATGTTAGCTAAAAATAGAATATTTAAATACAATGGGACATTGACTTTAATCTTACCATCGGTTTATATCAGTTTTAACATTAAAATAAGGTTCTTTTACACTTAGATGTGTTTTTCCTCATTCACATCTAGATTTTCACGCAGGATTTAGAAAATGCGCATACCTACATTTCCTAATAGCGTTCAAACCAATACGCCCATTCCTGTGTTTCGCAAAGGCACCCGCTACAAGCCATTTCACTTGTGGAAACACTGTGTCAAAGTTTGTAGGGACCGAAAACAGAAAATGACAATAAAAAGTTTTAAACAACTTATATTTACAAGTAGGGATACATTTACTGTTATAATACATGAGGGGTACCCCAGGTTCTCTGATAACTCAGTCTGTGTCCTTGTACTTATATAGACAACAGAACCTCTCGTGACTTTTAATATCCTTATATTTACAGTAGGTGGATACCTGATCCCTATCATACATATGAAGTGGTACCAGAGTCCTCCCTGTATAACTCAGCCTGTGTCCTTGTACCTTTATATAGACACAGCAACTCCTCAGTGACTCTAATTCCGTCTATATTATAATTTCTAGGGCATACTTATCCTTATAATACATGAGTGGTACAGGTTCCCGCGTATAACTCAGTCTGTTCCTTGTACCTTTATATGGAAACAGACTCCCCCCCCCTCGTGACTTCTCCAATCTATACTTCTCCATTTCCAGTGGGGATACATTATCCTTATTAATACATGAGCGGGCCGGCTACCCAGAGTTCCCTGTATAACTCATCTGTGTCCTTGTTTACCTTTATATCGACACAGAACTCCCAGTGTACTTCAAATCCTTATAATTACAGTAGGGGATTACATTATCTTATAATACATGATGGCTACCCAGATTCCCTTGTTACTCATTCTGTGTCCTTGTACTTTATATAGCACACAGAACTCCTCAGTGCTTCTATATCTTATATTTACAGGAGGGTACACTTATCCCTTAAAATACATGGGTGGTACCAGAGTTCCTGTATAACTCGTCTGTGTCCTTGTACCTTGATATAACACAGAACTCTCATGGACTTCTAATAAGTCCTTATGCTTACAGTAGGGGATACATTGATCCCTTTAATATAATGTGTACCCAGAGTTCCTGTATAACTTCTGTGTCTTGTACCTTTATATAGACACAGAACTCCTCATGGACTTCTAAATCCTTAATTTACAGTAGGGGATACCTTATCCTTATAATACATGAGGGGTTACACCAGAGTTCCCGTATAACTCAGTCCTGTGTGCCTCGGTAACCTTTATATGGACACAGAACTCCTCAGGGACTTCTAATATCCTTAATATTACAGTAGGGGATACATTATCCTTATAGATTACCTGAGTGGGGTACCCAGAGTTCCCTGTATACTCAGTCTGTGTCCTGTACCTTTATATAGACACAGAACTCCTCATGACTCTAATATCTTATAATTTACAGTAGGGGATACATTATCCTTATAATACATGAGTGGTACCCAAGTTCCCTGTATACCCAGTCTGTGTCCCTTGTACCTTATATAGACACAAATCCTCATGATTCTAATATCCTTATATTTGACAGTAGGGGATACATAATCCCTTATAATACATGAATGGTTACCCGAGTTCCCTTATAATCATCCCCTGTGTTCTCGTACCTTTATATGACACAGAACTCCTCAGTGACTCTAATATCCTTATAAGTTTTACAGTCAGGGGCTACATTATCCTTTAGAATACCATCAGAGGGTACCGAGTTCTCTGTATAACTCAGTCGTGTCCTGTACCTTTAATAGAAACAGAACTCATCAGTGACTTCTAATATCCTTATATTTTACAGTAGGGATACATTTATCCCGTTATAAACATGAATGTACCCAGAGTTCTCCTGTATACTCTCAGTCGGTGTCCTTGTACCTTTATATAGAACAGAACTCTCAGTGACTTCTAAATCCTTATAATTTACACGAGGGGATACATTATCTCTTATAATACATGAGTGGTACCCAGAGTCCCCTTATAACTCAGTCTGTTGTCCTGTACCTTTATATAGACACAGGAACTCCCAGGTGACTTCTAATATCCTTATATTTACAGTATGGCCGGAGGATACATTACCCTTATAATACATGAGTGGTACCCAGAGTTCCCCCTGTATACTCAGTCTGTGTCCTTGTACCTTATATTAGAACACAGAACTACTCAGGTGACTTCTAATATCCTGATTTTTTAAGTTTACTAGTAGGGGATACATGTCCCTTATAATAATGAGTGGTACCCAGAGTTCCCTGTATACTCAGTCTGTGTCTTGTTACCTTTATATAGACACAGAACTCTCTCAGTGATTCTAATATCCTTATAATTTACAGTAGGGATACATTATCCCTTATAATACATGAGCGGTACCCAGGAGTTCCCTGTATAACTCAGTCGTGCCTTGTTACTTATATAGACCCAGAACTCCTCAGTGATTCTAAATATCCTTATAGATTACAGTAGGGATACATTATCCTTATAAATACATGTAGTGGTAACCCAGAGTTATCCTGTATAACATGCAGTCTGTGTTCCTTGTTACCTTATATTGAGACACAGAACTCCTCAGTGACTTACTCATTATCCTTAGAATTTACAGTAGGGATGCTTATCCCTTCTATATACATGAGTGGTACCCAGATTCCCTTTATAACTCAGTCTCGTGTCCTTTGTACCTTTATATGGACACAGAACTCCTCAGTGACTCTACTATCCTTATAATTTACAGTAGGGGATACATTATCCCTTATAATACATCAGTGGTACCAGCAGTTCCCTGTATAACTCAGGTCTGTGTCCTTGTACCTTATATAGACCACAGAACTCCCTCAGTGACTTCTAATATCCCTTAGAATTTACAGTAGGGGATACATTATCCCTTTATACTACATGAGTGGTACCCAAGTACCCTGTATACTCAGTCTGGTGTCCTGTAACCTTTATATGACACGAAAATCTCCCAGTGACTTCTCATATCCTTATAATTTACAGTCGGGGATACATTTCCCTTATAATACATGGTGGTACCCAGAGTCCCTGTAGTAACTCAGTCTGTGTCCTGTACCTTTATTAGACCAGAACTCATCAGTTGGACGTTCTAATATACTTTAATTTACAGTAAGGGGTTACATTATCCTTATAATACTGAGTGGTACCACAGAGTTCCCTGTATAACTCATTCCTGTGTCACTTGTCATTTTATTGGATACAGAACTCCCTCATGCTTCTAATATCACTTATAATTTAACAGTAAGGGGAATCTATCCTTATAATACATGAGTGGTACCCAGAGTTCCCTGTATTAACTCAGTCGGTGTCCTGTACGCTTTACTATGGACCACACATAACCCTCAGTGACTTCCATGATCCTTATAATTTACTGTAGGGGATACAAAGTTATCCCTTATAATCATGTAGTGGTACCCAGAGTTCCCTTGTATAATACGTTCTGTGTCCTTGTACCTTTACTTAGACACAGAACTCCCTCAGTGACTTCTAATATCTTATAATTTACAGTAGGGATCATTATCTTATAATACATGAGTGGTACCCAGAGTTCCTGTATAATCATCCAGTCGTGTCCTGTTACCTTTATATGGATACAGAACTCCTCAGTGACATCTAATCCTTATACTACATAGGGGATCCATGATATCCTTATAATACCTGAGTGGTACCCGAGTTCCCTGTATAACTCAAGTCGTGTGTCCCTTGTACCTTTATATAGCACACGAACTCCTCAGTGGACTTCTAATATCCTTTTAATTTTACAGTAGGTGGATACTTATCCTTATAAACATGAATGGTACCAAGGAGTTCCCGTATAACTCAGTCTGTCCTTGTACCTTTTATGGACACACGAACTCCTGCAGTGTACGTCTAAATATCCTAATAATTTACAGTAGAGGATACCTATTCCCTTATAATAACATGAGTGGTACCCAGAGGTTCCCTGTATAACTCGTCTGTGTCCTGTACCTTATATGGACACAGACTCACTCAGTGACTCTAATATCCTTATAATTTTACAGTAGGGATACTTACCCTTATATACTGATGGTGTACCCAGAGTTTCACTGTAATAACTCAGTCTGTTGTCCTTGACCTTTATATAGACCCAAACTCCTCAGTGAATGTCTAAATATCCTTAAATTTACAGTATGGGATACATTACCTTTAATACAAGAGTGGATACCTAGAGTTCCCTGTATAACTCAGTCTGTGTCCTTTGACCTTTATATGGGACACAGAACTCCTCAGTGACTTCTATATCTCTATAATTTACAGTAGGGGATACACTTTATCCTATAACATGAGTGGTAACCCAGAGTCCCTGTAAAACGCGGTCCTTTGGTACTTTGATACAGAACAGAACTCTAGGAATCTACGTGGGATATTGCATGATGATTTAAATGCATTGGAACCACAATTCAATACAACCCATTGTAGTGCATTTCAGTCATGATTCTTCATAAGGTCCACCTTTTGATTTTCTGAAAATTGCCACGACCGGTCAGCAGATTTTGTGGGAACCCGTGTTTTGATACAAGATCGTCTCTAATATTTATCCAATCTCTGCAAACCTTTGGCCATCCATGACTCCTTCCCTCACACGGGTATACAAGGCCTGTGCACCTCGCCAGAGTAAACCATTTGTGACTTTTGTCGTCTTATGGCATTAGCGCCTTTAGAAGTCATGAAGGTCAGTTCTGTTCCAGAGATAAATGCAAAATGAAATGCAAATTTAATATGTCACTGCCTTGACAGTTATTATTCTTATCAATATATTTCCAACACTGGATATATGTTAATTTCCCGAATTATAGCAACGTGGCACGGTTGGACATGGAATTATTCTTACAGTAACTGGTCATTTGTTACCTGGAATTCCCAAGTAGGAAAACAATACTTTTTGCTGGGGGGATTACCATATTACCCAAAATCACAGCCAGAAAAAGAAGGCGTTTGTAATTGAAATGGGAGGAAGGGCAGATTTGAAGGCCAGTTTACAGACAATTATCAAAGTTTTGCTTACTCAACCACTTTCAATGCAACGGACGACTATTTGCCAGGGATTTAGAGACTGTCTTTAACTAGAAGCCCCCACTTCTTTCACGTCTCTAGTCCCTGGTAAAGTAACCCTCTTATGCTCTTCTAACACACCACAGAGAGAAAGATGGACAAATACAGAGTCAAAGGGGGATACAGTTATCTCTTGTATCGAGCAAGTTAATGAATTAAAGGTGCAAATTACAAAGCCAAGATAACTTTTTAAGACAAATCCATTAAAAGCAGCGAGTTTCAGAATATTTAGGCTTTAGGAATTCTGTAAAATCTCGGCGTCCTGAAAGGAATTTGACTGCGAAGATAATAACCAGAAGCAGATTTAAACTTTATTCATTTTATGTTGTGTTTTTATTGGCTGTTCTTTAAACGCTACTTTGCCATGACGACCGTGCTTTCATTCCAGCGGACCACTCGCCTACAGGCAGATGGTGGATCGGAAAAAATATGGTGGGATTCAACTTTCTGTTAATCAATGGTATCATCATTGACACAGAGCAAGACTTTTTATAAGAGTAACGTTCGTTAACACCAAACGTAGAAATATATTGCCCAATCTGCAAAAAACATTCCCACCTTCATCCCAATAAATCAATTTATCATCGATAAAAAAAGGCCCAAACCACTAAATAACCGGAAAAGTTCAGTCAAATATATATATATATACTTTTATAACAGGAAGTTTTTTGTTTCTTTGAACATTAAACTGATTATCCAGCAATCCCTCTGATCCAAGCAGGTTTGATTTACCCACACAGCCAATTAGTAGAAATTACCATAAGGAACATTCCAAGGAAAGGTGCATCAGGGTAAAAGCCTGAAAATGGCAGCTCACTACTGACCACAACAAAGCAAAGCCAACAGTATGAAATCAATTAAAAAAAAACAAAAAAAATGAAGACAACATGTACAATACCCATTAATGTGTAATATAATGTAAAAGTAAATCATTGAAATAGTAATTATTTTTACCACTGAGCTTCCTTTAAGTAAAGAGTTACTGCATGCTGGTAAGTATTAGATTTTAAAGTTAGCAACATGGTGGTTTAGGTCCATTAGGAATAGATAGAAATCAAACTCAAACCCGATTCTAGCTGAATTTGGAGTTGGACTGTTAAGAACTCTTCAAACTACGGGCCTATTTTATAAAGATCGGTATCGTTACGAAAATACCGATCGATCGTAAAATAAACGACCGTTTTTTTTACCGTACTGAACGTTATTTACACCGATAACGACCGGTATTAACGATATGGTTAAATACCGTGTTATCGGTAATATACCCGTCGTTATCGGTAATACTGGTCGACTATTACCGTAACGACGGTATTTACCGATAACGACCGGTATTTAACAATATCGTTAATACCGGGCGTTATCGGTAAATAACGGTCGTTATCGTTAAAAAACCGGTCGTTATGTTACGATAAGATCGGTATTTTACGATAACGATCTTTTATAAATAGGGCCCTACGAACTTTCTGGTGTACGAACTGCGGACCTTTTTTCGCACATATTTATCGAATTTTTAAAATCGATATCCCTGACTTTAGTGCTTCATAACCCTAGAATGTGGCGTTCGTACAGTTGAGGGTTAGGGAGAATTCAAGGGTTACCGAATGCCGCATAATTAGGAATCGTCTGAGCTAAGCATTATGACAAGTTATAATTCAACTTCATAACTTGAGGAAAAATAATACATTTTTGAAGAAAAAAATCCCCAAAACATCAACAAACATCGCCCAAACCTTGACCTCCCAAGATTTAAATGATTCTATGAGGCTGTAATTAACTTACCAAGCCTGTGAATCCCGTGCATGGCGTCAGTGATTGCTTAAACGCGATTTCCCTTAAACAGGAGAATCATTCTGTGTTTGAACATCTTCCAATGCTCATCAATGTCGATTTCTTTTCTATCATTGACTTATATAAACCCCCCTACTGACTGTCTATCCTAAGGTCTCGGTTCACCATAGATTTAAAGCGTTAAGGTGAAAGGAATTGGGACAAAATTAGTGAAGAAAACCCTATTAGTTCCCAGAATACAATAGATGTGCTCGCTGAACCTACTTAATAATTTTGTTGCATCTCATTACATTCCCAAGAATAGAAAGCTAAGGACCACCGGGCTTGGGCCAAACACGAGTAATAAGCATGAAAATCTCAGCCCTTATTTCTTTCTGTCCCTAATGTTTGTAATGTGCCTTTATTTTCTCAAGATATTTTCCATGCCGGGTCTAAATATCATGGGAATGCGCACAGATTCCAGAACAAGAATTTCTCCTTTTTGATGGTCCAACCAGCAGTTTAATTACCTGGATACACAGATAGAGTCCCCATTATGTATAGTGTAAGGTTAAGTTTCCCACATTAGTACAGAATTCTTCTTTAGTAGAGATTTGTAATAGATTTCTGATTTAAATGGAAAAGACTGAAGATTATGAAAAAATAAAAATGGATCAAGAACATAAGGTTGTCCTCGGGCCAGACTGTGGGCATGGGGGGATCTTAATTTACCAGTCTGTGTGGGCACCAGTCTGTGTGGGCTGGGCATGGGAGCATCTTACATCTACCAGCTGTGTGGGTGGGCATCTTATATCTACCCGTCTGTGTGGCTGGGCATGGGAGAGTTTACATCTACCATCTGTGTTGGCTGGGCATGGGGCATCTTATATCTACCAGTCTGTGTGGGCTGGGCATGGGAGCATCTTACATCTACCCGTTCTGTGTGGGCTGGCATGGGGAGAATCTTAAATCTACCAGTCTGTGTGGGCTGGGCATGGGGCATTCTTTATCTACCAGTGGTGGGCTGGGGCATGGAGCTTCTACATCACCAGTCTGTGTGGGATGGGCCTGGGGGCATCTTATCTACCAGTCTATGTGGACTGGGCATAGCGCAGCTCTATTTATGAGTCTATCAGCTCTTCAGTTCACCAGCCACTGTTAGTTAGCCCCACCACCATTCACTGCCACATGCTACACCGCCGCATCCACAAGCCATGCCCACTTTTTTGATGACCCAGGAAGACGCAAGGGGCAGCTTAAATATTTGTTTAGAAACGCTCCTGCTGATAATAAAAATTATGAACATCTGCCCCAGCCATTAAGTTTAGTTTTATTACATGCATAAGGCTTGATGCAAAAGACGTTACTATCACCTTCTGTTGTTTCCATGACGTTTGAGAGATGCTGAAGGAACCTCCGACTCGCGATTGGAAAAAAATGGGCTGCGTGGGACTGCCGCGCAAACTTAGACCCACACTTCAACCCCATCTGCTACCTGCTACCCGCAACTTTCTAACCAACAAACCCATTCAACTACTGCTGCTGTCTACCCCATACCGCAAATCGGGTAACCTGTGATACCAGCGGGTACCCCGTCATAATCCCGGAATTGCCTTCTTCCTCTGCTCAATAAGTTTTCATAAGCTTGAGTCTTGGGGCCCTATTATAAAAGATCGTTAAGTTATCGTAAATAACGACCAGGTTTTTACCGATAACCACCGTTATTTACCTATACCGCCCGGTATTTACCGATAATGACTGTATTTAACGATAACGATCGGTATTTTACATAACGATACCGATCTTTATAAATAGGGCCCTTGGGGCCCTATTATAATAACCGTTATCGGTATTATACGCTAAAACAACAGTCATTAATTCGATAACAATCGTTATTTTATGATAACGATCATTATTTTACGATATCGCCATGCGTAAACCTAAACAATACGATCGTTATCGTATAATACGATCGTTATTGTATAATAACGATCGTTATCGTAAAATACGTATCGGATCGTAAAATACCGATCGGTATAGTTGATAGCGATCGGTATTTACGATAACGATCGCTATTTAACAATAACGTATCGTTAATACGGTAGCCCTCGTTATTAACGATACGATCGGTATTTTACGATAACGATCGTACTATATGGTAGCCTCGTTATTTACGATATCAACATAGTAGATTTACAATCGTAGACATCACAACCAATGATTGACTGCTGTTTCCCCAGCTGCTTCTGCACATGCTCAAGCTTATAAAAAGCTCATTGAGCCGAGCCTTTCCACAACAGAAGAAAACTTATTCATTAAAATCGGGTTACAAATCCATGTAATAAACTGGTAGAAAATAGCAGTTGGGATTGGGGCAGATACTGACAAGTCACACAGTTTTTGGTTTTAAGGTGACATGCCCTTTAAGGTTCGTTTAAAAATAAAAAAAAAAAAAAGCAAAAAAACCCACCAATCAGAGGTCCGATATCAACTGTCAAAATCCCACATCATTTTTTTCTCCCTCTTTCAAGTGCAAAGCAAGCTGTGTCTGAAAACATGCCGGTGAAGCAAGGCTACATCACTCGCGGGCACTGACTTGAACCTATTCATCCCCTCACTTTCATGAATACTGCAAAATCCCAGATGAAGTTTTAATCTCCCCAATGCATTCAGCCCAGAGTGAAAGCGCTTCCTTTTAACAATTTCTCCACTCAAACCTTTTGTATTCCTACGTTCCATGGGGCGGGGGGAGCTGAGATTTTGATGGGGAACCCTGCAATCTGTTTTTTTGTTTACTTTTACGCCCCTTTCCATGATGTGTTGTGTCTATTTTACTAAATCCCGTAACGGGAACAAGTGAGAGAATTTTATTTCTTTCTCGAAATTTATACAAAAAGATTTCCACGTCGAAATGCTGTCAGAAGAATCAGCAATCTGGTGAATGCCGAAATAAAACAAATAGATTGTAGATATGTAAATGAAATCTATATTTTATAGGAGAACAGTTTTATCACTGCTCAGACAGATCAAGAGCAGGTCAGCCAGCAGAAATTAGGGCTGTACTCATGGGAATATTTAGTCAATCGTTTACCCGCGACCAATTTATTGGGATTGGTGTTACCGTATTCCCAAAACAACCAATCATAATGGACCAATTATTTTGCAAAATTGATGGTTGAATGATTGGCTGTGTAGGAAAAACAGGCAAATTGTTTTGCAATATAACATATGATCAATAGAAGTGATCAGTATATTAATTAGTAATCTGTTAAAATTATCGGCTGAAATTAATGGTGTTTGTACCAGCCCTGATAGAAAAATAAATGCCAGGCTAACCAACGTTGGTAGAAAATAAAATGCCGACTAACCAACAACTGGTAGAATCTGTTGTATTCAATTAGATCAACTGGACTTGAAATGTAGTTCTTGAAGACGTTTCGCTAGTCATCCGACTGGCTTTTCAATTCAGAATGACTGTACAAGAATCTGTGGCAATATGTACCCTGGAAAATCCCATTAGCATATCACAGCCCGGTGTTAGGGTGTTGATGATTAGATAGTGGCTAAGGTGTTATAGGAACGCCAGAGTAGGTGTTTAAAACAGCATTGTACATGGCAGACAGTTGGTGTCGAACCCCCCCACCTCTATTTAGGCTTGGTTTCTTTATTTTCACATAAATGGCTCCTTAAACACCTATCTTGAACAGTCACGTTCCTTCGCCAGTAGTGAACATTACAATCTTCAAAGGTATGTCCTTTATCCTAAGATGCCGATACACGGCTGAGTCCTGACCCGAGGAATTGGCTCTTTGTGCTGGGCCATACGTTGATGCAGTTGCTGTTGGTCTCCCACATACAAATCAGAGCATTCTTCACTGCACTGCACGCACATAATGATGTCGCTTTTCTTGTGTTTGGTATTGGGTCTTTCGGATGTACAAATTGCTGCCTCAGTGTGTTGTTCGGTTTAAAGCAGGCAGGGATACGATTTTTTTTGAAAATTCTTCTAATTCTCGGAGACCCGCTACATATGGGATGACAAGTTCTTCCTCTGTCTTGCTTTCCCCTTCACTGTTGGTATTTGTGTTCTTGCTTCCTTCACTTCATTTATGTGAAAATAAAGAAACCAAGCCTAAATAGAGTGGGGGGGTTCGACACAAACTGTGCCCATGTACAATGCTGTTTTAACACCTTACTTGGGCGTTCCTATAAACACTCTTAGCCACTATCTAATCAACCCTTACAACCTGGCTGTGTATGCATTGGGATTTTCAGAGGTTATTGCCACAGATTCTTGTACAAGTCATTCTGAATTGAGAAAGCCAGTCGGATGACTAGCGAAACGTCTTCAAGAACTACATTCAGTCCAGTTGATCTAATTGAATACAACAGATATACAAGACGGATGAATGAGAACCTTCACAAGCAACACTGGTAGAAAAATAAATGCCAGGCTAACACAACACTGGTAGAAAAATAAATGCTACGCTAACCAACCATGTAGAAAAAAAAATGCCAGGCTAACCACGCTGGTAGAAAATAAATGCCAGACTAACCACGCTGGTAGAAAAAAAATGGCCAGACTAAACAACACTGGTAGAAAAATAAATGCAGACTAACCAACACTGGTAGAAAAAAATGCCAGACTAACCACGTGGTAGAAAAATAAATGCCAGGCTAACCAACGCTGGTAGAAAAATAAATGCCAGGCTAACCAACGCTGGTAGACAATATTCTGTTCTCTATTATGCATTCGGTGAAATGTGCAGCAGCAACGTGTGGTTAAAAAATATCTAATAACACATTAGTTGTCCCGCTGGGCTCCACTTCACTATTGAGTGGCCCGTAGCAGATAATTGGATTTATCTGGCAGGACTGATCTTCTTAAAGGCTGATGGTACCCGGGATGAAGTGATCTGACAGCTGAAAGGTGGCATCAATCTCTCTCTCACAATAGGAAGCACCAGGAATATGATTGACTGGTCTGTCATCTACCCCAAATAGCTCATTTTCCATAGCCTGGCCACCCTCATTATTGATAGTGGGAGTAAATAGGCTGAACACTTGAAAAAGGTCACACTAGCACCAATGTGGGCAATAGAGAAAGTTCGGTCCGTTTTCAAACTTTGAACTTCAGTAAAAGTTTGAAAGTTCGAATTCGGACCCATTAAAGTCAATGGGGAGTGAAAGTTCAAAAAGTCTGGATGATTTACAGATAAACTAACAATGGAAACTTACTGTAAATAGCTGTGGGACCTGGGAAATGGTCTGGGGAACATGTCACTGTCACCAAAACTTGTTAAAACCCTTAAACCCGAGCGGGCAATTGTCAGGTTCTGTGCAAGCTACATTCGAGGGTTACGCCAACTCGAGGGTTACCGAAAATCAAAGGCTACATTTGAGGGTTAGCGAACGGCTCGTAAATTAGATTATTATCGATTTTTCGATAATTATTGAAGATACAGCCACGAGTCAAGCTAGTTCCAGATTGTCCGAACTCATAAAGTTTGGCTTGAACTCGGGTTTGTTTTTTATCACTAGTGGGCAATGGCCATGTATATGTCGATGGAATCCTCCAAATGTCCCCTGCCTTGGGGTTAAAGATATCCAGTAAAGAGAGGAGAAATAACGACATACAACGTGCGAACGCATGTCTCTGCACAATAAACCGCTATTTCCCAGAGTGCTCCTCTCATCGTTGCGTTCACTGAGTAAATAAGTTGCACCGATTTGTTTCTTTTATGAAATAGAACTTTACCCATGAAATGTTTAGATATATAAAGATATTTAACATTATAAACCTTGATCTCGCCATTGAGTCACACTCGACTTCTGCTCACCCTCCACAGCAGATTCCCACTCACTTGTCTCAATGTTTCAGGGTAAAAGCAAAAATCGCGTGGGTGCCGCTGCAAAGGGGCAGGGAAGGGCCCGCTGGGAGGGGTGGAGGCCCTGAGGCCTTTTGGGGCTTAAGGGGTCCCGCAGCTCGACCCGGGACCCCCAGTGAGCGGCTCTTAAAAGAGCCCTTGGGCGGCGTCTTCTTTCTTCCAGTCCCGGCGACACCAGCTCCGCTGAGGCGACCTCAACAAGGCCAATGTTGCCGGGGAAGGGGCGGCGGCGGGTGGTCACCGCAGGGGGCGAGGGCGGGGAGCGGAGGCGCCGGGAAGGGATTTTAAGTCCCTTTGCGGCAATATTGTACTAAGTGCAGTATCGCTGCAGGACATTGCAGCCGCGATACATATCGCGGCGATGGCGCTCGCTGGTATAAATATAGCGACAGCGCTATTTTCGCGGCCGCTATTTTTGCCCCATTATAAATATGCCCCTAAGTGCGCGATTACGATATGGAGGCTTTCTGATATCATGTGTCTAAGAGTGGAAGTGAACAACTCAAGCATTTAAATTAATCCCCAGATCTGCGCCTTTGTCCACCTAGAATAAATCTCTGCCTTTACACCCACAGGGCACATTCAGCCCATTTCCGTCCTTTAAAGAAGAAGAGAGAGAGAGATCCCTTTGAACGGAGATCTCACAGCCACCCGAAGATTAAGATGTTTTCGTCACCTCGACTCTGTAACACTCGTCATGTTTTATTCCAGATCTTCGAAGTGTTTGGAAACTCCAGTGAATTTTAACAAAAACCAAGATCATGTGTGTGGATTAGGGGCAATAAAATGGTTCAAAGGGGGTCGGAGCTTTTAAGTAGAGATGTTCGAAACTGTTAAGTTTTGTTTCATTAGCGAATTTTCCAAAAGAGGCCAATTTCAATTTTGGATTTTGGAAATCGTCTACTTTTGATTTCGATAATTATCGCATTTTTGATAAAAATTTAAAACTCGGGAAATTCGGGTTTCGTAAATTCCGGGAGTTCCGAAAGTTTTGTCGAGACTTTGAAACCATCGGATTCGATTCGAAACTGGGTTCTATTAGAACCCACAGTACATCTCTAGTATTAATGTTTGAATTTATATAGGTAGGTATGAATTTGTTCTAGATATATAGATATGTATGAATTTGTTCTAGATAAAAGTATATCATTGTATTCTGTATATTGTATTAATGTTTGCATTTGTTCAGAACTCCTCAGTGACTTCTAATATCCTTATAATTTACAGTAGGGGATACATTATCCTTATAATACATGAGTGGTACCCAGAGTTCCCTGTATAACTCAGTCTGTGTCCTTGTACCTTTATATGGAAACAGAAGGGGCGCATTTAAAGACATCCTGGGCATTTTATCACTGTAAGTTCTAGTTAGAGTCTGTGTCTGTATAAAGGTACAAGGACGAGTTTTACAGGGAACTCGGTACCACTCATGTATTATAAGGATAATGTATCCCCTACTGTAAAATTATAAGGATATTAGAAGTCACTGAGGAGTTCTGTGTCCATATAAAGGTACAAGGACACAGACTGAGTTATACAGGGAACTCTGGTACACTCATGTATTATAAGGATAATGTATCCTACTGTAAATTAAGGATATTAGAATTCACTGAGGAGTTCTGTGTCTTATAAGGTACAAGGAACACGACTGAGTTATACAGGGAACTCTGGGTACCACTCATGTATTATAAGGGATAATGTATCCTCTACTGTAAATTATAAGGATATTAGAAGTCACTGAGGAGTTCTGTGTCCCATATAAAGGTACAAGGACACAGATAGTTTATACAGGGAACTCTGGGTACCACTCATGATATAGGGATAATGTATCCTAACTGTAAATTATAAGGATATTAGAAGTCACTGAGGAGTTCTGGTGTCCATTATAAAGGTACAAGGACACGACTGAGTTATACAGGGAACTCTGGGTACCATCATGTATTATAGGATAATGTATCCCCTACTGTAAATTAAAAGGATATTAGAAGTCACTGAGGAGTTCTGTGTCTATATAAAGTACAAGGACACAGACTGAGTATACAGGGAACTCTGGGTACCACTCATGTATATAAGGATAATGTATCCCCTACTGAAATTATAAGGATATTAAGTCACTGAGGAGTTTCTGTATCCAATATAAAGGACAAGGACACAGACTGAGATTATACAGGGAACTCTGGGTACCCTCAATATAAGGATAATGTATCCCCTACTGTAAATTATAAGGATATTAGAAGTCACTGAGGAGTTCTGTGTCTATTAAAGGTACAAGGACACAGACTGAGTTATACAGGGAACTCTGTGGTACCACTCATGTATTATAAGGGATAATGTATCCCCTACGTAAATTATAAGGATATTAAAGTCACTGAGGAGTTCTGTGTCCATATAAAGTACAAGGACACACGACTGAGTTATACAGGGAACTCTGGTACCACTCAGTATTATAAAGATAATGTATCCCCTACTGTAAATTTAAGGATATAGAAGTCACTGAGGTTCTGTGTATATAAAGGTACAAGGACACAGACTGAGTTATACAGGGAACTCTGGGTACCACTCATGTATATAAGGGATAATGTAACCCCTACTGTAAATTATAAGTATATTGGTCCACTGAGGAGTCTGTGTCTATATAAGGTACAAGGACACAGACTGAGTTATACAGGGAACTCTGGGTACCACCATGTATTATAAGGGATAATGTATCCCCTACTGTAATTATAAGGATATTAGAAGTCACTGAGGAGTTCTGTGTCCATATAAAGGTACAAGGACACAGACTGAGTTATACAGGGAACTCTGGTGTACCACTCATGTATTATAAGGGATAATGTATCCCCTACTGTAAATTCTAAGGATATTAGAAGTCACTAGAGAGTTCTGTGCTATATAAGGTACAAGGACACAGACTGAGTTATACAGGGAACTCGGGGTACCACTCATGTATATAAGGGAAATGTATCCCCTACTGTAAATTATAAGGATATTAGAAGTCACTGAGGAGTTCTGTGGCCTATAAAGGTACAAGGACACGACTGAGTTATACAGGGAAATTGGGTACCACCTATGTATTATAAGGGATAATGTATCCCCTACTGTAAATTCTAAGGATATTAGAAGTACATGAGGAGTTCTGTGTCTATAAAAGGTACAAGGACACAGACTGAGTTATACAGGGAACTCTGGGTCCACTCATGTTATTATAAGGATAATGTATCCCTACTGTAAATTATAAGGATATTAGAAGTCACTGAGGAGTTCTGTGTCTATAAAGGTACAAGGACACAGACTGAGTTATACAGGAAACTCTGGGTACCACCTCATGTATTATAAGGGAAATGTATCCCTACTGTAAATAAGATATTAGAAGTCACTGAGGAGTTCTGGTGTCTAAATAAAGGTACAGGACACAGACTGAGTATACGGAACTCTGGTACCACTCAATGTATTATAAGGGATAATGTATCCCCTACTGTAATTATAAGGAATTAGAAGTCCTGAGTAGTTCTGTGTCTATATAAAGGTACAAGGACACAGACTGAGTTATTACAGGGAACTCTGGGTACCACTCATGTATTTAAGGGATAATGTATCCCCTACTGTAAATTATAAGGATATTAGAAGTCACTGAGGAGTTCTGTGTCTATATAAAGTGTACAAGGACACAGTACTGAGTTATACAGGGAACTCTGGGTACCCATCATGTATTATAAGGATAATGTATCCCTACTGATAAATTATAGGATTTTAGAAGTCACTGAGGAGTTCTGTGTATATAAAGGTACAGGAACACAGACTGGTATACGGAACTCTGGGTACCACTCATGTATTTAAGGGATAATGTATCCCTACTGTAAATATAAGGATATTAGAAGGCACTGAGGTTCTGTGTCTATATAAAGGTACAAGGACACAGACTGAGTTATACAGGAACTCTGGGTACCCTCATGATTATAAAGGATAATGTATCCTCATGTAAATTATAAGGATATTAGAAGTCATGAGGAGTTCTGTTTCAATAAAGGTACGAGGACACAGACTGAGTTACAGGGAACTCTGGGTACCATTCATGTATATAGGGTAATGTATCCCCTACTGTATTATAAGGATATTAGAAGTCACTGAGGAGTTCTGTGTCTATATAAAGGTACAAGGACACGACTGAGTTATACAGGGAAACTGGTGTACCACTCATGTATTTAAGGATAATGTATCCCCACTGTAAATTATAAGGATATAGAAGTCACTGAGGAGTTCTGTTGTCTATATAAAGGTACAAGGACACAGACTGAGTTATACAGGGAACTCTGGGTACCATCATTATTTAAGGATAATGTATCCCCTACTGTAAATTATAAGGATATTAGAAGTCACTGAGGAGTTCTGTGTCATATAAAGGTACAGGACACAGACTGAGTTATACAGGGAACTCTGGTAACACTCATGTATTATAAGGGTAAGTATCCCCTACTGTAAATTAAGGATTTAGAAGTCCCTGAGGAGTTCTGTGTCTTATATAAAGGTACAAGGACACAGATGAGTTATACAGGGAAACTCTGGGTACCATTATTATAAGGGATAATTAATTACCCTACTGTAAATTATAAGGATATTAGAAGTCACTGAGGAGTTCTGTGTCTATATAAAGGTACAAGGACACAGACTGAGTTTAGGGAACTCTGGGTACCACCTCATGTATTATAAGGGATAATGTATCCCCTACTGTAAATTATAAGGGATATTTAGAAGTACATGAGGAGTCTGTGTCTATATAAGTACAAGGACACAGGACTGAGTTTACAGGGGAATTCTGGGGTACCACTCAGTATTATAAGGGATTAATGTATGCCCCTAACTGTAAATTATAAGGATATTAGAAGTCACTGAGGAGTTCTGTGTTATATAAAGTACAAGGACACAGACTGAGTTATACAGGGAACTCTGGGTACCGTCATGTATATAAGGATAAGGTATCCCCTACTGTAAATATAAGTATATTAGAAGCACTGAGGAGTTCTGTTTCCTATAAAGGTACAAAGGACACAGACGAGTATACAGGGAACTCTGGGGTACCACTCATGTTGTATATAAGGATAATGTATCCCCTACGTTAAATTATAAGGATATAGAAGTCACTGAGGAGTTAGGTGTCTTACAGATATACCGTGACCTGGATGGATGAATATTACAGATATACCGTGACCTGGATGAATGAATATTACAGATATACCATGACCTGGATGGATGAATATTACAGATATACCGTGACCTGGATGGATGAATATTACAGATATACCGTGACCTGAATGGATGAATATTACAGATATACCGTGACCTGGATGAATTAGAACCTTCACAAGCATGTTCCTTCCCTGGGTACTTTCATTGATTGCATTTAGAGTGCTGTAGTGGACGATAATTGTCCTTTAACTGTACAAATTGCATAGGGACCTGGCAAACATTTCCCAATGGAGAGAAGAGGCCCAGATATGTTCAGGCAGGTATCCTATACAAATATAAATTTATTCTTATCACATAATGTTTATGTAAAAAATTCTCCGATATTTGCACATTTTTTTTAAAACCCATTAATGATTTTCAGATAAACTTTTGTTTTTTGATTTGTACCAATATCCACTGTATGGGATGGATGGAACCTCCTGATCTCTCATAGAACAAGAACAGGAATAAGAATCCACTGTCAGTTATCGCCATCTAGGGACACAATAGGGTATCACATGTGCAGCAACTTTACTTCCTCCTCATATATGTACCTGTATATGGTCAAGTAACTCTTCAGTGACTTCTTATATCCTCAGACATCCCACCATGCCAACATCCCACGAGGGGGTGTGATGAGGGGGCGTGGCTACACTGTGTGACATCATTGATGGGTGGGGCATATGTACTAGGGGGTGGGGGAGGTGGGGCTAGGGGTGTGGTATGGGCATGGCGTGGGCGGTCCAGGATGTGACACACATAAAGGGGGCGTGAAGGGGAGGAGATTCAGGACTCCTCTCCGTTGTTGGAGACTACCGGAAGATCCGGGAGTAGTGGGATACCTGTATCCTTATAATTTACAGTAGGGGATACATTATCCCTTATAATACATGAGTGGTACCCAGAGTTCCCTGTATAACTCAGTCTGTGTCCTTGTACCTTTATATGGACACAGAACTCCTCAGTGACTTCTAATATCCTTATAATTTACAGTATGGGGATACATTATCCTTATAATACATGAGTGGTACCCAGAGTTCACTGTATAACTCAGTCTGTGTCCTTGTACCTTTATATAGACACAGAACTCATCAGTGACTTCTAATATCCTTATAATTTACAGTAGGAGATACATTATCCTTATAATACATGAGTGGTACCCAGAATTCCTTGTATAACTCAGTCTGTGTCCTTGTACCTTTATATAGACACAGAACTCCTCAGTGACTTCTAATATCCTTATAATTTACAGTAGGGGATACATTATCCCTTATAATACATGAGTGGTACCCAGAGTTCCCTGTATAACTCAGTCTGTGTCCTTGTACTTTTATATAGACACAGAACTCCTCAGTGACTTCTAATATCCTTATAATTTACAGTAGGGGATACATTATCTCTTATAATACATGAATGGTACCCAGAGTTCCCTGTATAACTCAGTCTGTGTCCTTGTACCTTTATATAGACACAGAAACTCTCAGGGACTTCAATACCTTAGGAATTTACAGTAGGGGATACATTATCCCTTATAATACATGAGTGGTACCCAGAGTTCCTGTATAACTAGTCTGTGTCCTTGTACCTTTATAGACACAGAACTCCTCAGTGACTTCTAATATCCTTATAATTACAGTAGGGATACATTATCCCTTATAATACATGAGTGGTACCAGAGTTCCCTGTATAACTCAGTCTGTGTCCTTGTACCTTTATAAGACAACAGAACTCCTCAGTGACTCACATTTTATAACTTATAATTACAAGTAGGGGTACATTATCCCTTATATACATGAGTGGTACCCAGAGTTCCCTGGATAACTCAGTCTCTGTCCTTGTACTTTATATGACCAAGAAATCCTCAGTGACTTCTAATATCCTTATAATTTACAGTAGGGGATACATTATCCTTATAATACATGAGTGGTACCAGTGTCCCGTATAATCACCGTGTGTCCTCCCTTGTACTTTATATAGACACAGAACTCCTCAGTGACTTCTAATATCCTTATAATTTACAGTAGGGGATACATTATCCCTTATAATACATGAGTGGTACCCAGAGTTCCCTGTATAACTCAGTCTGTGTCCTTGTACCTTTATATAGACACAGAACTACTCAGTGACTTCTAATATCCTTATAATTTACAGTAGGAGATACATTATCCCTTATAATACATGAGTGGTACCCAGAGTTCCCTCTGTAAATTATAAGGATATTAGAAGTCACTGAGCAGTTCTGGGTCCATATAAAGGTTCAAGGACACAGACTGAGTTATACAGGGAACTCTGGGTACCATGCATGTATTATAAGGGATAATGTATACCCTACTGTAAATTATAAGGATATTAGAAGTCACTGAGCAGTTCTGGGTCCATATAAAGGTACAAGGACACAGACTGAGTTATACAGGGAACTCCAAAACCAAGAAACAAGAAATATAGACATAAACAAAAAAAAACACAAAAGCAAGACAACCCCGCCCACCACGAACGCAAAAACCACCTCCACAACCCCTACCACACCCAAACAAACCCCCACCACCCCCCCCCAAGAAAGACCACACCCCCCCACCCACCTACCAGCACCAACACGCCCCACCTATTAATCCAGCTTGATTCGTGATTAACGGGATGGATCTGTGCCACATGAGACCGATATATCACCCTACAATCACACACACACACGTTTAATCCAGCTTGATAGTGCATATAAGGGAGATGGATTCTTGCATTTGAGAGTCCGATATATCAATACATATCAAACACACACACACTTAATCCAGCTTCGGATAGTGATCTAATGCAGCGGAATGGATACTGGCATAATCGATATGATCACATACAATAAACCACACACCTTTAATCCAGCCTTAATAGTGATTAATGGCGATGGATCTGCGCATTGGACGATATATATCACTACAATTCACACACACACACCTTTCATCCAATCGTAAAGTGATTAATGGGCGATGGATCCTGTGCATGAGACCCGATATAATCCACTATCAATCACACATCACACCACCTTTAATTCCAGAGTGATAGTGATTAACGGGGCTCGGTATCTGATGCATGAGGACCGAGTATATCACTACAAATTAAAACACACACACACCGGTAATCCAGCTAATAGAAAACAACTGATTATGGGATGAGATCTGTGCTATGAGACTCGATATATCACTACATCAAATATTAAAAATATATGAATGACAGAATGTGACGTTTTGATTGTCCTACTTACCGAATGGTAGAATTTGATCTCGACAGTTCCCCCGTACCCTAAATACAGGCAGAAAACAGTTAGATAGCTGCTGTTTCTGCACCCAAAGTACAACTCAGCCCATGCATACTAGCTGTACTAGTGCCATGCTAGATGATTAGAGTAGCGAATGGGAAGAGCTATTCTTTACAAGCAGCAGTGCGCACACAATAGCGATTTGTTGTTTCTATATATTACCAAATTAGCAGAAGGGGGTTAAAAGTAGGAAGATATAGAACAAACCTTCTGTTTTACAACTCCCAGACATCCTACTGATAGCAAGTACAGGCAGGGTTTCCAACTCTCAGAATTCCCGGCTGCACTCTACAGCATTTAGCAGACGATGCAGGTCTCCGGAATTCTCCTAACCCAAAGTGCTGCTAGGCTGTAATTGCAGAAGTAATATGAGGACACTCTAACCATATTATAGAAATTCCGGTCCCAACGCTAGAAATGATCCAGAGGTATACCCACCAAGCTTTAAAAAGGCGTTTCGTGCTTTTAGAATGACTGTAGTGCCCGGCTCCTCTGGTAGAATTTCATGCCTATATGCGGTTATATGACAGTATTATAGAGGCATAAACCCTGACTAGAGTTGGCCAGTTCGCTAGCCCATTGTGCCAAATAGTAATTGCTATTACAGTATTATAAACACATCATGTACAGACAGGAGGAATTGCCTTATTACAGAGATATAGCCACAATCATTGCACAGACAGGGAGCGAATAGCTAATTACAGTATTATTGCATGATTTTTACTATAATTTACTATTTATTTTGATGTAAAATACAACAGTCTGTAGACTGGGATAATTAAACTAATACAATGAATCTGTCAGAAACTGTGTACACACGATACATGTTTTAGCCCCCACTATAACTGCCACAACCAAATATTTTGCCCAATTTGGGAGCAAGTTATTGCTGTAATTCCATTGTCTGACCAATCAGTCCCAACCAATGTTTAGATAATATCAGATGGTCACGATCGCACGATCAGTCCTGTTAGCTAAGCTAACAGGGTAACGAGCTAAACCGCCTACGTCCTCATCTCTGGCCCGTACTTACCTAACACGGCAATATATTATTATATTTGGATTGAATAGCACCAACATCTTCTGTAGCTGCATACAATTTCAGGTATACATCACATCAGGCCCCTGCCCTGCAAGAGCTTACAATCTAAGCACATTTCATCTGACACATACAAACTAATCAGTAGGCTTTATGATTGCTGCGGGTAACCGGAGCTGCCTGGAGGAAATCCACGCAAGCCACGGGGAGCAACATACAAACTCCGTGCCAGATGTGTCCAAGGGTGGAATCGCAACTCAGCGACATCAGCGCCCTGCCAAATGTTGTATCAGCCCCATAGCTAAACACTGCAAGCCACCGTATTAACACACTTACTCAAACTCTCCTATGAGTGCTCGCGTTATACTCACCTTCTTCCCAAATCGCTTAGGTCCTCACCTGGGATTACTTCCTTTATATTCCTAGCCAAACTATCAAACTCTCCCTTGGCCTCTCTGCTTCAGCTCCCCACTACTTCCCATGGTAAGATGACAGATTGCGCATGCAGCCAATGGGAAGGACATGCTTGGAATGGAGGCAGTATACCCCATTGGTGTTTTTTTTTTGGGGGACGGTGCTGCAATCTGCTGAATGACTAGTGGAAAAGAGTGGTGATCAGAGAGCCAAGGAGGAGAAGAGTATTGCAGGGAGTTAAGGAAAGTACCCAGCCGAGTGAGGACATAATATTTAGGTCCTCACCCGTGATGTGTATACTATGGAGTTTTAGAGTGGAAGTAGGGAGTTAGAACAACAACCCTATGTTATCATAAAAAGTACTGTCTTGTGTCGCTACACAGTTTAGTCTATATTAATAGAAGTGAAGACAGCTCTATTACCTGCCCACAGCGGCAGCCCCTACGCTTTCAATATCGCCTATAATGCCGAGCGCCAGCACATACTGAAACAATCAATGCCAAGACAAATTTAGCCCCATCAATAAAGATAATATTAAAACAGAAAAACATCTCCTACAGAATTCTATTAGTACATCCCACTCGGTGCTATGATGTGAGTTTGGAGTGACAGTTCCAATATTACAAAATCTAGCACATGAAGGGGCTATTCAAATAGTAGGAGAGTATGAACAACCTTCCGCTTTTACAACTCAGCATCCTCCTGATAGCCAAAGTAGTCGGAGATGTCCATACTACTCAGAATTCCCGGCTACTGCCACTCTGACAAGCAATTTAGGCACTCTACCTACCAAAGTGTGTATGGCTGAAATTGCCAGAAGTAATATCGAGGACAAGCTCTAACCATTATTATAGAAATACTGCTTCCAACGCTAGAAATGATTCCAGAGGATACCCAAAAGCTTTTTAAACGGTTGTTTTTCGAGTGCCTGTGAATCAGACTGTTAGGGCGCTCTGGTAGGGAATTTCATGCCTATATGCGGTAATATTTCGCAGGTTTATAGAGGTCAAACACCTGAAACAGAAGTATGGCAGTTCGACTACAGCATTGAATTAAGTAATGCTATTACAGGATTATAACACCCAATCTATGTAGAGACAGGCGGAGAATTGCTCATTACACCCGTATTATTACACAATCTGTGCCTTGTAGAGACAGGGAGAAGCAATTAGCGCTATTACATGTATTCATAACACAGTCATGTACAGACAGGTGAGGAATTAGCATTACAGTATATATAACATACAATCAATGTACAGACAGGGAGAATTGCTATTACAGTATATAGACACAACATCGTACAGACAGGAGGAATATAGCCCTATTACAGTAAACATTATTACACAATCATGATACAGGACAGGAGCGAATATTGCTATTACAGCTATATAACACAAGCATTGTACAGAACAGGGAGCGAATTAGCTATTAAGTCATTATAACACAATCATGCTACACAGGAGGATAATTGCCTATTAACAGTATTTATAACACAATCCTGTACGAACAGCGGAGCGAATCTGCAGTATGACAGTATGATAACACAACCATAACGAGACTGGGTAGGATTATAAGGGAAATAAGGCAGGTAGGAGGAGGGTTGGGGGATGGTGTGAATGTTGTTCCTCAGCTTGCACGCTGGATCCCTCTTAACACCTTTCTTAGCGAGTTGTTTCAAGTGAAGAGGGTGGGTACCGGACTAGCCCAATGCGGATAAAGACCCATAATCCTCCTCCTTAATCCGACCTTCTCGGTCCAGGTCAGACCCTGCGATAACAGCTCCAACTCACCTTCCTGCTGCACAGGGGGATCGAAAAGAACAAATCGGACAGAGAGTCCCGTCAGACTAAATCCCTCCCCCCGGCGAAAACAACACCAGCGACAAACGTCCAACACCAGAAACAGGAAATCACCAGGGAGAGGGATTGATCATCATTTAACACGTGGATGGCAGCTACAATGCTTATATAGAAAGGCGGTCATAGTACCAGGTTACACTGTGTGCATCGGGTACAATGTTATATAGCGGGTCCTGTATGCTTACACTGGGGTTGTGATGCGGTACAATGATTATATGGCTGGTCTGTCATGTTACACTGTGTGATGATGGGTCCCATGTATATAGGGCCGGGTCACTGTCATTGTACATGTGTCGATGGTTACAATGTTCCTATAGGGAGTTCCATGTCATGTTACACTGGTGTGATGCTGGTAAATGTTATATAGGGGCGTCCGTTCATGTTACACTCGTGATGGGTATCACAATGTTATATAGCACGCGCGAGTTCCACCTGTCAGTTACACTGCTTGTGATGGTGTACAATGTTATATAGGGGGTCCTGTCAGTGTTACACGTGATTGTGATGGGTACAAGGTTATTAGGGCGTCCCTGTCATGTTACACTGGGGGGATGGGACTTACAATGATTATATAGGGGGTCCTGTCATGTTACACGGTGTGCATGGAGTACAATCGTTATATAGAGGGGGCGTCCTGTCATGTTAACACTGTGTGAGGTGCTGTACATGTGTATATAAGGGGTCTGTCAGCTACACTGTGTGATGCGCTCCTACAATTTTAGATAGAGTGGTCCTGTATACGCTTACACTGATGTGATGGCCCGTACAATGTTCTATATGGCAAGGGCCTGTCATGTTACAATGTGCTGCATGATGCGGTACAATGTATATAGGGGGCTCCCCCTGTACATGTTACACTGTGCTGATGTACAATGTTATAATAGGGGGTCCTGTCATGCTTCACACTGGGTGATGGCGTACAAATGTAGATCATAGAGGCGTCCTGTCATGCTTATACTCGTAGTAGAATGGCTGCGTACAATGTTATATAGGGTCCGCGTCATGTACACTGATGTGAGTGGTTAAATGTTATTATCAAGGGTCATCCTGTCATGCTTACACTGTGTGATAGGGCGTACAATGCTATATAGGGCCGTCCTGTCATGTTACAATGTTGTGATGGGTACAATGCTTATATAGGGGTCCTGTCATGTTAACTGGTATGGGCTACAATGTTATACTAGGGGTCCTGTCATGTTCACTGTGTAGAAGGGCGTACATGTTACTATAGGCGGTCCTGTCAGTCGACACTGTGCTGATAGCAGCGTGACATGTTATATAGGTCCTGTCATGTTACACTGTGTGATGGGTACAATGTATATTAGAGATAGGTGCCTGTCAGGTTACATAAAAGCTACTGTGATGGGTACAATGTTATATAGGGTCCTGTCCATGTTACACTGCGTGCCATGGCGGTTACAATGTTAATATAGGCGGTCATGTCCATGTTAACACTGGTGATGGGTACAATGTTCATGATAGGGGTCCCTGTCATGTTAACACTCGCGGTGATTTGCACGCGCTACAAGGGTTATATAGGCGCGCCTGTCATGCTTACACTGTGTGATGGGTTACAATGTATAGAGGGGGTCCTGTACATGTTACCTCGTGTGCATGGGTACAATTGGTTATATTAGGAGGTAACCTGTATGTTACACACCCTCTGTGTGATGAGAGCTGACAATGTTATATAGGGGGTCCTGTCATGTTACACGTGTGCTGCATGGCCGTACAATGTTATATAAGGGTCCTTGTCAGTTACACATGCCTGTGATGACGGCGTCAATTGTTATATAGGGGTCATGTCCAGATTACACTGTGTGATGGCGTACAATGTTATATAGGCGGGTCCGTAATGTGACACTGTGTGATGGCGCCTACCATGTATATAGGGAGTTCCCGTGTCATGATTACAATGTGTGATGGGTACCAATGTTATTTAGCGGTCCCTGTCATGGTACACTGTTGATGGCGTTACAATGTTATATAGAGGGGCCTGTCATAGTTACACTGTGTGAGGGTACAATGTATATAGGGGTCCTGTCATTGTTTACACTGTGTGATGGGACAATGCTTATATAGGCGGTCTGTATGCTCTACACTGTCGTGAGCGGTTACAATGTTATATAGGAGGGTCATGTACATGTTACACCTGTGTGATGGTACAATGTATATAGGGGCGTCGGTCATGAATTACATGTGTGATGGGTAACAATGTTGATTATAGCGGGATCTGTCATGTTACACTCGTGTGATGGCGCTCACAATGTTTATAGCGGGCATCCTGTCAGGTTACACTGGTGAAGGGTACAATAGTTTAATAGGGTCATGTCATGTTACACTGCTGAGCTGTGATGCGTCTACATGTTATATCGGCGACCGTCCTGTCATGTTACAACTGTGGATGAGCGTACAAGTGATATAGGGGGGCCTGTCTGTTACACTGTGGGATGAGGCTACAATGTCTATATAGGGTGTCCTAGTCATGTTACCTGCTTGTGTGGGCTACAATGTCTATATAGGCAGGGGCCGGTCATGTTATCACGTAGTGATGGGTCAATGTTATGATAGCGGGTCCTGTCATGTTACCTGTGTGATGGGTACAATGTATATAGGGACGTTCCTGTCATGTTAAACTGTCGGTGATGGCACGTATCAATGTTTATAGGGCCGGCTGTCATGTTACACTGTTGTTATGAGGTCATGTTTTAAATCTAGGGAGGTCCTAGTCCAGGTTACACTGTGGGATGGGTACAATATCTATATAGAGGTCCACATGTATGTTTGCTTACTACTGTGCTGCATGGGGTCAAGGTTATATAGGCGGTACTGTCAATGTTACACTGAGGTGATGGGTATACAATGTTATATAGGGGCGCTCCTGTCATGTTACACGTGCTGGATCAGGTGGTTACAATGTTATATAGGGGTCCTGTCATCTTACACTAGTGTGATGGGATACAATGTCTATTAGGGGTCCATGTACATTTGACACTGTGTTGATGAGGATACATGCTTATATAGGGGTCCTACCTGTCATGTTTACACTGTGTGATTGTGATGAGGTACAATGTTATTAGGGGTCCTGTATGATTACACTGTCGTGGATGGGTACAATGTTATAGAGGGGTCCTGTCATGTTTACACTGTGTGATGGGTACAATGCGATAATAGCCGGGTCATGCTACCCTGTACACTGTGAGATGGTACAATGTTTATAGAGGGGGTCCTGTCATGTTACACTGTGTGATGGACAAGTTAATAGGGCGTCCTGTCATGTTAACTGTGTGATGGGTAACTGTTATTAGGGGGTCCTGTCATGTTACACTGTGTGATGGGTAACAATGTTATATAGGGGTCCTGTCATGTTACACTGTTGTGAGGGGCTACAATGTTTATAGAGGGTCCTGTTCATGTTACAATGTGTGATGGGTACAATGTTAATAGGGGTTCCGTCATGTTAAACTGTGTGAGGGGTACAATGTATATAGGGGTCCTGTCCTGTTAATGTGATGATGGGTACAATGTTATATAGGGGTCTGTCATGTTACACTGTGTGATGGGTACAATGTTATATAGGGGTCCTGTCATGTACACTGTGTGGAGTGGGTACATGTTAAGAGGCCCCGGTTTCCGGTCATGTACACTGTGTGATGGGTGACAATGTTATATGGGTCCTGTTCATGTTACAATGTGTGATGGGTACAATGTTATATAGGGGTCCTGTCAGTTACAATGGGATGGGTACCAATGTTATATAGGGGGGGTCCTGTCAGTTACACGTGTGATGGGGTACACAAGTTATATAGGGGGTCATGTCAGTTACACGTGTGAGGGTGACAAATGTTGATAGGGGGTAATTATCATGTTACACTGTGTGATGGGTACAATGTTATATAGGGGTCCTGTTCATGTACACGGTGTGATGGGTACAATTTTATAGGGGGTCTGTCATGTTACATGGGTGATGAGGTAAAATGTTATATAGGGTCCTGTCATGTTTAACGGTGTGATGGGTACAATGTTATATAGAGGGGTCTGTATGTTACACTGTGTGATGGTACAATGTTATAGAGGGGTCCTGTATGTTACACTGTGGTGGGTACAATGTTATATAGGGGTCCTGTCATGTTACACTGTGTGATGGGTACAATGTTTTATATAGGCGGTCCTGTCATGTTACACTGTGTGATGGGTACAATGGTATATAGGGGGTCCTGTCAGGTTACAACTGTGTGATGGGTACAAGGTATATAGGGGGTTCCTGTTCAGGCCACGTGTGATGGGTACAATGTTCATATTAGACGGGGGGGGGGGGGGGCGGGGGTGGGGGGGGGGAGGGGGGGCCGGTGGGTGGGTCCTGTCATGTTACACTGTGTGAGGGGTACAGGTTATATAGGGGGTCCGTCATGTTACACTGTTGTGATGGGTTACAATGTTATATAGGTGGGTCCGTCATGTTACACTGTGTGATGGGTACAAGTTATATAGGGGGCCTGTCAGTTACACGTGTGAGGGTACAATGTTATATAGGGTGTCCTGTAATGTTACACTGTGTGATGGGTACAATGTTAATAGGGGTCCTGTCATGTGAACTGTTGTGATAGGTACAAGGTTATATAGGGGCCACCTGTCATGTACAAGTGTGCTGGGTAACAATGTATATAGGGGGTTCTGTTCATGTTACACTGGTGTGGTAAAATGTTATATAGGGTCTGTCGGATAACTGTGTTTTTTGGGGATGGGGTACAATGTATATAGGGGTCCTGTCATGTTACACTGTGTGATGGGTACAATGTTAGATAGGGGGTCAGTCATGGTACACGTGTGATGGGTACAATGTATATAGGGGTCCTGTTCATGTTACATGGGTGATGCGGACAATGTTTATATAGGGGAGTCCTGTCATGTTACACTTTGTGATGGGACAAGTTATATAGGGGGTCCTGTATGTCTACACGTGTGCTGGGTACAATGTTTATATAGGGCGGTCCTGTCATGTGTACAATGTGTGGGGGTACAATGTTATATAGGGGTCCGTAATGTTACACTGTGTGATGGGTTACAATGTTAATATATATAGGGGGTCCTGTCATGTTACCACTGTGTGATGGGTACAATGTTATATAGTGGTCCGTAATTCATGCTACACTGTGTGATGGACAATGTTAATATAGGGGAGTCCTGTCATGTTACATTGTTGTGATGGGTTACAATGTTTATATAGGGGTCCTGTCCATTTACACTGTTGTGATGGGTACAATGTTATATAGGGGGTCCTGGCATGTTACACGGTGTGATGGGTACAATGTTAATAGGGGGGTCTGTCATGTTACACTGTGTGAGGAGGACAATGTTAGATAGGGGTCCTGGCATGTGTACACTGTTGGGATGGGTACTACACTGTTATTATGGGGTTCTGTATGTTACACTGTGTGATGGGTACAATGTTATTATAGGGGTCCTGTCATGTACACTGTGTGATGGTGTACAATGTTATATAGGGGTACTGTCATGTTACACTGTGTGATGGGTACAAGTTATATAGGGTGCCTGTCATGTTACATGTGTGATGGTACAATGCTTATTATAGGGGGTCCTGTCAGGTTACACTGTGCGATGGGGTTACAATTATATAGGGGGGGGCCTGTCAGTTACACTGTGCGATGGCGTACAATGTTATATAGGGGTACTGTCATGTTAAACTGTGCGAGTGGGTACAATGTTATAGAGGGGTCTGTCATGTTACCACTGTGCGAAGGCGTTACAATGTTATATAGGGTCTGTTTTCATGTTACACTGTGCGATGGGTACAATGTTATATAGGGGTCCTGTCAGGTTACACGTGCGAGGGTACAATGTTATATAGGGGTCTGTCATGTTACACGTGCGATGGGTACAATGTTTATAATAGGGGTCCTGTCATGTTACACTGTGCAGAGGGGGGTCATGTATATAGGGGGGTCCGTCATGTTACATGTGCGATGGGTCAACTGTTCGATAGGGGTCATGTCAGTTACCAACGGTGCGATTTGGGGGTAAAGGTTATATAGTGGTCCTGTCAGTGACACGTGCGATGGGTAAATGTTTACTATAGGGGTCCTGTAATGTTACACTGTGTGATGGGTACAATGTATATAGGGGTCCCCTGTCATGTACACTGTGTGATGGGTACAATGTTATATAGGGGTCCTGTCATTACACTGTGTGATGGGTACAATTGTTATATAGGGGTCCTGTCATGTTAAACTGGGTGATGGGACAATGTATATAGGGGTCGGTCAGTTACACTGATTGATCGGTACAATGTTATAGGGGGTCCTGTCATGTTACACTGTGTGATGGGTACAATGTTATATAGGGGTGCCGGTAATGTTACACTGTGTGATGGGTACAATGTATGTAGGGTCCTGTCATAGTTACACTGGTGATGGGTTACAATTGTTCTATATAGGGGGTCCTGTCATGTTACACGTCTGATGGGTACAAGTTATATAGGGGGTCCTGTATGTTACACGGGATGTGATGGGTACCATGTTATATCGGGGGTACTGTCATGTTACACTGTTTGTGATGGGGACAATGTTATATAGGGGGTCCGTCATGTTACACTGTGGCTGGGTAATACAATGGTTATAGAGGGGGCATGTCATGTTTTACAATGTTCTGATGGTACAATGTTATGATAGGGGGGGTCGTCATGTTACACTGTCTGATTGGGATACAATGTATATAGGGGGTCCTGTCAGTTACACGGTCTGATGGGTACAATATTATATAGGGGCGTCCTGTCATGTTACACTGTGTGTGATGGGTACAAGGTATATAGGGGGTACTGTCATGTTAACTGGTGGGGTTACAAGTTATATAGGGGGTCCTGTCATTTTCAATGTGTGATGGGTACAATGTTATATAGGGGTCCTGTCCTGTTACCACTGCTGTGAGGGGTACACGTATATAGGGGTCCTGTCAGTTACACGGTGTGATGGGTCAAGTTATATAGGGGTCCTGGATGTTATCACTGTGTGATGGGACTACAATGTTATATAGGGGTCTGTCATGTTACACTGTGTTGATGGGTACAATGTTTAAAGGGGTCCTGTCAGGTTACACTGTTGATGGGTACAATTCATATAGGGGTCCTGTCATGGTACACTGTGTGATGGGTACAATGGATATTAGGGGTCTGTCATGTTAACTGTTGTGATTGGTTACAAGGTTACTTAGGGGTCTGTCATGTTACACTGTGTGATGGGTACAATGTTATATAGGGGGTACTGTCATGTTACACTGTGTGAGGTACAATGTTATATAGGGGTCCTGTCATGTTACACTGTGTGATGGGGACAATGTTATATAGGGGTCCGTCATGTTACACTGTGTGATGGGTACAATGTTATATAGGGGGTTCCTGTCAGGTTACACTGTGGTGAGGGTACAATGTTATATAGGGTCCGTCAGTGTTACCACTGTGTATGGTACAATGTTACATAGGTGGTCCGTCATGTTACCACTTGTTGTGATGGGTGACCAGTTATATAGGGGGTCCTGTCATGTTACACGGTGTGATGGTACAATGTTATATAGGGGTCCTGTCAGTTACACGTGTGATGCGGTACAATGTTATGTAGGGGGTCTGTCATGTTACACTGTGTGATGGGTACAATGTATTATAGGGGTCCTTCATGGTTACACTGTGTGATGGTTACAATGTATATAGGGAGTCAGGGTCATGTTCACTGTGTGATGGGGGTTACAAGTGTTTATAGGGGGTCCGTCAGTTACACTGGGTGATGGGTTACAATGTTAATATAGGGGGGTACTGTCATGTTACACTGTGTGATGGGTTACAATGTTATATAGGGTCATGTCATGTTTACACTGTTGTGAGGGTACAGGTTATATAGGGGTCCTTCATGTTACACGTGTGATGGTACAATGTTAACTAGGGGTCCCCCTGTCATGTTACCACTGTGTGATGGGTTACAATGTTATATAGGGGGTTCTGTCATGTACATGTGTGATGGGTACAATGTTTATAGGGGTCTGTTATGTTTTGTTTACACGTGTGATGGGTACAAGTTAAAGGGGTCCTGTAAGCTACACTGTGTGTGGGACAATGTTCTATCAGGGGTCCTGTCATGTTACCAATGTGGATGGGTACATGGTATATAGGGGTCCTGTTCATGTTACATGTGTGATGGGTTACAATGTTTTATTAGGGGGGCCTGTCATGTTACACTTTCTGAGGGTTACAATGTTAGATAGGGGGTCCTGTATGTTACCACTGTGCTGATGGTAACCATGTTATAAGGGGTCCTGTCATGTTACACTGTGTGAGGGTGACAAATGTTATATAGGGGTGTCCTGTCATGTTACCTGTGATGGGTACAATTTATATAGGTGGTTCTGTCATGTTACACTGTGTGATGGGTACAATGTTAATAGGGGTCCTGTCATGTTACACTGTGTGATGGGTACAATGTTATATAGGGGTCCTGTCATGTACACGTGTGATGGGTACAATGTATATCGGGGGTCCTGTAATGTTACACTGTGTGATGGGTACAATGTTCCATATAGGGGGGGGTCCGGTCATGTTCACTGTGTGATGGGGACAATGTTATGATAGGGGTCCTGCCATGCTTTACAAGGTGTGATGGGTTACAATGTTATATAGGGGTACTGTCAGTAACTGTGTGATGGGTAACAATGTATATATAGGGGTCACTGTCAGTTACACCATGTGTGATGAGGTACAATGTTATATAGGGGGTCCTGTCATGTTACACTGTCTGAGGGTACAATGTTATATAGGGGGTCCTGTCATTTACACTGTGTGATGGGGACAAGTTATATAGGGCTCCTGTCAGTTACCACTGTGTGAGGGTACAATTGTTATATAGGGGTCCGGTATGTACACCTGTGTGATGGGTAACATGTTATATAGGGGTCCTGTCATGTTACACTGTTGATGGGATACAATGTTATAGAGGGTCCTGTCATGTACACTGTGTGATGGGTACAATGTTATATATAGGGGTTCCTGTCATGTTACCGTGTGATGGCGTAAAATGTTATATAGGGTCCTGTCATGTTACACTGTTTGTATGGGTGACAATGTTTATATAGGGTCCTGTTCAGGTTACACTGTGTGGATGGGTACAATGTTATATTAGGGGTCCTGTCATGTTACACTGGTGCTGGGTACAATGTTATATAGGGGTCATGTCATGTTACACTGTGTGTGGGTACAAGGTTATATAGGGGGTCCTGTCATGTTACAATGGTGATGGGTACAATGTTTATATAGGGTTCCTGTATGTTACACTGTGTGATGGGTACAATGTTATTATAGGGGTCCTGTCATGTTACACTGTGTGATGGGTAAATGTATATAGGGGTCCCCTGTCATGTGAACACGTGTGATGGGATACAATGTAATGGGTCCTGTCATGTTACACTGTGTGATGGGACAATGTTATTATATAGGGGTCCTGTCATGTTACACTGTGTGATGGTACAATTGTTATATAGGGGTACTGTCAGTTACACTTGTGATGGGTACAATACCATGTTATATAGGGGTCCTGTCATGTTATACGGTGTGATGGGTACCTTGTGTTATATAGGGGGTCCTGTCATGTTACACTGTGTGATGGGTACATACAATGTTTATTATAGGGGGTGGGGTAGTAGATAGAGTTAGACAGATAGATAGATGGATAGATAGATAGATGCTAGATAGATAGAAGATGATAGATAGACAGGATAGATGAGATAGATAGACAGTAGATAGATGATAGGATAGATAGGATAGGAGTTAGACAGATAGATAGATGGATAGATAGATAGATAGATAGATAGAGTTAGACAGTAGAGAGATGGATAGAAGATAGATAGATAATAGATAGAGTTAGCAGATAGTAGATAGATAGCGTTAGCAATCGATTAGATTAGACAGAAGTAGATAGATAGATAGATAGATGAGTTATATAGATAAATGAGTTAGATAAATAGATAGATAGTAGAGTTAGACAGATAGATAGAGTTAGACAGATAGATAGCGTTAGACAAGATAGATAGCGGTTAGACAGATAGATAGAGGAGAAGAGAGCTAGAGTTAGACAGAAAGATAGAGTTAGACAGATAGGATAGGTTAGACAGATAGAAGATAGAGTTAGACAGATAGATAGAGTTAGACAGATAGGATAGATATATTTAGACGATAGATAGATAGATAGATCTCTTCTGAGTTAGAAGATAGATAGAGGTAGGGTTAGACAGATAGATAGATAGATAGATAGATAGAAAGATAGTAGGACAGATAGATAGATAGAGTTCGACTTAGACAGATAGAGAGATAAGAGTTAGACAGTTAGATAGATAGATAGAGTTAGACAGATAGATAGAGTTAGACAGATAGATAGAGTTTTAGACAGATTATAGATAGAGTTAGAAGATAGATAGAGTTAGACAGATTAGATAGAGGAAGTTAGACAGATAGATAGAAGAGTTGACAGAAGATAGGATAGATAGATAGAGTTAGACAGAGAGATAGAGTAGTTAGACAGATAGATAGACAGATAGATGATAGATAGCTAGAGTTAGACAGATAGATAGATAATAGAGTTAGAAAGATGATAGATAGATAGATAGATAGAGTAGATAGATAGATAGATTGATAGATATGAGTTTTAGACAGATGATAGATAAGCTAGATAGAGTTAGACAGATAGATAGATAGAGTTAGTCAGATAGATAGAGTTGATAGATTAGATAGAGTTTAGACCGATAGATAGATAGATAGGAGTTAGGACAGATAGATAGATAGATAGAGTTAGACAGAAGAAGAGTTAGACAGACAGATAGATTAGACGATAGATACAGTTTAGTTAGAACTTAGACAGATAGATAGATAGAGTTGACAGATAGATAGATGTAGAAGAAGATAGATAGATAGATAGCAGTAGACAGATAGATAGAGTTAGACAGATAGATCAGATAGATAGATAGATAGACAGATAGAGTTAGAGCAGATAGATAGATAGAGTTAGAACAGATAGATAGATAGAGTTTTAGACGATAGGATATTAGATATTATTAGATAGAGAGATAGAGGTTAGTAGACAGATAGATGAGAGTTAGACAGATAGATAGAGTTAGTTAGACAGATAGAGAGTTAGACAGATAGATAGAGTTAGACAGATAGATAGAGTTAGTTAGACAGATAGATAGTAGATAGCTGTAGGACAGAAGATAGATAGAGTTAGACAGATAGATAGATAGAGTTAGACCAGATAGATAGAGTTTAGACAGAGAGATAGATAGAGTTCGACAGATAGATAGACGATAGAGATAGATAGATAGATAGATAGAGTTAGAAAGATTAGATAGATAGATAGGAGTTAGAAGAAAGATAGATAGATAGAAGATAGATAGATAGATAGATTAGATAGATAGATAGAGTTAGACGATAGATAGATAGATAGATAGAGTTAGACAGCTAGAATAGATAGAGTTAGTCAGATAGAAGAGTTAGATAGATAGATAGATAGAGTTAGACAGATAGATAGATAGATAGATAGAGTTAGACAGATCGATAGATAGATAGATTAGAGTTAGACAGATAGATAGAGTTAACGATAGATAGATATGAGTTAGACAGATAGATAGATAGATAGATAGAGTTAGAAGATTAGATAGATAGATAGAAGATAGAGGTGTCAGATAGATAGAGTTAGATAGATAGATAGATAGATAGAGTTTAGACAGATTAGATAGATAGAGAGTTAGACAGAAGATAGATAGATAGATAGGATAGATAGATAGATAGATAGATTAGCTGTGTAGATAGATAGATAAGATAGAGTTACCGACAGATAGATTAGATAGATAGCTGGGTTAGACAGATAGATAGATGAGTTAGATAAATGATAGATAGATAGATAGATAGATTAGAAAGCTGGTTAGATAGATAGAGAGAGGTGGACAGATAGATAGATGTAGATAGAGGTTAGACAGATGATAGATAGAAGATTAGCAGATGATAGATAGATAGATAGGATAGATAGATAGATAGCATTAGAGTTAGAAAGATAGTAGAGGTAGTGAGATAAATAGTAGAGTTAGCGATAGATTAGAGTTAGATAGAGATAGATAGATAGAGTTAGATTGATAGATAGTAGATAGATTAGATAGATAGATAGTAGAGTTATTAGAACGATAGATAGAGTTAGACAGAGAGATAGATAGAGTTAGATAGAGACGATTAGATAGAGTTAGATAGAGATAGACTAGATAGAGTAGACAGATAGATAGAGTTAGATAGATAGATCGATAGATGAGTGAGACAGATAGATAGATAGAGTTAGACAGATAGTAGAGTAAAGATAGATAGAGTTAGATTAGAGATAGATAGATTAGAGTTAGACAGATAGATAGAGTTAAAGATAGATAGAGTTAGAAGAGATAGAAGATAGAGTTAGACAATAGATAGATGAGTTAGACAGATAGATAGATAGAGGTCTCTCAGAATTACACTAAATCGGCCAGTAGATTAAAACAACTAATTATCACAGCAGAATGGAGAGATCGTCCCCGATCTGTGTCCTTGATGTGGGCAGCTGCCGCATGATGATGCGAATTCATATGCCTGGTTGATGGTGATCTCTGCTGAACCGCAGAGGCCGGGCGCGCCCTGCTGCACAGTCTGCCTTCAGTGTTGGACCGACACTGACTAGGCGCGCAAACTCACTTGCCAATGCAGTGCAGTGACATAATATCGGGATCGCGCGCCGTTCCCCCTTCTCATTGGACCAGCCACAGCACATGCCTGTCATGACCTCAGACTCTCCTCCACCGCAGCTCAAAAAAAAAGGCCGCTGCCGGCAATAAATAAAATCTTCCCTGGCCCAGAACAAACACGTGATCTGGCGGCGGGGTACATATTGCAGTCACCTGGTACAAGCAGCCCGGGGGGGGGGTCTCCAATTTTGCCCGGTACTGGCAGTTTCAAAAACGGTACGATACCGTTGCAAACGGGACAGTTGGAGGGGTATGGTTTGATATACCAACATAAATCAGAATCCGATTTGCCAAAATGCCTAAATATCCTGTACCGTACACTTTACACAAGCCTACACCACGGGAGAGTCGTGGGTTAAATAATGTTAGTTTGAAACAGTACAATGCTTAAATAGGGGGTTCTGGTGGGTGCATCGTCTAGGGTCAAATAGCGAATTATGACTTTACAGGTTATTCTTATAATTATATCAGTGGTCTTTACCTCATGTCTTTCATGCACATTGGTTGAACATAGTCATGTGTGAAATAAGGATAGGTTTACACCTGTAAACGTGTGTACAGAATGTACAAGAATCTGTGGCAATTATGTTACCTGGAAATCCCCATTAGCATATCACAGCAGTGTTAAGGGTGGATTGGATAGGGTAAGAGGTGTTATAGGAAACACCCAGAGTAAGGTGTGAAAACAGCATTGCTACATGGCAGGTACATTCCACATTAACAAGTCTGCCATGTACAATGCTGTTTGGGACACCGTACCTCTGGGCGTTCCTATAACACCTATTAGCACTATCTAATCACAACCTGAACACCTGGTGTGATATGCTAATGGGATTTTCCAGGGTACATAATTGCCCAGTATGATTGATACAAGTCATCTGAATTGAGGGGAAAGCCAGTCGGATGAATAGCGAAACGTCTTCAAGAACTAAACTTCAAGTCCAGTTCAGCTAACGAAAATACACAGAGTTACACCATGTATTCTAGCCAGTGAACTGTTGTATTATTTTCATGGGGACCATATGAATATGTATGTGATGGAGGGTCTAAATATCCCTTTAAAATCATGTGATGGGTTGTGATGTAACCACTTTTGGTTTGTAATGGTTATAGGCTACTGGCTTGATAATAGGGGCAACACAACCCAAGAAAGTTGAACAGTATGTATTAGCGGTGCTGGATAAACCTATCCACATTTTGATTGCGTTGTTTTAGAGATATATATATATATATTATAATATATATATATTATTATATATATATATAATATCTATATATAATATATAAATGGAAAAGTTGAACCAACGCACTCACACAGGGACTTCTTTTCAAAATACTTTATTAACACATCACAGTGTATAAAATAGTTTCTATACCGTATTTACGGCCATATTTAAAAAACGCGTTATCGCCAAACTTGTATCGCTCATGTACAATGGTCAAATGGTTATTCAATGGGCTTCATGAATCGGGATCGGGTTAGAAGATTTACGGATATTGAATTACAGGCACACCGTATATATACGATAGGCCCCCAGTAATCTGAATGAACACCACATATAGATAAACCCAAATATATGAGTTACATAGACGCAATACAAAAAAATATTGGCCATTTCACAAATTATTTCATTTAAGGCAAAAGGTCCTCCTACATACATTGGATAAGTGTCGTTCGATGCAGACGACAAACGAGCAAGCGACCGATATGCGTCCGAAAAATATAGCAACGATTGGCAAGACAGTCGGGAATTTGTTGGCTTTTTCCGACGATCAGCGGGCGGAATTTGTTCTGCCGATTATAGTATATTTGTACATTGTCGGCCAGATTATCGTTAACGTACTACGAAAAAATAATTTAAAAAGGCGCAGGCGTTGCCTTCGTAATTGCGAGAAGATACAAACGTTACGTGATGAAGAATGTCACATCTAACGACTATCGGGGTGGTGACTATGTTGCTGTGTGTATACAGAGTCGTTTTAATTATGAGGCAATAACGACGACATTGTACGAAATATCCAACGTGGGTACGAGGGCCTAAACAAACGCCATTAACAGAAAAAATCCTTGTACACAACATTCGTTGATACTGTACCTCAGAGGGCAGAGGGTCCAAAGGCCACTGCTTGAGTGGCAATCTTACATACCCCTCCCAAACGGAGGGACATCTGACATTCGATCTATGTTCACGCTAGAGGGGATTACCCATAAAGGCCACCCAAAAAACAGATGCCTAGAGCCCAAGTAAATCAGGGAGCAATTAGGGAGCCTACATTCAAGACACAAGGGACCCCAAATGTCAGCATCATGGTCTGGGGCCCAATTAGATATTTAATCCATCTCCTGTTATATCATTATCATATGGTGGCCTTACATAATAACACCAACATCTTCCATAGTTGCCATTACAATTACACGGATTTCACATTAGGTCCTGCCCCGAAGCGCTTACAATCTAAGGTTAGGCTCTTCTGTTTGGTTCTTTCACGGCACTGAGCTTTGTCATTGGCCCGTTGATGTCCTGACCAGTTTCCATGGCTTTCACCGCGTTATCCTAAATCTCCAGATCAAAAAGTAAATAATTGGGTCAATTACAGTGTTGGCACTGGCCAAGGGTCTCCACTTTTGTAAGCCAAATAATGTCACGTAAGTCTGGCAGGCAAACTCTGTTTCCGTATGTAATTAATTAGAGCGTTCGCGGTTACATGGAACGGTAAGAAGAAAACGATTAAAGACAACCAGAACGATAAGGATCATCCTATGGATTTCTTTTGGAGTACGACGTGTGGGAAGCCGTTTCCATTGGTTCATGAGGGTGTAAACCATTAAACGTGTTTAAAGCACGAGGATTAAAACAAGGGGACGCAAAAGAGTTAAAACGAGGATCTACATGGTTGAAGATGACAAAATGGTAAAGAGAGCGTGCTCGAAGGGTATCGTGGCAGATTGTATTACCTGCAGGGAAATGGTGGTTACAAAGTTAACATGGGAGAATGCTGCCACGATGACAAAACCAGATGATGGCGGAGGTAATTCTGCGTGAAGGTTTTGGAACCCCATCGAAGGAACTGAATTGGGGTAGCACAAGGACAGGAAGACCGGTAGCGGTAGATAGATACTGATGCACAGTAGGAGGGATGGAGCAATACAGGCTGGTGTAGAAGAGGGGTGAAACCGGGACTAGTTACCAAGCTTCACTGAATCGGCAACGCGTTTCTTTGGAATAATAATACGCCAGAAGTGGGGGGGACAAAAATAAAGAAGGTCAGACAGGGCCAAGTTTAAACATAAATGACATTGACGACCTTCATTGCCGAATCCTGAAGACAAAGACGTAGAGAGCCAGAAGATTGGAACACGAAACCAATGCGAAGACAAGCCATAGGACGCGGGCCAGAGAGTAGAACAGGACGCCTTCGTCAAAGATACACCGATATGTCAGATTATTACTTCATCCATTTCTCCTACGAAGGTCTCCAAGGGGCTGAACTGAAAACAGAATAAAAGGGAAATTATAATTTACCTGATGGGACCTTCTAACTTTAAATAGAAATTGGGGATTAGTCCCCATGGCTACTTATCGCATCCATTATTCTAGCTACGGTGGAAGGGTTAATGCCCTCTGGTTACAATAGGTACTATGTCTGCACAGGGAATACGTAGTTACTATATAGATCACAAGCATGGGCACTTAAACACACATTACATGATACATGTTAAAGTTCGTAACTCTTATATGTTAAAACATGAATTATAATCCTATCAAAAGTAACACACTAATGTAAAATTATAAGGATATTAGCAAGGCACTGAGGAGTAGTTAGGGGTCTATATAAAGGTACAAGGACACAGACTGAGTGATCAGGGAACCTGGGTACCAATCATGTATTATAAGGGTCCATGTATCCCCTACTGTAAATTATAAGGATATTGAGACTGAGGAGTCTGTGTCTATATAAAGGAACAGGACCAGACTGAGTTATACAAGGAGAACTTGGGGTACCACCAGCATTATAAGGGATAAATGTATCCCCTACGTAAATTATAAGGATATTAGATAGTCAAACTGAGGGGGGGGGGGGGGGGGGGGGCGGGGGGGGGCCGGGGGGGGGGGGGGGGGGAGGGGGGGGGGGTTAAGAGAGTAGTTAGAGAGAGTTATGAGAGAGACAGAGAGAGAAGTTCAGAGGAGAGAGCAAGAAGTAGAGAGAGTAGTTTAGAAAGAGGAGTAAAGGAAGTTAGTAGTGTTCTGTGTCTATATAAGAGACAAGGACACAGATGAGGTTATACAGGGGAAACTCTGGTACCACTCATGTATGATAAGGGATAATGTATCCCCTACTGATAAATATAAGGATATTAGAAAGTCACTTGAGGAGTTCTGTGTCTATATAAAGTACAAGGACCAGACTGGGTCTACAGGGAACTATGGGGGTACCATCATGCTATTATAAGATAATGTATCCCCTAATGTAAATTATAAGGATTATTAGAAGTCACGAGGAGAGTTCTGGTCTATATAAAGGTACAAGGACACGACTGTCCCGTATACAGGGAACTCTGGGTACCACTCATGTTTATGAAAGATAATGGAGCCCCTAATGTTAAATTATAAGGATATTAGAAGCACTGCAGGAGTCTGTGTCTATTATAAAGGTTTTTACAAGGACATAGCTGAGTTATACAGGGAACTCTGGGAACCACTCAGATTATAAGGGATAATGTATCCCCTACTGTAAATTTAGGATATTAGAAGTCACTGAGGAGTTCTGTGTCCAATAAAGGTACAAGGACACAGACCTGAGTTATACAGGGACCTTCTGGGTCCACTCCATGTAGATAAGGGAATAATGTATCCCCTACTGTAATTATAAGGATATCGGAAGTCATGAGGAGTTCTGTGTCTAAATAAAGGTCAAGGACACAGACTGAGTTTTAACTAGGGAATCTGGGTTACCACTCATGTATTTTATAAGGGATAAGTATACCTACTGGAAATTATAAGATATAGAAGTCACTGAGGAGTTCGGGTCCATTATAAGGTACAAGGACACAGACTGAGTTATACAGGGACTCTGGGTACCACTCGTGTATTATAAGGGATAAGTATCCCCCTACTGTAATTATAAGGATATTAGAAGTCATGGGAGTTTGTGTGTCTAATAAAGGCGACCAAGGACACAGACTGGTCTACAGGGAAAACTTGGGTACCACTCATGGATAAAGGATAATGTATCACTACTGGAAAGTATAAGGATATTAGAAGTCACTGAGGAGTTCTGTGCTATATAAAGGTTACAAGGACACAGACTGGTTTATACAAGGAACTCTGGGTACCAACTCATGTATTATAAGGATAAGGTATCCCCTAATGTAAATTATAAGGAGATTAGAAGTCACTGAGAGTTCTGGGTCTATATAAAGGACAAGGACATAGACTGAGTTATACAGGGACTCTGGGTACCACTCATGATTATAAGGGATAATGTCTCCCCTACTGTAAATTCTAAGTGATATTAGAAGTAACTGAGGAGCTTCAGTTGTCAATAAAGGTAACAGGACACAGATTGAGTTATACAAGGAAATCTGGGCTGGTTACCACTCATGATTATGAATGGATAATGTATCCACGGACGTTAAATTCTAAGGATATTAGAAGTCAATGATGAGTTCGGTGTTATATAAGTACAGAGGACACAGAATGAGTTATACAGGGAACTCTGGGACCACTTCTCTATTATAAGGGATATGTATCCCCTACTGTTAAAATTATAGGATATTAGAAGTCACTGAGGAGTTCGGTGTCTATATAAAGGTACAAGGAACAAACTGAGTTAACAGGGAACTCTGGGTAACACTCATGTATTATAAGGGATGATAATGTCTCCCTACTGTAAAAATGATAAGGGAGAAATAGAAGTCACTGAGGAGTTCTTGGGTCTATAGTAAAGGTTACACGGACCAGACTGAGGTAACAGGGGAACTCTGGTAACCACTCATGTAGTTATAAGGAAATGTTTTTTTTTTTTTTTTTCTATCCCCTACGGTAAATTATAAGGATATTAGAAGTCACTGAGGAGTTCTGTGTCTATATAAAGGTACCAAGGACACAGACTGAGTTATACAGGGAACTCGGGGGATGACAACTCATGATATAAGGGATAATGTATCCCCTACTGTAAATTATAAGGATATTAGACAGTACATGGGGGAGTTCTGTGTCAATTGTAATGGTACAAGGAACAGACTGCGTCTATACAGGGAACTCTGGGTACCACTCATGTATTATAAGGGATAAGTATCCCTACTGTAAATTATAAGGATATTAGAAGTCACTGAGGAGTCGTTGTCTAATAAAGGTACAAGGACAAAGACTGAGTTTATACAGGGAACTCTGTGGTACAACTCATGTATTATAATGGGATAATGTATCCACTACTGTAAATTATAAGGAAGTAGAAGTCACTGATGAGTTCTGTGTCTATATAAAGGTTTTACAAGGACAAAACTGAGTTTATACCAGGGAACTCTGGGTACCACTCATGTAGTAAGGGATAATGGATCCCGCCTATGTAAATTATAAGGGAATACGAAGTCACTGAGGAGTTCTGTGTCCATATAAAGGTGACAAGGAGGACACGACTGAGTTTAGACAGGGAACTGCTGGGTCCCCACTCAGTATTATAAGGGATAGTATACCCCTACTGTAAATTATAGGATATTAGAAGTCATGAGGAGTTCGTGTCAATTATAAAGGATAAAGGGACACACACTGAGGTATACAGGGAACTCTGGGTACCAATCATCTATTATAAGGGATAATGTATCCCCTACTGTAAATTATAAGGATATTAGAAGTCAATGAGGAGAGTCTGGGTATATATAAAGGTACAAACACGAGAGTTATTACAGGGGAAACTCTGGGTACCATCGTGTATTATTAAGACCTAATGCCTTATCCCCTACTGTAAATATAGGATATTAGAAGTCACTGAGGAGTTCTGTGTCTATATAAAGGTACAAGGACACAGACTGAGTTATTACAGGGAACTCTGGGTATCACTCGTTATTTATAAGGGATACTGTACCCTACTTTAAAATTATAAGGAGGATATTAGAAGTCACTTGAGAGTCGGTGTCGATTATATGGTACAAGGACACAGACTAGTTTATACAGGGAACTCTGGGTACCACTCATGTATTATAAAGGATAATGTATTCCTACTGTAAATTATAGGATATTAGAAGGCACTGAGGATTCTGGGTCAATATAAAGGTACAAGGGCACAGACTGAGTTATACAGGGAAAACTCTGGGTACCACTCATGTATTATAAGGGAGAATGTATCCCTACTGTAAATTATAAGGATATTAGACGTCACTTGAGGAGTTCAGTGTTATATAAGGTAAAGGACACACAGACCTGGTATACAGGGAACTCTAGGGTACCACTCATGTATCTAAAGGGATATGTAATCCCTACTGTAAATTATAAGGATTTAGAAGTCACTGAGCGAGTTTCCTGTGTCATATGTAATGGTACAAGGACACATGACTGAGTATACAGAGAGAAACTCTGGCGTCCACTCATGTTATTATAGGGATAATGGTATCCCCTACTGTAATTATAAGGGATATTAGAAGTCACCAACTAGGAGTTCAGGTCCCTATTAAAGGTCTTCAGGACACCGGATGAGCCGTGAGTTATACAGGACTCTGGGTACCATCATTGTATTATAAGGGATAATTATACCCATATTTTAAATTTAAGGATATTAGAAGTCACTGAGCGAGTTCTGCCGCGTTCAATATAAAGTACAATGCGACACAGAATGAGTTGTTATACAGGAACTCTGCGGTACCACGCATGATTATAAGGGATATGTATCCCTTACTGTGTAAATATATAACGGTATTAGAAGTCACTAGAAGGTATTCGGTGCATATTACAAGGTTCAAGGACACAGACTGAGTTATAAGGGACTCTGCGGGGTACACGACCATGTATTTATAATGGCGTTATGTAAACTCACTACTGATAAATTATAAGGATATTAAAGCACATGAGAGGTCTGTGTCATATAAATGGTTACAAGCGCACACAGACTGAGTTATACAGGGAACTCTGGGTACCCCCATGATATTATAAGGGATAATGTATCCCCTACTGTAAATGATATAGGATATTAGAAGTCACTGAGGAGTTCTGTGTCATATAAATGGTACAGACACAGACTGAGTATACAGGGAATCTGGGTACCACTCATGTTTCTAAGGGATAATGTATCACTACTGTAAATTATAAGGATATTATAGAAAGTCACTGGGGTTCTGTGTCCTATAAAGGTACAAGGGAACACACGAGTTATACAGGGAACTCGGGGTACCACTCATCTATTTAAGGGATAAAGGTATCCCCTACTGTAAATTATAAGGAATTAGAAGTCACTGAGGAGTTGTCTGTGTCATATAAAGGTTACAAGGACACAGACTGAGTTTATACCAGGGACTCGGGTGGTACCATAGTGTATTATAAGGAATAAGGTAATCCCTACTGTAAAGTATAAGGATATTAGAAGTCGCAGGAGTTCGGTCTATAGAAGGTACAAGGACACAGACTGAGTTATACAGGGAACTCTGGGATCACGCGTTTGTATTAAAGGGATAATGTATCGTACTGTAAATTATAAGGATATTAGAAGTCACTGAGGAGTTCTGGTCTATATAAAGGTACAAGGACACAGACTGAGTTATACAGGGGAACCTGGGTACCATCGTGGTATACGGGATAATGTATCCCCTATGCTAAATTATAAGGAATTAGAAGTCAATGAGGAGTTCTGTGTCTATATAAAGGTACAAGGACACAGAACTGAGTTATACACGGGAACTCTGAGGTTATCACTCGTGTATTATAAGGAATAATGTATCCACATACGGCTAAAAATTATAAGATATTAGAAGTCAATGAGGATTTGTGTCAATATTAAAGGACAAGGCACAGACTGAAGTTTTATAGGGAAACTCTATGGGTACCACTAATGTATTATAAGGGATAATGGATCCCGCTGTAAATTATAAGATATTAGAAGTCACTGAGGAGTTCTGTTTCCCATATCAAGGTCCAAGGACACAGACTGAATATACAGGAACTCTGGGGAATACTCAGTATTTATAAGGGATAATGTATCCCTACGGTAAATTATAAGATTATTAGAAGTCACGGAGGAGTCTGTTCAATATAAGGTACAAGGACACAGACTGAGTTATACCCCAGGGAACTCTGGAAACTCCGTATTATAAGGGATAATGTATCCCCTACTGTACATTATAAGGATATTCGAAGGTCACGAGGAGTTCTGGTCGCTATATAAAGGGACAGGACAAGACTGGGTTATACAGGAACTCGGGTACCACTCATTGTATATAAGGGATAATGATCCCTACTGAATTATAAGGAATTAGAAGTCACTTGAGGATGTTCCTGTGTCTATATAAAGTACAAGGAAACAGACTGGGTTATACAGGAAATCTGGGGCTACCACTCATGTAGTATAAGGGATAATGTATCCCATACTGTACATTATAAGGATATTAGAAGGCACTGAGGAAGTAGGTGTCATATCCGGCACAAGGAAACAGACTGGGTTTATATAGGGAAACTCTGGGGTACCACTCATGTATTATAAGGGGATATTAATGTATACCCTACTGTAACATTATAAGGATATTGAAGGTCACTGAGGAGTTCTGTGTCCATATAAAGGTACAGGACAGAGACTGCTTTATACAGGGAACTCTGGGTACCAATCATGTATTATAAGGGATAATGTATCACCTGCTTGTAAATTATAAGGATTATTAGAAGTCACTGAGGAGTTGGTGTCTATATAAAGGGTCCAGGACACAGACCTGAGTTTATACAGGGAACTCTGGGTATATCACTCATGATTATAAGGGTAAGTATCCCCTACGTAAATTATAAGGATATTAGAACCATGAGGAGTTCTGTGTCCCAATACGGTTACAAGGGACCAGACTGAGTTATACAGGGCATCGTGGGTACCACTCGTATTTTAAGGATAATGTATCCCCTACTGTAAAATTAAAGGATATGAGAAGTCACTGAGGGTCTGTGTCCATATAATAAAGGTACAAGGGGGGACACAGCCTGAGTTATACAGGGAACTTCTGGGTACACTCAGGTATTATAAGGGAAATGATCCCTACTGTAAATTATAGGATATTAGAAGTCACTGAGGATTCTGTGTCCATATAAAGGTACAAGGGACACAGACTGAGTATACAGGGAACTCTGGGGGTACCACTGCTTGTATTATAAGGATAATTGTCCATACTGTAAATTTATAAGGATATAGAAGTCACTGAGGGGTCTGTGTCCCATATAAAGGTAAACAAGGACACAGACGAGTTATACAGGGAACTTGGTTTACCACTCATGTATTATAAGGGAATATGTTATCCCCCTACGTAAATTATACGGATATTAGAAAGTCACTGAGGAGTTTGTGTCCATATAAAGGTACAAGGACACAGACTGAGTTATACAGGGAACTCGGGTACCCATCAGGTATTATAAGGGATTAATGTATCCCCTACTGTTAAAATATAAGGATATAGAAGTCACTGAGGAGTTCTGTGTACATATAAGGTACAAAGGACACCGACTGAATGATACAGGGAACTTGGGGTACCACTCATGTTTTCTAAGGGTAATGTATCCCCGGCTGTAAATTATAAAGATATTAGAAGTCACTGAGGAGTTCTGTTGTCCATAAAAGGACAAGGACACAGACTGAATTATACAGGAACTCTGGTACCACTCATGTATGAATAAGGGATTAATTGTATCCCCTAATGTAAACTTATAAGGATATAGAAGTCACACTGAGCAGTTTTCGTGGGTCCAGTATAAGGTAACAGAGACCAGACCTGAAGTTATACAGGGAACCTCTGGGTACCAATATGGTATTATAAGTATCGGGGATAATGTATCCCCACTGTACATTATTTAAAGGGATATTAGAGTCACGAGCATTCTGGGGTCCATATACAGGTTCAAGGACACAGACTGAGTTATACAGGGAACTATGGTGGTACCCAAACGCACTGTATATAAGGGATAAGTTATACCCTACTGTAAATTATAAGGATGATTGAAGTCACTGAGGAGTTTGGGTCCTAATAAAGGTACACGACACAGATGAGATTATACGGGAACTCTGGGTACCACTCAATGGAATTATAAGTGGATACATGTATCCCCTACTGTAAATTATAAAGGATACTTAGAAGTCACTGGGGAGTCTGGTCACCCGCTTAGATTGTAAGCTCTTCAGGGCAGGAATGAAAGGAATTAAAGTATGTGGCCCGTTCCTTGCCTGGGATGCCCCCAAAAACCCAGCTTTCCACCCTGGCACCCACCTCCTCCACATTCATGAAGTGACCACTGACAACACTGGTTCAGATTGCAGATTTTGTCCATTTAAAAAGACTTAAGGCGATCGGCCCCATTCGTTGCTGCGAAACTGGCGTCCATTTTGCAATGACATTTTATGATTATGTAATTGCAGTGAGGGGCGACATTGTGGCGGGAAGAGACCACCATTTTCTGTTCGCAGGGAATCCACTGGGTAGTTGCACACAATTGTATCTGAAAGCAACATGGCAGGAGGAAGGAAAGGACACGTAAAGCTTCTCCACTTCCCAACGAGAGATGAATATTCTTACCTGCACATTCCGACGTATTCTCTATTGGGTTTAACCTCGCCAGGAGCAAGTTTTACAGGTTTCATCTTTCGCTCATTCCTCCTTCACATAAATAAAACTATTCTCACACCATAATCTTTTATTATAAACAGTCCACAGGCCCAAATTTACCCTCTAGAGACTGTTCCAGCCTTACACCAGCTGCCCTCCACTAATTATCACACGTGACTCCCTCAACCAGTCACTCTGTGTATAAATGACTTAGAAGGGGCATTGAGGAGCAGGCTCCTGTTCTTGCGATGGCACTGAAAACATGCAGAGCTTTGGAAACTTCCAGATGTGGGCAAAGTGCTTGCAAGCAGAACCTAGATAGATTATCAAAATGGGCAGCAGGATGGGCAGTGGGATTCAAGTAGAAAATTGAAGGTGATGCATTTGGGATTTAATAATCCTGTGCCCCCCTACATCCAAAATAAACCTCTGTGTTAAGTAATCGTGTAATGCGAAAAAGAATTTGGGGGTTCTGGTAGATAACAGACTTAGCTGTAGTCAAACAATGCCAGGTAGCAACACTAGTAGACTAGCAGTACCTTGTCTTGTATAAAGAGGGGAATGGATAAATCAGAGAGGAAAAATTATTCTCCCTCTTTACAGGCACTGGGTTTAAGGCACATTTGGAATAGCGGTGCAGTTTTTGGAAGCAATATACAAAAGGGACATCTTGGAAATGAAGCCGTCAGAGCAGGGCAACTAAATTAGTAAGAGGAATGGAGGGGGTGTGAATATGCAGGGAGGCAGATTGACAGTTAGGGCGTTACCATGGAGAAGCGACATTTGTGGGGACCACTGATACCATTATACAAATATATTATGGGCCATACAATAAACCTGCTGGTGTAATTGTCACTAATAGTCCTATCAGAGACACGTGGACATTGAGAAGAAAAGAGAGTTTCATCTTCAGGTTACGAAGGTTCTCTTACAGTGAGAACGGTGACACTGTGGACTGTCTGTCCAGCGATGTGGCAATGGCAAGTTTCATAAATAACTTTTAAAAAGGCCTGATAATTGCTTAAAACTAAAAATATGAGATTACTGTATTAATGGACATAGACTGTAGTTTTGGTTGTGTACAGGGATACTATATAATATAGAGGAATTACTGTAGCTTAGTACATATACTGTAGTTCTGGTTGGTACAGGTAATATAATATATTGAGAATTACTTGTGTATAATACAATACTGTTAGTTTCTGATGTCAGATACTATCATAATATGGAGAATTACTTGATTAATACATATATTGTATTCTGGTGTTACAGGGTATCTTAATATATAATATTGAGAATTACTGGGTATAACAATCATACTGTAGTTTCTGGTTGGTACAGGGATACTATATAATATTGAGACTACTTATGTTGTATTATAATATATACTGTAGTTCTGGTATGGTAAGGGGATACTATATAATCATGCGAATACTGAGTATTATACTATATTACTGTAGTCTGGAATTTGGATATGTTTTTTCTAACTGATAAAAAATATGAGGACATTACTGGTATTAATACTATACTGTAGTTCTGGTTGGTACGGGGCAGTCTGTGTCCTTGTACCTTTATATAGACACAGAACTCCTCAGTGACTTCTAATATCCTTATAATTTACAGTAGGGGATACATTATCCTTTATAATACATGAGTGGTACCCAGAGTTCCCTGTATAACTCAGTCTGTGTCCTTGTACCTTTATATGGACACAGTACTCCTCAGTGACTTCTAATATCCTTATAATTTACAGTAGGGGATACATTATACCTTATAATACATGAGTGGTACCCAGAGTTCCCTGTATAACTCAGTCTGTGTCCTTGTACCTTTATATAGACACAGAACTCCTCAGTGACTTCTAATATCCTTTTAATTTACAGTAGGGGATACATTATCCTTATAATACATGAGTGGTACCCAGAGTTCCCTGTATAAGGTCTTTCTAATGTAATGTACCAGTTGCACCAACATTTTTTCGTAGTTTTTCTAAAAAATAGAGAACGTATAAATACACCTTTTCAAAAAAACAAATTATGAAATTTGTCACGCCCACATGATAAGCCACACCCACTTGCTAAGCCACGCCCACACCCACACACCCACTTTTTCCGCGGGCGGCGCGCTGCGCGCGCCGCCATAGTCTGGGGCGGCATTCAAAGTTGTTTCAGGTGCCAAAAACCTAGGACAAAACCCCTGATTGGGACTATACTATACTTTATATAGGGACTATACTTTATATTGGGACATACTTTATATAGGGATTATACTTTAATAGGGACAACTTTATATAGGGAATATACTTATATACCTGGCTATACTTTATATAGGGAAATATACTTTATATAGGGACTATACTTATATAGGGACTTACTTTTATAGGACTATACTTTATATAGGGTATATATGCTAGTTTTGTGCTGAATACAAAATAATAACAGAATAATAACAGGGCACCCACTTGGAGAATTGTTACTCAATAATATATTGGATGAAATAAAATGTGTACTATTCTTTGTGCATTTAGTCTTCTGGAAAGAGAACGTATGTGTATATACCCTCCGGAGATGTAAAACCAATCGATTTAGCTTTTTACATGTTACATAACATCTGATTGGTTGGGGAAAAATTAGCTCCATTTTAAACCATAAGCAGGTTCATTTTCCGTTATCGCTCTGGGTAAAAGCTCCTTCACCGATTCAATACTCGCATTTACGGAATCCCTTACAGATTTACCCACGCGGGATTTTAACGCCTGCTATTTCTGGCGTTAAAATCCGGCGGCTTAAACTAGCCAACAAAGATACCGAATCACGAGCGTCAGATCGCGTGGTGATTTTTGCGTAACTTGCCGCACCCATGCGAACCTGCTAGCACAAACTTTAACTCCATATATTTGCCCACGAGTCTGGGCAAATCAAGATAAGTCAAGGATCCTCCAAGCATTCCGCTGTTTGGCGTATGCCAACGGTAGGTAGGTGCAAATCTCCCAGGCCCTCCGCTCCTAGGCCGAGAAGTCTCCCAACAATGAAAGAAATAGGGGAGCACACGTACGAGGGGAATTCACGTTTTTATTAATATTATATATTACTCCCAATAGCAATGTCATAGAATCAGGGAGATTCAACTAAAAGTTCTTATAGTTAAAAATGGGAGCTAACTTTGCCCCACAATCGGATTAGCTTTCAAATGTTAAATAAACATCTGATTGGGTTGGGCAAAATTAGCACCATTTTTAACGATAAGAACTTGTATTGAATCTCCTGCTAGTTGTACCAGTAACTAATAGATCTTTCTTTATGAATGTCAAGGCTGATCTTTATTCCCAACTTTGCTTTAAGATAAACAGAACACAGAATGCCCTAGATGGGGTATAACTAGGCTGCTTAACCTCACCCCTTAAATGATCTTAACTTGAAATGGAATGAACAGGCGGACACAAAGTTGGGTGTAAATAAACGGCCACCACCTACAAATAACTTACAACCTTAACTTTGGGGAGGGAGAGGGGAAGTGATTCCTCTGGCAATGTCATCAAAATGAGCCTGGACCTCATACCCCCCCCTTCTTATATCCTCCGCGTGACGTCTCGTTCCCGGACCTCGCGAGACCCGGCGCGGCCAATCAGAGAGCACGCAATGGGCGCTGAGTGTCATCATTGCGCGCCGCGACCGGGACCTGCGAAGAGGTTTTGCTAGTTTACTGCAGTCCCAGCATCCTCTCTGACTCCCCCTCGAGGTCAGGGCCCGCCCGCCCCCTAACCCGGGCCGGAGTTATCAGACTTAATGCACCTTTATCTAATTGTATGTATCATTTTATTTCTATAGCACCACTAGGGGATACTACACTGAACATTAATACAATATACAGAATACAATGATATACTTTTATGTAGAACAATTTTATACTATCCTATATATCTAGAACAATTGCAAACATTAATACAATATACAGAAACAATGATATACTTTTATCTAGAACAAATTATATATATCTGAAACAAATTCATACCTATCTATATATCTAGAACAAATTGCAAACATTAATACAATATCAGAAAACAATTATATAACTTTTATCTAGAACAAATTCATACCTATCTATATATCTAGAACAATTCATACATATCTATATTCTACAACAAATGCATACTATCTAAATATCTAGAACAAATGCAAATATTAATACAATATACAGATTACATATATACTTTTATCTAGAACAAATTCATACCTATCTATATATCTAGAACAATTGCAAACTAATACAATATACAGAATACATGATATACTTATATCTAGAACAAATTCATACATATCTATATATCTAGAACAATGCAAGCATTAAACATATCCAGAAAACACATGATATACTTTTATCTAGAACAAATTCATATATATCTAACACATTCCTACCTATCTATATATCTAGAACAAATGCAAACATTAACAAATACAGAATACAATGATATACTTTTATCTAAACAAATTCATACCCATCTATCTATCTAGAACAAATTCAACATTAGACAATATACAGAAAACAATTATATACTTTATCTAGAACAAATTCATATATATCTAGAACAAATTCATACCTAATCTATATATCTAGAAACAAATGCAAACATTAATACAATATACAGAAAAACAATGATGTACTTTTATCTAACAAATTCATACCTATCTATATATCTAGAACAAATCATACATATCTATATATCTAGAAACAAATGCAACATATCTATATATCTAGAACAAATGCAATATTAATACAATATACAGATACAATGATATAACTTTTATCTAGACACCTTCATACCTATCTATATATCCAGAACAAATGCAAACATTAATACAATATACAGATACAATGATATACTTATATCTAGAACAAATTCATACATATCTATATATCTAGAACAAATTCATACCATCTATATCTCTGAAATGCAAATATTAATACAATATACAGAATACATGATTACTTATATCTAGAACAAATTCATACATATCTAATCTCTAGAACAAATTCATACCTATCTATATATCTAGAACAAATTCATACATATCTATATCTACGAACAAATGCAAACATTAATACCATATACAGAATACAATGATATACTTTTATCTAGAACAAATTCATACCTATCTATATATCTAGAACAAATGCAAACATTAATACAATATACAGAATACAGTGATATACTTTTATCTAGAACAAATTCATACCTATCTATATATCTAGAACAAATTCATACATATCTATATATCTAGAACAAATGCAAACATTAATACAATATACAGAATACAATGATATACTTTATCTAGAACAAATTCATACCTTATCTATATATCTAGAACAAATGCAAACATTAATACAATATACAGAATACAGTGATGTACTTTTATCTAGAACAAATTAATACATATCTATAACAAATGCATACCTATCTATATATCTAGAACAAATTCATACATATCTATATATCTAGAACAAATGCAACATAATACAAATACAGAATCAATATATACTTTATCTAGAACAAATCATACATATCTAATGATCTAGAACAATGCAAACATTAATACAATAATACAAATAAAATGATATACTTATATCTAGAAAAATTCATACCTATCTATATATCTAGAACAAATTCAAACATTATACAATATACAGAATACAATGATATACTTTTATCTAGAACAAATTCATACATATCTATATATCTAGAACATTCATACATTCTATATACTAACAAATGCAAACATTAAACAATATACGAATACAATGATAACTTTATATCTAAGAACAAATTCATACCTTCTATATATCTAGAACAAATTCATACATATCTATATATCTTAAGAACAAATGCAAACATTAATACAATATACAGAATACAATGATATCCTTATATTAGAACAAATTCATACCTGTCTATATATCTAGAGCAAATGCAAACATTAATACAATATACAGAATACAATGATATACTTATATCTAGAACAAATTCATACATATCTATATATCTAGAACAAATTCATACATATTTATATATCTAGAACAAATTCATACATATCTATATATCTAGAACAAATGCAAACATTAATACAGATCAGAATACAATGATATACTTATATCTAGAACAAATTCATACCTATCTATATATCAAGAACAAATTCATACCTATCTATATATCTAGAACAAATGCAAACATTAATACAATATACAGAATACAATGATATACTTATATCTAGAACACAACTCATACCTATCTATATATCTAGAAACATTCAAACATTAATACAATATACAGAATACAATGATATACTTTTATCTAGAACAAATCCATACTATCCATATATCCGAAAATTCATAAATATCTATATCTCAAAAATGCAAAACATTATACAATATACAGAATACAATGATATACTTTTATCTAGAACAAATTCATCCTATCTATATAATCTAGAACAAATTCAACATATCTATATATCTAGAACAAATGCAAACATTAATACAATATACAGAATACAAATGATATACTTTTATCTAGAACCAATTCATACATATCTATATACTAGAACAATTCAACATTAATACAATTACAAATACAATGATATACTTATATCTAGAATAAATTCATACCTACTATATATCTAGAACAAATTCCCTACCTATCTATATATCTAGAACACATTCATACATACTATATATCTAGAACAAATTCATACATATCTATATATCTAGAACAACTGCAAACATTAATACAATATACAAAGACAATAGAATGATGACTTTTATCTAAACAATTCATACATCTCTAATCTAGAACAATTCATACATATCTATATATCTAGAACAAATGCAAACATTAATACAATATACATATAACAATGAATATACTTTTATCTAAAACAAATTCATACATATCTATATATCTAGAGATAGATAGATAGATAGATAGATAGATAGATAGATAGAGAGAGAGATAGATAGATAGATAGATAGATAGATAGATAGATAGATAGCAGAGTTAGATAGATAGCAGAGTTAGATAGATAGATAGATAGATAGCAGAGTTAGATAGATAGCAGAGTTAGATAGATAGCAGAGTTAGATAGATAGCAGAGTTAGATAGATAGATAGATAGATAGCAGAGTTAGATAGATAGATAGATAGCAGAGTTAGATAGATAGACATACAGATAGATAGAACTAGATAGGCATACAGAGCTAAAGTAACACAGGCAGAGATAGATCACAAACCTCAAATTGTGTTCAGGGCAGAGAGATCAACAGGACTGCACTTCCCCCTCCCCTTCCTAACGTGCACACAGAACGTGAGACTGACTGTAATTCGATCTCTCACCTGCAGGAGGAGAGGATCTGAAAGTAGTAACATTGCAGGGGAAGGCTTTAAATTCTAAAACCACATGCACGCTGCTTGCTCCAGATCGGGACATTTACCGGGACATCAGAAGATCGGGGCTGCATTCTTAAATCCGGGACTGTCCCGGGTAATCCGGGACTGTTGGCAACTATGGTCTTATAAGGAGAATAATCTGCTATGTACAGTATACGGGGTCATGTCTTATAAGGAGAATAATCCGCTACGTACAGTATACGGGGTCATGTCTTATAAGGAGAATAATCTGCTATGTACAGTATACGGGGTCATGTCATATAAGGAGAATAATCTGCTATGTACAGTATACGGGGTCATGTCTTATAAGGAGAATAATCTGCTATGTACAGTATACGGGGTCATGTCTTATAAGGAGAATAATCTGCTATGTTACCAGTATACGGGTCATGTTTTATAAGGAGATAATCTGCTATGTTACAATTACAGGGTCATGTCTTATAAGGAAGATAATTGCTAGACGTATAAGGGGTCATGTTCTTATAAGGAGAATAATCTGCTATGTACAGTATACGGGGTCTGTCTTAAAGAGAATAATCGCTGAGTACAGTATACAGGGTCATGTCTTATAAGGAGAATAATCTGCTAGTACAGTATCGGGGTCATGTCTTATAAGGAGAATAATCTGCTTGATACAGTATACGGTCAGTCTTATAAGGAGAATAATCTGCTATGTACAGTATACGGGGTCATGTCTTATAAGGAGAATAATCTGCTATGAACAGTATACGGGTCATGTCTTATAAGGAGAATAATCTGCTATTACAGTATACGGGGTCATGTCTTATAAGGAGAATAATCTGCTATGTACAGTATACGGGGTCATGTTTTATAAGGAGAATAATCTGCTATGAACAGTATAAGGGGTCATGTCTTATAAGGAGAATAATCTGCTATGTACAGTATACATGGTCATGTCTTATAGGGAGAATAATCTGCTATGTACAGTATACGGTGTCATGTTTATAAGGAGAATAACTGCTATGTACAGTATACAGGGTCATGTCTTATAAGGAGAATAATCTGCTATGTACAGATATACGGTCATGTCTTATAAGGAGAAATAATCTGCTAGTACAGTATACGGGTCATGTCTTATAAGGAGAAAATCTTGCTATGTACAGTAACGGGGTCTGTCTTATAAGGAGAATAATCTGCTATGTACAGTATACGGGGTCATGTCTTATAAGGAAATAATCTGCTATGTACAGTAACGGGTCATGTCTTATAGGAGAATAATGCTATGACAGTATAAGGGGTCATGTTCTTATAAGGAGAAATCTGCTATGTACAGTATACGGGGTCATGTCTTATAAGGAATAATCTGCTATGTACAGTATACGGGTCATGTCTTATAAGGAGAATAATCTGCTATGATACAGTATACGGGTCATGTCTTATAAGGAGAATAATTGCTATGAACAATATAAGGGGTCATGTCTTATAAGGAGAATAATCTGCTATGTACAGTATACAGGTCATGTCTTATAAGGAGAATAATTGATTAACGTATAAGGGTCATGTCTTATAAGGAGAATAATCTTCTATGTACAGTATACAGGGTCATGTCTTATAAGGAGAATAATTGCTATGAACAGTATAAGGGGTCATGTCTTATAAGAGAAAATTCTGCTATGTACAGTATACGGGGTCATGTTTTATAAGGAGAATAATCTGCTATGTACAGTATACGGGGTCATGTCTATAAGGAGAATAATCTGCTATGTACAGTATACGGGGTCAGTCTTATAAGGAGAATAATCGCTATGTACAGTATACGGGGTCATGTTTTATAAGGAGATAATCTGCTATGTACAGTATACGGGGTCATGCTTATAAGGAGAATAACTGCTATGTACAGTATACGGGGTCATGTCTTTATAGGAGAATAATCTGCTATGACAGTATACGGGTCATGTCTTATAAGGAGAATAATCTGCTATGTACGTATACGGGTCATGTTTTATAAGGAGAATAATCTGCTATGTACAGTATACCGGGTCATGTCTATAAGGAGAATAATCTGCTATGTACAATATACAGGGGTCTGTCTTATAAGGAGATAATTGCTATGACAGTATAAGGGGTCATGTCTTATAAGGAGAATAATCGCTCTTGTACATATATACGGGGTCATGTCTTATAAGGAGAATAATCTGCTATGTACAGTATACGGGTCATGTTATAGGAGAATAATCTGCTATGTACAGTATACGGGGTCATGTCTTATAAGGAGAATAATCTGCTATGTACAGTATACGGGTCATGTTCATAAGAGGAATATCTGCTATGTACAGTATACGGGGTCATGTCTTATAAGGAGAATAATCTGCTATGTACAGTATACAGGGTCATGTCTTATAAGGAGATTAATTGCTATGAACAGTATAAGGGGTCATGTCTTATAAGGGAAAACTGCTATGTACAGTATACGGGGTTGTTTCTTATAAGGAGAATAATCTGCTATGTACAGTACGGGGTCATGTCTTATAAGGAGAATAATCTGCTATGTACAGTATACGGGGTCATGTCTTATAAGGAGATTAATCTGCTATGTACAGTATACAGGGTCATGTCTTATAAGGAGAATAATTGCTATGAACAGTATACAGGGTCATGTCTTATAAGGAGAATAATGCTATGAACATATAAGGGTCATGTCTATAAGGAGAATAATCTGCTATGTAAGTATACAGGGTCATGTCTTATAAGAAGGAATAATTGCTATGAACAGTATAGGGGTCATGTCTTATAAGGAGAATAATCTGCTATGTACAGTATACAGGGTCATGTCTTATAAGGAGAATAATCTGCTATGACAGTATAGGGGTCATGTCTTATAAGGAGAATAATCTGCTATGTACAGTATACGGGGTCATGTCTTATAAGGAGAATAATTTGCTATGTACCATATACGGGGTCATGTCTTATAAGGAGAATAATCTGCTATGAACAGTATACGGGTCATGTCTTATAAGGAGAATAATCTGCTATGTACAGTAAACGGGGTCATGTTTTATAAGGAGAATAATCTGCTATGTAACAGTATACGGGGTCATGTCTTATAAGGAGAATAATCTGCTATGTACATATACGGGGTCATGTCTTATAAGGAGAATAATTGCTATGAACAGTAAGGGGTCATGTCTTATAAGGAGAATAATCTGCTATGTACAGTATACGGGGTCATGTTTTTATAAGGAGAATATCTGCTATGATACAGTATACGGGTTCATGTCTTATAAGGAGAATAATCTGCATGTACAGTATACGGGTCATGTCTTATAAGAGAATAATCTGCTATGTACAGTATACGGGGTCATGTCTTATAAGGGAATAATCTGCTATGTACAGTATACGGGGTCATGTCTTATAAGGAGAATAATCTGCTATGTACAGTATACGGGGTCATGTCTTATAAGGAGAATAATCTGCTATGTACAGTATACGGGGGTCATGTCTTATAGGAGAATAATCTGCTATGTACAGTATACGGGGTCATGTCTTATAAGGAGATAATCTGCTATGTACATATACGGGTCATGTCTTATAAGGAGAATAATCTGCTATGACAGTATACAGGGTCAGTTCTTATAAGGAGAATAATCTGCTATGACAGTATAAGGGTCATGTCTTATAAGGAGAATAATCTGCTATGTAACAGTATACGGGTCATGTCTTATAAGGAGATAACTGCTATGACAGTATAGGGGTCATGTCTTATAAGGATAATAACTGTATGTACAGTATACGGGTCATGTCTTATAAGGAGAATATTACTGCTATGACAGTATAAGGGCTCATGTCTTTATAAGGAGAATAATCTGCTATGTACAGTATACGGGGTCATGTCTTATAAAGAGTAATACTGCTATTGTACAGTATTACGGGGTCATGTCTATAAGGAGAATATCTGCTATGTACATATACGGGTCATGTCTTATAAGGAGAATAATCTGCTATGACAGTATAAGGGTCATGTCTTATAGGGAGAATAATCTGCTATGTACAGTATACGGGTTCATGTTTATAAGGAGAATAATCTGCTATGAACAGTATACGGGTCATGTCTTATAAGGAGAATAATCTGCTATGTACAGTATACGGGGTCATGTCTTATAAAGAATAATCTGCTATGTACAGTATACGGGTCATGTCTTATAAGTGAATATCTGCTAGTACAGTATACGGGTCAGTCTTATAGGAGAATAATCTGCTATGTACAGTATACGGGGTCATGTCTATAAGGAGAATAATCTGCTATGTACAGTATACGGGGGTCATGTCTTATAAGGAGATTAATCTGCTATGTACAGTATACGGGGTCATGTCTTATAAGGAGATTAATCTGCTATGTACAGTATACGGGGTCATGTCATATAAGGAGAATAATCTGCTATGACAGTATACAGGGTCATGTCTTATAAGGAGAATAATCTGCTATGAACAGTATAAGGGGTCATGTCTTATAAGGAGAATAATCGCTATGTACAGTATACAGGGTCATGTCTTATAAGGAGAATAATCTGCTATGACAGTATAAGGGTCATGTTTATAAGGAGAATAATCTGCTATGTACAGTATACAGGGTCATGTCTTATAAGGAGAATAATCTGCTATGTAACAGTATAAGGGGTCATGTCTTATAAGGAGAATAATCTGCTATGTACAGTATACGGGTCATGTCTTATAAAAAGAATAATTGCTATGTACAGTATAAGGGGTCATGTCTTATAAGGAGATAATCTGCTATGTACAGTATACAGGGTCATGCTTTAAGGAGAATAATCTGCTATGTACAGTATACGGGTCATGTCTTATAAGGAGAATAATCTGCTATGAACAGATACGGGTCATGTCTTATAAGAGAAATTCTGCTATGTACTAGTACTGGGGTCATGTCTTATAAGGAGAATAATATGCTATGTACAGTATCGGGGTCATGTCTTATAAGGAGTAATCTGCTATGTACAGTATACGGGGTCATGTCTTTTAAGGAGAATAATCTGCTATGTACAGTATACGGGGTTCATGTCTTAAAGGAGAATAATTGCTATGACAGTATAAGGGGTCATGTCTTATAAGGAGAATAATCTGCTATGTACAGTATACGGGGTCATGTTTTATAAGGAGAATAATCTGCTATGTACAGTATACGGGTCATGTCATATAAGGAGAATAATCTGCTATGTACAGTATACGGGTCATGTCTTATAAAAAATAATCTGCTATGTACAAGTATACGGGGTCTTTCTTATAGGAGAATAATCTGCTATGTACAGTATAGGGGTCCATGTCTTATAAGGAGAATAATCTGCTATGTACAGTATACGGGTCATGTCTTATAAGAGAATAATCTGATACAGTATACGGGTCATGTTTATAAGGAGAATAATCTGCTATGTACAGTATACGGGTTCATGTTTTATAAGGAGAATATCTGATGTAACGTATACAGGGTCATGTCTATAAGAGATAATCTGCTTGAACAGTATACGGGTCATGTTTTATAAGGAGAATAATCTGCTATGTACAGTATACGGGGTCATGTCTTATAAGTAGATAATCTGCTATGTACAGTATACGGGTCATGTTTTATAAGGAGAATAATCTGCTATGTACAGTATACGGGGTCATGTCTTATAAGAGAATATCTCTGGTACAGTATAAGGGGTCATGTCTTATAAGGAGAATAATCTGCTATGTACAGTATACGGGGTCATGTCTTATAAGGAGAATAATCTGCTATGTACAGTATACGGGGTCATGTCTTATAAGGAGAATAATCTGCTATGTACCATATAAGGGGTCATGTTTATAAGGAGATAATTTGCTATGACAGTATACGGGGTCATGCTTATAAGGAGAATAATCTGCTATGTACAGTAACGGGGTCATGTCTTATAAGAGAATAATCTGCTATGAACGTACGAGGGTCATGTCTTATAAGGAGATAATCTGCTATGTACAGTATCGGGGTCTTCTTATAAGGAGAATAATCTGCTATGTACAGTATACGGGGTCATGTCTTATAAGGAGAATAATTGCTATGAACAGTATACGGGGTCATGTCTTTATAAGGAGAATAATCTGCTATGTACAGTATAGGGTCATGTCTTATAAGGAGAATAATTGCTATGAACAGTATAAGGGGTCATGTCTTATAGGAGAATAATCTGCTATGTACAGTATACGGGGTCATGTCTTATAAGGAGATTAATCTGCTATGTACAGTATAGGGTTCATGTTTATAAGGAGAATAATCTGCTATGTACAGTATACAGGGTCATGTCTTATAAAGTAGAATAATCTGCTATGTACAGTATACGGGGTCATGTCTTATAAGAGATATAATCTGTCTATTGTTACAGTATACGGGGTCAGTGTTTATAAGGAGAATAATCTGCTATGTACAGTATACGGGGTCATGTCTTATAAGGAGTAATCTGCTATGTACGTATAGGGGTCATGTCTTATAAGTGATTAATCTGCTTATGACAGTATACGGGGTCATTCTATAAGGAGAATAATCTGCTATGTACAGTATACGGGCCATGTTTATAAGGAGAATAATCTATGTACAGTATACGGCATGTCTATAAAAGAATATCTGCTATTACAGTACGGGGTATGTTTATAAGGAAATATCGCTAGACAGTATACGGGTCATGCTTTAAGGAGAATAATCTGCTATGTACAGTATACGGTGGTCATGTCTTATAAGGAGAATAATCTGCTATGTACAGTATAACGGGTCATGTCTTATAAGAGAATTATCTGCTATGACAGTATACGGGGTCATGTCTTATAGGAGAATATTCTGCTGTGTACAGTATAGGGTCATGTCTTAAGGAGAATAATCTGCTATGTACAGTATACGGGGGTCATGTCTTATAAGGAGAATATCTGCTATGTACAGTATAAGGGTCATGTCTTATAAGAGATTAATCTGCTATGTACAGTATACGGGGTATTCATATAAGGAGAATATTTGCTGTGTACAGTATACGGGGTCATGTCTATAAGGAGAATAATCTGCTTGTACAGTATAACGGTCACGGGGTCATTTTATAAGGAGAATAATCTTGCTATGTACAGTATACGGGGTCAGTTCTTATGGAGATAATCTGCTATGTACAGTTACGGGGTCATGTCTTATAAGGAGATAATCTGCTATGACAGTATACGGGTCATGTATATAGGAGAATCTGTGTTACAGTAAACGGGTTCATGTTTATAAGGAGAATAATCTGCTATGACAGTATAGGGTATGTTAAAGATAATCTGCATGTACAAGGGTCATGTCTTATAAGGAGAATAATCTGCTATGTACAGTATACGGGTTCATGTTATAAGGAGAATAATCTGCTATGTACAGTTAGGGGTCATGTTGTAAGGAGAATAATTGCTATGACAGTATACGGGTCATGTCTTATAAGGAGAATAATCTGCTATGTACAGTATACGGGGTCATGTCTTATAAGGAGAATAATCTGCTATTACAGTATACGGGGTCAGTGTCTTATAAGGAGAATAATCTGCTATGACAGATACGGGGTCATGTCTTATAGGAGAATAATCTGCTATGACAGTTAGGGTATGTCTATAAGGAGAATAATCTGCTATGAACAGTATACGGGGTCATGTCTTAAAGGAGAATAATTTGCTATGTACCATAACGGGGTCATGTCTTATAAGGAGAATAATCTGCTATGTACAGTATACGGGGTCATGTCTTATAAGGAGAATAATCTGCTATGTACAGTATACGGGGTCATGTCTTATAAGGGGAATAATCTGTATGAACAGTATAAGGGGTCATGTCTTATAAGGAGAATAATTGCTATGAACAGTATACAGGGTCATGTTTATAAGGAGAATAATTGCTATGTACAGTATACGGGGGTCATGTCTTATAAGGAGAATAATCTGCTATGTACAGTATACGGGGTCATGTCTTATAAGGAGAATAATCTGCATGTACAGTATACGGGGTCATGTCTTATAAGGAGAATAATCTGCTATGTACAGTATACGGGTCATGTCTTATAAGGAGAATAATCTGCTATGTACAGTATCGGGGTCATGTCTTATAAGGAGAATAATCTGCTATGTACAGTATACGGGGTCATGTCTTATAAGGAGAATAATCTGCTATGTACAGTATACGGGGTCATGTCTTATAAGGAGAATAATCTGCTATGTACAGTATACGGGGTCATGTCTTATAAGGAGAATATTTGCTATGAACAGTATACGGGGTCATGTCTTATAAGGAGAATAATCTGATATGAACAGTATACGGGGTCATGTCTTATAAGGAGAATAATCTGCTATGTACAGTATACAGGGTCATGTCTTATAAGAAGAATAATTGCTATGAACAGTATACAGGGTCATGTCTTATAAGGAGAATAATTGCTATGAACAGTATAGGGGTCATGTCATAAGGAGAAATATATATGCTATGTTACAGTATACGGGGTCATGTCTTATAAGAGCTATAAGGAGAATAATCTGCTATGTACAGTATACGGGTCATGTCTTATAAGGAGAATAATCTGCATGTACAGATACGGGGTCATGTCTTAAGGAGGAAAATCTGCTATGTCAGTATACGGGGGTCAGTTTTATAAGGAGAATAATCTCTTGACATGACAGTATACGGGGTCATGTACTATAAGGAGAATAATCTGCTTGTACAGTATACAGGGTCATGTCTTATAAGGAGAATAACTGCTATGACAGTATACCGGGGTCATGTCTATAAGGAGTAATCTGCTATGTACAGTATCAGGGTCATGTCTTATAAGGAGAATAATCTGCTATGACAGTTACGGGGTCATGTGTCTATAAGGAGAATAATCGTATGTTACAGTAACGGGGTCATGTCATCTAAGGAGAATAATCTGCATGTACAGTATACGGGGTCATGTTATAAGGAGAATAATCTGCTATGTACAGTATACGGGGGTCATGTCTTATAAGGAGATAATCTGCTATGTACAGTATACGGGGTCATGTCTTATAGGAGAATAATCTGCTATGTACAGTATAAGGGGTCATGTCTTATAAGGAGAATAATCTGCTATGACAGTATACGGGGTCATGTCTTATAAGGAGAATAATCTGCTATGTACAGTATACAGGGTCATGTCTTATAAGGAGAATAATTTGCTATGTACAGTATACGGGGTCATGTCATATAAGGAGATAATCTGCTATGTACAGTATAAGGGGTCATGTCTTATAAGGAGAATAATCTGCTATGTACAGTATACGGGGTCATGTTTATAAGGAGAATAATCTGCTATGTACAGTATACGGGGTCATGTCTTATAAGGAGAATAATCTGCTATGTACAGTATACGGGTCATGTCTTATAAGGAGAATAATCTGTATGTACAGTTAAGGGGTCATGTCTTATAAGGAGAATATGCTGCTATGGTAAAGGTATACGGGGTCATGTCTTATAAGGAGAATAATCTGCTTGTACAGTATACGGGGTCATGTTTTATAAGGAGAATAATCCGCTACGTGCAGTATACAGGGTCATGTCTTATAAGGAGAACAATCTGCTATGTACAGTATACGGGTTCATGTCTTATAAGGAGAATAATCTGCTATGTACAGTATACGGGGTCATGTCTTATAAGGAGAATAATCTGCTATGTACAGTATACGGGGTCATGTCTTATAAGGAGAATAATCTGCTATGTACAGTATACAGGGTCAATTGTGTCTTACCATTGAAAAGGAGCTAAATGATAGCGCTGTTACGCAGAGATATTTCCACAAGGTTTTGGGAATGATGTTGAATTAGTGTCAATCCGACCCAATAATACATTGTGTAGCGTTGGTTTTACACTAATTTGGCCAGATCGTGGCCGATATAACATTGCCCCCCTAAAGACACAAACTACTGTAGAGGAGGTGCAGTGCACAGCTCTCCAGGTGTTACTACCCAAATCCACATAGTTATATTGCTATAATGCATTATTGTATCTATTGTATCGTACATTAACCACCAATACGGTACAATAACAAATGCTACAATAGTAATCACTAGTGTAAAAAATTACAATATTCTGATCAATTCGGGGAATTGAAAAATCCAGTTAAAAAATACAATCAGGGTTATTCAATAAAAGTTCGTTTAAAATGGGGCTAATTTTGCCCCAACCAATCAGATGTTAGCTTTTAAATGTTATATAAGATCTGATTGGTTGGGGCAAAATTAGCACCATTTATTACGATAAGAACTTTTATTGAATCTCCCTGATTGTCTCTTGTATGGCTAGCTCAAATAATTTTCATGCAATACGGTTAATTTGATCAAATCGCTCAAAATCACAAAAACAGTTTTCTGACAATATTGAGTGGTTTATCGGAAAAACGATAATAGGGCAACGAAAACTTTTCCGCCGACCCCATCTTCAAGACCCTCTCCCTCTATAGATTTCAAGGGGAAATCTGCAGAAAGATCAGAAGATCAAGATCACAGTTTCCTATAATTTAAAATCGTCTGTGTTCATAGAAATAAATTGTCTGTGTGTGCAATTGAAATTGTGTGTGCTACACACCGCAACTTTAACCCATGAGCACACAGCGTAGAGGGAACACTGCTCTTAAATTGATGTACTGACTGTGATCGGTGTACCAATTATACTGCCATCTACTGTCTAAGAGTAGTACTGCAATACACTGAGTTGTGAGTGCTAGAAATTGATCCCTCTTAATGTGCTCACGCTTAAACATTGGATTATGGAAAAATGAAATACAGTTGGTCTTTGTGAGTACAAAAAAATTTATATCTTTACTACCCTTTTATACTTTTCCTGTCAACAGGCAACTTTGTTACATCACTAAAGAGCCTGAATGGGGGGATGGAATGGAGTGGGAATGGGGTATCGGAGTGGGGTAATGTCACATTCCAAATGTATTTCTCTAAAGAATTCAAAAAAATCATGTCAATCTGGCTTCCCTTTAACACGGGGATAGGGAAATAGACTTAACGGACAACTAAAGCCTTAGAACAACACTATATTATAAGGCAGAGTACCTTGTAATAAAAACGGTGATTTGTAAATGTCCCCTCTCATTTTGATGGGAGTTCTGGGAAATCAACCTTAAAGGACAACTAAAGCCACAGAACAAAACTGAACTAGAAGGCAGAACACCTTGATATAAACCCAGTAATCTGTGTCTTACCTCTCATTTTGATACGGGCGCTGGGAAATTTACCTAAATAACAAATGGTTTGTGCTTTACTTCCCAGCATTCTATTATCACACAGTTTGGTCAATGCCCATTATGTTCTGCACATGCTCAGTCCTTAGCTATGGCACAAACTTGTTACAGTTGGTCACACCCATTAATAATCTCTAGCCAATCCATTTACAGGACAGATAAAGCAAGGAAGCATGTGACTGAGGTCAGGAGGTGTGGTCTGACACTGCACATACACACAGACACTTCATCCAGTTCTTAACAGAATTACATTTACTTTAATACAACTTACTGACGTGGGATTTTATAGTTTATTGGTGTTTTTAGGGGGTTATTTTCAGATTCTGGAGTACAAAAAATTGGGTTTAGTTCTCCTTTAATAACATGAGGTTTGTTCTTTATTTCCCAGAATTCCTGCATCACAAAATTTGGCCAATGACCATTTTGTTCTTTGCACATGCCCAGTCTAAATTACCGAGAACTTATTACAACAGGTCATGCCCACTAGTCTGTAGCCAATCCTGGTACAGTTTAGATTAGATAAGGGAGCATGTGACTGGGGTGAGGACATGTGGCCAGATGCACAGTTATGCTGGGTACACACGAAGGGACTATTTGTCCCGAGTGATCGTTCGGCCGTGACAAATGTCTGTCGGTCGCAGCAATAGCGTCACGATTGATCAGAATTTACCGACAAGTCCGATCATCCAACGAACGGACGATTGAGTTCGGTCGTGGCCATTTTGGTTAAGGGGTCACTTATCATCTCGGCAGCGGGCAAAGGAAGGGAAGCTCCGGTTCTAGCGACGTTGTCGCGATCCTACATTTCTGTTTCAATGGATTTCGCTGTTATAGCTGCAGATCAGTTGCACTTCTTGTTTCCATGGCAACGCATTACGAGTCAGTCTTGAGAAAAAAAAAAGGGCAACGTTTTAGTGGTTTAACTGTGAGAATTTGCTGCAGTGATAGAGGAAGAGGAGCAGCTGTGTGAAGGACATTCTTTCAGTACAGGAAGGTCACTCTGGCCCAGGGAGGGATCTGGTTCATATCCCCATTAAACCGATATCCCCCCAAAAACGTTTTTACACCCGCCGATGTTTTAACCGAGTCTCGCAACTGTTTTCTTTGTGTCCGTGGAAACCAGTTTGGACCAATCACTATCCCTGTATGTTCCTCCATATAGTGCGAGGTGTAGGGCACCTCATATTGCCACAAAACTAGAAATGCAAAAAATACGGTCTCTCTTTTTAACTAAAATGGGAGCTACCATGCTGCTTTCATAAAGTGAAATTGCAACGGTACGCCAAGTGGTCATAAAATATATTGTTCTGTTGCAACTATGAAAATGGTTAGTCATATGGCAGCTCCCATCTATGTTGCATGTATAGAAGTGCAAAAAGTGCTGTACCTTTAAATATAAGGAATATTCAGGGTTATTCAATGAAAGTTCTTATTGTTTAAAATGGGGCTAATTTTGCCCCAACCAATCAGATGTTATTTAACATTTGAAATCTTACATCTGATTGGTTGGGGCAAAATTAGCACCATTTTAAACGATAAGAACTTTTATTGAATAACCCTGATAGTTCTCTACGAAATACCTACCATGTAGATTTCCAAAGAAAACCAGATTAACAATTTATTGTCAAAATGAAATTAAAGGGAATGTTCGCCCTTAAAACAAAAAAATGGTCACTTGCCAGTTACATGCCCTCAACTGATATATTCAGAACATTATTACCTGTATTACTAACCAGATATTTAATGATAATTATTGTCTCCATTCTGGCAGAGTATGCTGGCCCCTCCTTCCATGCTGTCAATCAAGGCTGTAACTGCTGACATCACAGCCAATGATTAACTGCACATGCTCAAGCTTATAAAAAGCTCATTGAGCAGAGGGGGGAGGCAGATACCTTTGCCAGAAAGGAAAATTTGTTATAAATTGTTTAACTGAATCCATTCCGTTTGCTTCTTTTACAGTATGTGGCTTTTGCCTCCCTGTTCTTCATCTTGGTCTCGATAACCACATTCTGCCTGGAGACGCACGAGAGATTCAATCCCATTGTGAACAAAACGGAGACGGAGATTATTGGCAACGAGACCCAGTTTCGCATCTACAGGGAATCAGAGACGGAAGCTTTCTTGACCTACATAGAAGGAGTCTGCGTGGTCTGGTTCACTTTTGAGTTCCTGATGAGGATTACCTTCTGTCCAAACAAGGTGGAATTTATCAAGAACACTTTAAATATCATTGACTTTGTGGCCATCCTGCCTTTTTACCTGGAGGTTGGGCTCAGTGGCCTGTCTTCCAAAGCTGCTAAAGACGTCTTGGGTTTCCTAAGAGTTGTCCGATTTGTGCGAATCCTTCGGATTTTCAAGCTGACAAGGCATTTTGTAGGGCTGAGGGTTCTAGGACACACCCTTCGCGCCAGCACGAACGAATTCTTGCTGCTCATTATATTTTTGGCATTGGGAGTCTTAATCTTTGCCACGATGATCTATTATGCCGAGAGAATAGGTGCTAACCCAAATGATCCCAGTGCAAGTGAACACACACACTTTAAAAATATTCCCCTTGGCTTCTGGTGGGCAGTTGTCACTATGACTACACTTGGATACGGAGACATGTACCCTCAGACGTGGTCGGGGATGCTGGTTGGGGCGTTATGTGCTCTTGCCGGCGTGTTGACCATTGCCATGCCAGTGCCAGTTATTGTGAACAATTTTGGAATGTATTATTCTTTAGCTATGGCTAAGCAGAAGCTACCAAAGAAAAAAAAGAAGCATATCCCACGCCCACCCCAACTGGGATCCCCCAATTATTGCAAATCTGTTGTAAACTCTCCACATCACAGTACGCAGAGTGACACATGTCCGCTTGCGCAGGAAGAGGTATTAGAAATGAACAGAGGAGGTAGGAAACCACTTAGGGGAATGTCCATTTGATATTTCACTTCCATTGCTTGTAGAGATTTAATATTCAGTCATACTCTTTCAATAGCAAATGGATAGTGCAATTATCCACCACCGTCCCTCGTAACGCTCTAGCAACGAGAGACGTTCAGGGGCGTGAACACACGAGGAAGAAACCAAGGCTGGTCTGTCCTTTAAAAGGTTTTAGACCTGGTTTTAGAAGCCTTGTATTTTTTCATGGTAGGAAGAGTCTGGAATGATCTTTTGGTGATACCCGATTGAATGGGATCTGACAGATAGGAATTGATGAATTAATGTCAAATTGAGACATTTAGAAGACATTTAGAGAACGTTTTCATTGAGGTCCAAAGGGCAAAGACATGAAAGGGAAAGGAAGTCTTAACCGGGAGTAGATACATCGTTTACCTGGCACAATGCAGACCACTCACTAGGAGTGAAATGTAGATTACCGTAGGGAATGTACGCTTTTTAGCATGCAAGGAGACCCATTATACAGTACATTACATAGAAGTTAGCTTTTATTATATAACTGTTACGGACTTTAAAAATATGGAAAAGGTGAAGATGTAACATCCTGTGATAAGAATATTGGGAAAAGCTATGGCAGATGTCAAATGTGGAAAGGTCTCCTGGTGTAACCCCATAGCAGCACAATTCCCACTTTTAGCCAGTGTTAAAAGACAGAAAGTTGGGGATACACCCCACACCCAAGGTTACAGTTATTGTACCTGTCAGGACCAGATCCTATGGCTAGTGGTTGCCTATGGCATTATCTCGTGATCTGATCATATTCCACGGCCAGTGGATATTGTATATTTATGGGAATATATCTCAGTTCTATGAGAAATGTGTAACTGGAGTTTAGTTGATCTTTTTTTTTTTGAACCCCATAAACTACCTCTACTCATGGAATATTTCCTACATTCTATGGGAATACGGACCACATGTCAAAAAATAATAATCCAATTTTACAGGGAAAATTTTTTTCCGGGATTTTGTTTGTTTTACTGTGTAATGAACAACATGCGTGTGTGCGTTTTTATACAGAGACGTGTCTGTGTGAGTGTTTGTGACTCCGGCGTATAAACACGCACACCGGTACCGCGCCAGCAAGTTCTCTCCATTCCACAGCGAATGGAAGGAAACTATTGTGAATTTCTGTTTGTCTTCATATGCTGCTGTTTGCAAGAAAAACATTCCACCCACTTCCCTGCCTGGGCACCAACCCGGGGAACGTTTCTAGTTCATGTCCAATTGGGGGGGATTAGAAGGACCCAGGCAGATAAATAGGTGGCTCCTTGTTTTTCTATTAAAACCATTACATCCATGATTCCATGTCAAACCAATCAAAATCATAAGTGTTTTTTATACAATTGTTTTTATTGCTTTTTTATTTTTTTATACTCATAACCAACAATGTTTAACATACATGACCATGACCTGGTAACAACTCATTGTAAGTTTGGAGCAAACTTAGTGCAAGGCCTGAGTCAGTAAATTAGAGGCAGTCGGGGACCATTAGTCACCGTCCAATAGGATCTCCTGATTTTGTGTTTATGTTCATTCCTGGGAGGATTTAAAGGTCCCTCATAAGCCATTTTATCCAGGTATCTGATGAACTGAATGGGTCACATTTCAATAAAACGCAGAGACACCAGCAGTTATGTCAGCAGGTAACGGTAGGATCCATTCCTGGATAGTCCATGTCTCAGGTTCATTTTAACTGGTTTCACCATTAGGTGAAGGTCAAGTTGTTTTTATACTTCTACGTAGACTGAGCAACATTGAGAATGTAGAGATAAAGGACATCCAACTTACCTGCTGACATTCCCTCGACCTTCTGAATAACTGCACAATCCTAAATACCAGGTGTAACATCGATTGGAAACCGTTATCTGGCTGGGGAATGAGCAGGAACATTGTCAGGTAGTTGACAGCTGATTTGATACTCGAACGTTCAATTGGCTGTAATGTCTAACTAGTTTATGGCCACATTAAAGCTAAGTACAGACTTTAGATCATTGCCGGATAAAGTTAGTCATCCATCGGTTCAGAAAGCTTAGCAACGCCGGTGAACGATCCTTTGGTTCTCCAGATTGTTCCATCTTTCCCATCTCGATTTAAAAAAAGCTGGCTGCTCGCTCAGTGCCAAGCAGCCTGTCTGTCCGGTAATATTTAGATAATTGTTCCAAAGACAATTATCTTCATGTCTGTACATGGCTTCAAGTTCAAAAGATAAACTGGGACTTTAAAAGCACTCTGACATAAAGACTCGTACACGTGTGCAATCAAACAGCATGAACAATCCGTAGTGGATGATAATTGTCCATGTAGACTCCCACGTGTACCATGACAATTACACCTGAAGTTTGCAGGTCTAAATTCTACAATTTCCATTTACAAGACAACAATTCGACCTGATGCAGAAATGAAAGATCTCATAGTACGAATGTTCATTCCAATATGGCACTTTACCTTGCTTTGGGAGCGCATGAGGTAATAGGTTAATAGGTTCTAATTTCCATTTATAACGCGACAATCATATATAAATATATATGTATATAGACACAGAGAGAGATTATATATTTCTATTTTCCATATATAATACGACAATCAAATAGAAATACTGATGTAATGTGACATTGTCTCCAGCTACAGTTGCAATGTAACTATATATATATGGAATATACAGAACATCGTATTGTAACTTCCACTTATAATGTGACAATCAGAACTAAGTAGGAACTTGATAGATCTTCATTTATAATTCATTGTTAACAATTAATGGTGGGAACTATAGGGATGAGGTGGTACAACTGGATGTTATAACACAAAAACCCCATAGAATCCAACCCAAGTTGGCCGTCCAAACCAATGTGCTACCTGATTCATGGCCGATAGCCACACAAATCGTTGTGTCTCCCATGGTTACAGCCTATAAATTTCGACCTTACCCCCTTTTCTAACTAAGTTCACAGGCAGCTTGGATTGTCTGCCCATGTTCCGTAGTTGTAACCACTTCTAGGTCATCCCTGTAGGACCCAATCCACAGCTTCCATCAGCAATAGGATATCCCACAACTGACAAAGCAACATTGGGTTAACACCGGCAGATATTGGGTGAAACTCTTTCTGGTGAATAAGAAAGACAGTTTAGTATAATATAGTATTTGAGGTTGAATAAAGACATACGTCCATCCAGTCCAACCCATCTAGCAATATCCTCATTTCCTGCCTAACTGTTGATCCAGAGGAAGGCAAAAAAAACTCACTAAATTTATGAAGGGGGAAAAATTCCTTCCTGACTCCAAGTGGCAATCGGAAAAAAGTTAACAATTCGCAAAGACCTATTTGGTGCAAAGGATCAAAAGACAAAAGACACATGTCAACACATCAGAATATTACGGTTGATTATCGGAAAAGCCCAAAGAGTCTTTTCAATTCATTTATAAATTAAATTGTTCATTAACAATCGACACTAATTAAGATTATGGTTAAGGTGAGGTCATGACAAAGGTGCCAAACTCATAGGCGAAAACCCCTTAATCTATGGGGTCCTAGAATTACACACCAGTAAGTCTGAAATGGTTACTGTGGTCTCCATATTAGTGCCAATTACAAGCCTAGGATGTCTCTAGCTTCTCGGGATCTTAAGTTATAGGCTTGTAAAGTTACACTTCCCAGACGGAACTTTCGTTATGTCTGTAACAGGTATGTGTTATAAGCCCCAAAATGTATCTTTTCTGTAGCTAGTTACAGATCCGCAACCACTGCCTTTCCATTCCTCTACCTATGGACAACTTAGGGAGAGTGGGAAAAAATATTTGATAGCTTTTAACATTATTTAAAAGTTCGGAGATGGGGTTATGACGCAGCTGCTGCAGTGGGCATGCTCCGACCTTAAACCCCCAAATGCTGGTGATGTCACAGCTCACAGTGCTATCAGGAAAAAACACCTTTTATACCGCTGTAACTTTGGATGCACTGTAGCTAGATCGGTATCGTTAACGTAAAATACTGAACGTTATCGTAAAATAACGACCGGGTTTTTACCGATAACGACCATTATTTACTGATATCGTTAAATACCGTCGTTATCGGTAAATAACGGTCGTTATCGGTAAATAACGGTCGTTATCGGTAAATAACGGTCGTTATCGGTAAATAACGGTCGTTATCGGTAAAAACCCGGTCGTTATTTTACGATAACGATACCGATCTTTTATAAATAGGGCCCCATGATCCAGGGGTCATTTCGAAGGTAGGAGTGTTCTTTATAATAAAGGTCACTTGTATGGAGACCAGTTTCACTGAATCGCGATTGCGAGTGCGATTCTGGTGCGTTGTCAGGCAAAAAAAGTGTGAAAAACGCGCTAGTGTGGCTTAGCCCTTATACACGGGAATCTTCTGTATCACTCAGATAAGATTTTTTTTTAGCTGCTGCTATTAAACTACTTTCCATTCTGATTTGTATCCATATAATATTCCTGTAACTTCTGCTTAGGGTCAGTTGTATTAAGGACTCGGGGGAATTTCTGCTTGAGGTCGTGCCATTGGCTGATGCATTCAAATATGAAATGAGGAGACAGCTGTGACTGGGCAAAGGATCCCAATTACACAGCACAATGATTTGCACAGATGAGCCCCTAATGCCCACAGTAGTTCTATTCTAATCCACAAAGAAATATTCAGAATAAAAAATTATTAGGTCAGGCCAACTGACCCAGACATACAGGGACTTATTAATTGTGTATTTTAAAGGGGAACTGTGATAAAAACAAACAAAAAAACACTTTTAAAGGACTTTTAAATTAAAGGACAACTTTAGTCTCCTGTTTTTCCAAACAAGTTAGGTATTAGTTATATAAATAGCCTACCGTCGTACCTTCAAAATCAACCTTAGATTACATCTTTAGGTAAAAAGTTATTGCTGTAAAGGTTCAGCAATTTTACTTCCTGCTTGAACACTTCCTGTTTTCAGCCATGTGACCAGCCTCTGCTTGCATTTATAGGCTCCCCTTCTCATCAGTCATTTTTTATTTTTAAAGTCTGTGCAGTTACTTCCTGTATTCCCAGCAGTAAGTCTTTACTGAGCATGCCCTGCCCCTGGGGTGGAGGAGCTGAGAGACGGATGATGTAACTCAACCAACTGTAAGCAGGATATAACACATTCATCACAATATAATTTCTCACAGTCGGAAGCCAGAGATGTGATCAAGGGCTTATTTTAAAGGGAAGACTGCAGGCTTTTATTTAACTCTAACTTGTTTGGAAACCACAGTTTCCCTTTAAATACTTTACCTTTTCAATGATTAATCATTGAATCAGCTTAAAAGGCATAGGGAAGCTCTGGAGCTCTGAGGTTTGCAAAGTCGCTTCTTTATGATGGGAAATGCTTACAATGCAGGGGGAGGGCAGAGCGAACCTGGCAATGACATCATCAGAAAGAACCAGAGACTTTCTGAAAACTTCAGGGCTCCAAAACTTCTGTCTGTTCAAGCTGTGCGTTTAATGACGGATGCCTATAAAGGTAAGACAAACTACCTACCATTGTGTCTTAATACAGCGCGTCACCTTCGCCCATACGCTAAACTAGGTGAACACCAAGCAGCAGTGCCCGTTTATTAGTACATGAAAATGACGTTTACACTGCGACACTCTCTTCCCTGATATTAGACGTCGTGTGACACAAACTCCAATGTGTGTATTTACCTTAAGACTACAGTTTCTGTTTCTATCTCTGCCATTACTGTCTATGTCTCACTTCTCTGTCTCTGACGTTAGACTGCCTGTTACATTTAGCAACCACCAGTTTCTCAGCTATTAGACTGTCTGTGACATTGCCCGACCACAAGTTCCTTCCTCAGCTATTAGACTGTCTGTGACAGTGTCCGACCACCAGTTATTCTCTCAGCTATTAGACTGTCTGTGACATTGTCCGACCACCAGTTACTCTGTCAGCTATTAGACTGTCTGTGACATTTAACAACCACCAGTTTCTCTCTCAGCTATTAGACTGTCTGTGACATTTAACAACCACCAGTTTTTCTCTCAGCTTTTAGACTGTCTGTCACATTTAACAACCACCAGTTCCTCTCTCAGCTATTAGACTGTCTATGACATTGTCTGACCACAAGTCCCTCTCTCAGCTATTAGACTGTCTGTGACATTGTCCGACCACCAGTTCCTCTCTCAGCTATTAGACTGTCTGTGACATTTAACAACCACCAGTTTCTCTCTCAGCTAGTAGACTGTGACATTGTCCGACCACCAGTTCCTCTCTCAGCTATTAGACTCTGTCACATTGTCCGACCACCAGTACTTCTCTCAGCTATTAGACTGTCTGTCACATTGTCCGACCACCAGTACTTCTCTCAGCTATTAGACTGTGACATTGTACAATCACCTGTTTCTCTCTCAGCTATTAGACTGTCTGTGACATTGTACAACCACCAGTTTCTCTCTCAGCTATTAGACTATCTGTGACATTGTCCGACCACCAGTTTCTCTCAGCTATTAGACTCTCTGTGACATTTAACAACCACCAGTTTTTCTCTCAGCTATTAGACTGTCTGTGACATTGTCTGACCACCAGTTTCTCTCTCAGCTATTAGAATGTCTGTGACATTGTCCGACCACCAGTTCTTCTCTCAGCTATTAGACTGTCTGTGACATTGTCTGACCACCAGTTCCTTTCTCAGCTATTAGCCTGTTTGTAACAATGTCTGACCACCAGTCCCTCTCTCAGCTATTAGACTGTCTGTGATATTTAACAACCACCAGTTCCTCTCTCAGCTATTAGACTGTGACATTGTCCGACCACCAGTTCCTCTCTCAGCTTAGATTGTCTGTGAACACCAGTCCCTCTCAGATATTAGACTGTCTGTACATGTTCCGACCACCAGTTCACCTCATCCTATTAGACTGTCTGTGACATTGTCCGACCACCAGTTTCTCTCTCTCTATTAGACTGTCTGTCACATTGTCTGACCACCAGTTTCTCTCTCAGCATTAGAGACTGTCTGTGATATTGACTGACCACCAGTTCCTCTCTCAGCTATTAGCTGTGGCATTGTCCAACTACCAGTCCTCTCTCACGCTATTAGACTGTCTGTGACATTGTCCGACCACCAGTTCCTCTCTCAGCTATTAGACTGTCTTGACATTGTCCGACCACCAGTTCTTCTCTAAGCTATTAGACTGTCTGTCACATTGTCCAACCCAAGTCCCTCTCTCAGCTATTAGACTGTCTGTGACATTGTCCGACCACCAGTTCCTCTCTCAGCTATTAGACTGTGACATTGTCCGACCACCAGTTCCTCTCTCAGCTTTTAGACTGTCTGTGACATTGTCCGACCACCAGTTCCTCTCTCAGCTATTAGACTGTCTGTCACATTGTCGACCACCAGTTTCTCTCTCTCAGCAATTAGACTGTCTGTGATAATGTCCAACCACCAGTTCCCTCTCAGCTATTAGACTGTCTGTGACATTGTTCGACCAACCAGTTCCTTTCTCAGCTATACTGTTTGTGACAATGTCCGACCACCAGTCCCTCTCTCAGCTATTAGACTGTCTGTGATATTTAACAACCACCAGTTCCCTCTCAGCTATTAGACTGTGACATTGCCCGACCTCCAGTTCCTCTCTTAGCTATTAGGCTGTCTGTCCATTGTCCGACCAACAGTTTCCTTTCACTATTAGACTGTCTGTCACATTGTCCGAACACCAGTTTCTCTCTTTGTTATTAGACTATCTGTGACATTTAACAACCACCAGATTCTCTCTCAGCTATTAACTGTCTTGACATTGTCTACCTCAGTTTCTCTCTCAGCTATTAGACTGTGACTTTAACAACCACCAGTTCCCCTCTCAGCTATTAGACTGTCTGTCATTGTCCGACCACCAGTTCCTCTCAGCTATTAGACTATCCGTGACAATGTCCGACACCAGTCCCTCTCTCAGCTATTAGACTGTCTGTGATATTGTCCAAACCCCAGTTTCTCTCTCAGCTATTAGACTGTCTGTGATATTGACTGACCACCAGTTTCTCTCTCATCAGCTATTAGACTGTCTGGGACATTGTCCAACCAATAGTTTCTCTCTCAGCTATTAGACTGTCTGTGGCATGTCCACTACCAGTTCCTCTCAGCTTAGACTGTCTGTACTTGTCTACCACGCTCCTCTCTCAGCTATTAGACTTTCTGTGACATTGTCCGACGACCAGTTCTACTCTAAGCTATTAGACTGTCTGTCACATTGTCCGACCACCAGTTTCTCAGCTATTAGACTGTGACATTGCATTACCACCACCAGTTTCTCTCTCAGCTATTAGACTGTCTGTGACAATTGTACAACCACCAGTTTCTCTCTCTAGCTATTAGACGTCTGTGATTTGACTGACCACCAGTTCCTCTCTCAGCTATTAGCTGTCTGAGACATTGTTAGACCACCAGTTCCTCCCTCAGCTATTAGACTGTGGCATTGTCCAACTAACCAGTTCCTCTCTCAGCTATTAGACTGTCTGTGACATGTTCGACCACCAGTTCCTCTCTCACTATTAGACTGTCTGTGACATTGTCCAGACCCCCAGTTCCTCTCTCAGCAATTAGACTGTCGTGACATTGTCCGACCACCAGTTCCTCTCTCAGCTATTAGACTGTCTGACATTGCCGACCACCAGTTCCTCTCTCTCAGCTTAGACTTCAGACTGTCTTGACATTGTCGACCACAAGTCCCCTCTTTCAGCTATTAGACTGACTGTGACATTGTCCACCACTAGTTCCTTCTCAGCTTTAGACTGTCTGTGACATTTAACCCCACCAGTTGCTCTCTCAGCTATTAGACTGTGACATTGTCCGACCACCAGTTCCTCTCTCAGCTATTAGACTGTCTGTCACTTGTCCAACCACCAGTACTCTCTCTCAGCTATTAGACTGTCGTCACATTGTCCGACCACCAATTTCCTAGCTATTAGACGTTGACATTGTACAACCAACCAAGTTTCTCTCTCAGCCATTAGACTGTCGTGACTTGTACAACCACCAGTTTCTCTCTCAGCTATTAGACTGTCTGTGATAATGTCCGACCACCAGTTCCTCTCTCACTATAGACTGTCTGTACATTAAACAACCACCATTTCTCTCTCAACTATTAGACTGTCTGTAACATTGTCCGACCACCAGTTCCTCTCTCAGCTATTAGACTGTCTGTGACATTGTCCGACCACCATTCCTTTCTTAGCTATTAGGCTGTTTGTGATAATGTCTGACCACCAGTCCCTCTTCCGCTATTAGACTGTCTGTGATATTACACCACCAGTTTCTCTCTCAAACTATTAGACTGTCTGTGACATTGTCCGACCACCAGTTCCTTTCTCAGCTATTAGACTGTCTGTGACATTGTCCGACCACCAGTTCCTTTCTTAGCTATTAGCTGTTGTGATAATGTCCGACCACCAGTTCCTCTCTCAGCTATTAGACTGTCTGTGACATTGTTCGACCACCAGTTCCTCTCTCCCTCTCAGCTATTAGACTGTCTGTGGCATTTAACAACCGCAGTTCTCTCTCAGCTATTAGACTGTCTGTGACATTGTCCGACCACCAGTTCCTCTCTCAGCTATTAGACTGTCTATGACATTGTTAGAACACCAGTTCCCCCTCGCTATTAGACTGTCTGGGACATTGTCCAACTACCAGTTCTTCTCTCAGCTATTAGACTGTCTGTGACATTGTCCGACCACCAGTTCCTCTCTCTCGCTATTAGACTTCTGTGACATTGTCCGACCACCAGTTTCTTCTCTCAGCTATTAGACTGTCTGTGACATTGTCTGACCACCAGCTCCTCTCTCAGCTATTAGACTTTCTGTACATTGTCCGACCACCAGTTCTTCTCTAAGCTATTAGAACTGTCTGTCACATTGTCCGACCACCAGTTTTCTCAGCTATTAGACTGTCTGTGACATTGCAAAACCACCAGTTTCTCTTTCGCTATTAGACTGTCTGTGACATTGTACAACCACCAGTTTCTCTCTCAGCTATTAGACGTCTGTGACATTGTCCGACCACCAGTTTCTCTCTCCGCTATTAAACTGTCTGTGATATTCTCCAACCACCAGTTCCTCTCTCAGCTATTAGACTGCCTGTACCATTGTCCGACCACCAGTTCATCCCTCAGCTATTAGACTGTCTATGACATTGTACAACAGCAGTTTCTCTTTCAGCTATTAGACTGTCTGTGACATTGTCCGACCACCAGTTCCTCTCTCAGCAATTAGACTGTCTGGACATTGTCCGACCACCAGTTCCTCTCTCAGCTATTAGACTGTCTGTGACATTGTCCGACCACCAGTTCCTCTCTCCCAGCAATTAACTGTCTGTGACATTGTCCGACCACCAGTTCCTCTCTCAGCTATTAGACTGTCTATGACATTGTCTGACCACAAGTCCCTCTCTCAGCTATTAGACTGTCTGTGACATTGTCCGACCATTAGTTCTCTCTCTCAGCTATATAGCTGTCTGTGACATTTAACAACCACCATTTCCTCTCTCAGCTATTAGACTGTGACATTGTCCGACCACCAGTTCCTCTCTCTCATTAGACTGTCGTCACATTGTCCAACCCCCAGTATTCTCTCCTAGCTATTAGACTGTCTGTCACATTGTCGACCACTAGTTTCTCAGCTATTAACTGTGACATTGTACAACCACCAGTTTCTCTCTCATCGCCATTAGACTGTCTGTGACATTGTACAACCACCAGTTTCTCTCTCAGCTATTAGACTGTCTGTGACATTGTCCGCCCACCAGTTTCTCTCTCAGCTATTAGACTGCCTGTGATAATGTCCGACCCCAGTTCCTCTCTCACTATTAGACTGTCTGTGACATTTAACAACCACCAGTTCTCTTCATTCAGCTATTAGACTGTCTGTGACATTGTCGACCACCAGTTCCTTTCTCAGCTATTAGGCTGTTTGTGATAATGTCCGACCACCAGTCCTCTCTCAGCTATTAGACTGTCTGTGACATTGTCCGACCACCAGTTCCTTCTCAGCTATTAGACTGTCTGTACATTATCTGACCACCAGTTCTCTCTCAGCTATTAGACTGTCTGTAACATTGTCTGACCACCAGTTTCTCTCTCAGCTATTAGACTTTCTGTCCCATTGTCCAACACCAGTTTCTCTCTCAGCTATTAGACTGTCTGTGACTTGTCCAACCACCAGTTTCTCTCTAGCTATTAGACTGTCAATTGTCCGACCACCAGTTTCTCTCTCAGCTAAGACTGTCTGTGACATTGTCCAACCACCAGTTTTCTCTCCAGCTATTAGACTGTCTGTGACATTGTCCGACCACCAGTTTCTCTCTCAGCTATGACACATGCACTCTATGTCACACCATCGCCTTTTATCGGTATATCGGGGGGGGGGGTGGCAGCTTCCACCATGTGCATAAATATATCCATAGAGATAATATAAACTATGGTATATAAAGACGATAAACATTCTATTCTGTATATAGACTATATAATATAACTATATAATATCTTCTAGTAACGAAGTTTGTATTGAAATTCGACATTTCATTCACACAAATCTCACCATCCATGACAAACGAATGGCTTTTCTCCCACCCTCCCTATCAATGGAAATGTCCCCAACATCTTCCTTTACATTACAGATAATTTGAATTTCTTTTCCTCGGATTGCTTTAAAACATCCATTTGCCTCCGGCAAAGTGTCCGGAATTCCAAATCCTGCTCATCCCCTTGGATACGATTTTTTTTCATCACGCCTTATTCACACCCAATTCTACTTTTTGTTAATATTTAAAGGGCAGTCTGAACCACTCCCGTCCAACTTACCTTTAGTTGCAGGCCACCCCAACTTATAAAACCACTATACTTCTCATTCCACACAATGCCCATGAATTCCCCTAGATCTCAACCAGCTATTTTCCTTCCTGGTAGCAGCCGTGTGATGACTGACATCACAGCCAATGATAGACAGCTGCTCCACAAGATCCTACTCTGCGCGTAAAAAGATCATACAGTGTGAGAAGGAGGCGGTAACCTCAGAAGCATGTGATGCGGAGATCTGGAGAAATTCCAGGCTGCAAGGGCCTTCAACTAAAGATACATTGCACTGGTCGACTTTGTCTTTTAAACCGCAGTTATAATTTTCTCATTTTTTTCCCCCCCTTGATTTCCGAAGGATTTTGGGGGTTTCCATTTTATTTTTCCTCTTTAACTGAAACTACTGCTGCCTTTCCAAACACCCAGCCTGTTACTGCAAATACCTCCAACTTCTAACATGGTTCTTTACTACGATCAAGTGTTTCCAATTGCCTTCTGCTTATATGTTTGAAGATTCCAAAGTCAACGGAGATGGCCAAGGCAGCTTGGCAAATGAAGATTGTCCCCACATTGACCAGACATAACTCCCGACGAGGGCCTGTCTTTTATGCAGTCTACGCTCGCGAGAAAGGGGCACCCTACTTTCTCCTTTCACCCGAGAATATCCGACCCACCTGATGGAGGTTAGGAAGGGTATGTAGTAAAGGTTGTAATGTGAGACATATAACAGGTTCACGCAGTACCCTAGACAATGGATTCTAAGAATGTACATTGACCCTTTAGCTCGATACTAGCGATTAATGTAACATTCGCTCGCCTTCCATTAACTTGTAGAACAGATATTTCTGCCTTGGAATTATTTTCAGGTTTCCCACCTACAAGGGGCTCGAATTAAAAGTCCCTTCAAACACACAAATGCTGCATTTGGATAGGACTGGAAACCTGATATAGAACGTATATCTATATAAGGAGAGTAGCCTGACCAGACTGTTAGAAACATTCCTAGTTCTGTATTAACGTTCGATTTTATCGACTAAGACCCAACTTAAAGGGCAAGTCCACCCTAAAATGGAAACTTACATACAGGTAAATCACCCCCCAACCCCTAAACGGTAATAGTTTGAAATGTGAAAGGTGTAAGTCTACCTGAAATCCTGCACAATGTCCTGTTTCCCCTGTTTCTCGGCTTCCTGGTTCTCCAGTTAGTAACTGTCAGTTAAGGATTTGACAATTGACATCACACAGCCAATGAGTGAATGTTAATCCCTTGTCTGCCTCTTCTGAGCATGCCCAGGCTCATACAGGTTTCTAAATTGCTCAGTTTCCATGAGGCATCCAGAAGCTAGCAGGCATACAGTAATGAATTCATAGAGACAAACTATGATATATCAACATATTATAAAGAGGGCCATTCTTTTAAAAGATGTTATTTGGGGGTGGAGTTGTCCTTTAAAAAGGTTTTATGATGGTTTCACTGATATAATCTATAGAGACCTGCAGTCTTAATTAGTGTCCCTGGGGAAAAACATACAGGGAGAGTAGTGGTGCTAATTTTGCCCCAACCAATCAGATCTTATTAACATTTGAAAGCTAACATCTGATTGGTTGGGGTAAAATGACCACCATTTTAACGATAAGAACTTTTATTGAAGTAATTTCCCTGTTGTGCCTCCTATGGTAAAACTACCTCGGTCCACCACAAGCCGCTCTTGGCTTGGTTAGTCCTCTAAGTTAGGGTGAGGCCTCCACAATTCCGTGCGTTCCATTTTCCCAACTGTATAGTTAATAAAACCATGCAAAAATGGGGGAATGGATGGCGCCAAGTCGTCCATGTAGTTGAGGCATCCGCAGGATATAATGGGCCTATTATGCCTCGTTTTACCAGAGACAGCAATTTCCATTGGACAGATTTGGTTGGGGACCTATTCTGGCGGTTCAGTTCATTCTGATACTAAGACAAATACATAAACGTATCCCAGAATCCACGTGGTTTATGTCAGCACTTTTTGACCCATCAGACGTCTGTTAAAACATTGTTATTGTCTGTACTTAATTCCATTGTCTGTTACTTTGTGAACTTGTCGAGCTGTAATTATGTGCATGGCTGCAAGCGACACTATGGCTGCATGCTTTCCAGTTGCACACAAGCGACGGGTTGTATCACTATGGCAACAGGGGGATTTCATCTGATATGGGGTTCACCCCTTCACTACTGTATCTACATCAGAGATGGACCTGGAATAGGAACCATATGTAGTTCTTTATTAGCATTACTTTATTAGGTCAGGGAAGATCTAGTTGTAGGGCCACGCTGTACGATAAAGTCAGATCTGCATCTCTGCCTTCTACCGAGGAGGGTAACAGATGGATCGTTTGCAATGAAATTGTTGCCCCCCGTTTCACTAGAAATAATTAAAGGGCAAGTTTACCCTTTAACAAAAAAAACTGGTCGATTGTCAGTTACCTGCACATTAGATGAATTACTAACCAGACATTTAAGGATAATTATTGTCCCATTCTGTAAGCTGGACCCTGTCTCCATGCTTTCAATCAAGGCTGTAACTGCTGACAGGGGAATTGATCAAAGTGCATTTAAACTTATATCAATACTGGGATTTCAACCACTTCCGCAGGTAAATCCCCAACCGAAGAAATTCTATGTCTGCAGACGTCTACACCATGCACAACAGTCAGCCTAAAACAGTTCCACCACATACCCATTTCTCCTGTCCTGGTACCGTTACACACCTCAAAACCATTAACACCACATCAGGACCATTAATGGTTTCCCAGCAGTCTCCAGAATTCCAGTAATAAACCTGGTCACAAATATCCTGCTCATTCTCCACTTACGATGCTTCATAGTTGTGCTTAGATGGCCCAGTGGATAATGTTGCCAAGTGATACCACTCTCAGCCATGATACTGCATGGAAGTAAGGTCTAGGTACTATATACATGACATGAAACATTCTCCGGGGAGGACAATTTAACTTGGTTCTTGGTCCGTCAACACCATTCATCTCGTTTCATAGAATGTTTTTTTTTTTATTGGTAGCTCTATTAATTACTTGTTCCATGAGTTTCTTAATGGGCTTGAGCTGGTGATAAGTGGGGTGAAGTATTGACTAGCGAGGACCATAACTGGGCATTAAACTTTACTGGCATTTCCTAGATGTAGATTACTAGTAGAAGGTTTTATCTTGGCCGATATTGGATCCACTGGCTGCAGGAAAATCGGAAACCGTTGAAGATTCGTTATTTCTCAGGAAAATCTTTATTTTTGAGCCATAGGAACCCTGAGAGTCTGCACAAGCAGTAAGATATGTTGCATGGGCGCCTATTACGTTAGAAGCAATATACCAATGCAATGAGCTCTCGGTTTTGGCTGACTGCATGGGAATTAACTCCATTGGAAGAATAATGGCTGCCTCTGCATGTAGTGCTACTTCCTTTGCTTCTTCTTTAAAAGCTTAATGTGAAGAGCGCAGAAGAATGTTAGTTTGCATTGTATTCTTTACAGGGATGTTTTTGCAAAGAGCGTCCTGTCATTGCTAAATATATGCAAGCAGGCAGCCAGTGATATGGGAAAATGGAAACGACTCCCTTGCTGGAACTCTTGCGATAAAAGAGGAAACAATCAATCACGTTCGGGCCGATCTACCTGGCGCAGGTTTTTCTAGTTTCAGGACGGAGATGCAGCTTTTTCTACAGCCAAAACGTAACATAACGTAGGAGAATAGTTTTTATAAATAAAAAAGGATTTCTGCTCAGCATGATCTATTGCATGATGTAAATAAACAAATGTATAAAAAATGATATTGAATTCCCTTAAAAATCAAAAAAGGCAATATATTTTCATTTAAAGCTCTTTAATTTTACATACATTAGTAGCAAAATGTAAAGGATTTCAAACTGTATATTATTTGCAACGGATTGCTTTTTTGTACCCAGACTAATAGATCATACGAGAACGCGGAGTCAGCCATCATCGTTCATATTGACCACGCCTACATACCGTATTTCATCTATAAAATCGACACAAGACTTTTAGCCCACTGTGCACATTTTGGGGGAGCTTTTTTTTTTTTTTTAATGTCTCTTGTTGGCATGCTTGTGAAACCGCGACCTGCGTCCAAATGGAAATGGATGATCTAGAATTATTTCCCAGTCGAGGGTCTTATTGTATTTTTTATCAGTGTAAAAAAAATAATAATAATAATAATTCCAACATGAATATTCTTCTTAAAGATGTGCTCTTATTAAAATGATCACTATGGATTTAAAATGAAAATGTTAACTTAATGCTAAAAAAATTCAGGAAATTCTCTGGCGTCATAAGAGAACCAAGGACGGTGTTGTATGCAATTTAATATCTTCAGCAAGATGCATGCATAATGTTATGCAAAACTAATCTAGCATGAATAAATTTTGTATGAAGTTTTACTGCCTTCTGTATACGTACACACAGCAACCACAAAAAAACCCCACGGAAATCGAATGAATCCTTGTAGGACCAGATGTCAAACTTGCGGCCCGTTAAAACGTTTGGAGGGCGGCATGTAGACATGTATGTTGTAGGGGAGAACGCTTTAGCTAGTGTATCTACACAGAAAAAGGAAAATGTCATTGAAAAGATGATCTTTATGAACAATACTGCCAGGCTATATTGGTTTACAAGGGGAAAAAACGGTTTATTCAAATTGTGTATCTAAGGTTGCTAAAAGCATTATTGCTTTGTTCCTATAAATGTGTTCTATGCGAACCAAAAGATATCTGGATTGCTCAACTCTATAATCAGCTGCATCTTGGGAGAATCAGAGACCCAGATACAGTTACACATTGATTCTCCTACCTTCTCCCTTTCCCCCTTCCAGACCTGTCTGTATCCTCTCCATAATCAAGACTACGGCTAGGCCACTGTGCTGCATTTTTTGTGCGTTTGTGCGGGTCATCATTGAAAACGCGGCAACGCACCGAAAACGCGCTTTCCGGGTGCATTGCGATTTGCGTTTCGTCATTTTAAATCGCAAGCGCTTTCCAATACTTAATGAAAAACGCACGCGCAAACGCAACGAAATCGCATGCAATTCCGTGTGCGATTGCGTTAACCACTTGCAGTGTGGACGTGCCCTTAAGCTCCCCCTTTATCTCGCTTGTGTGAACTCTGCAAGTTGTTTTCACTAACGTAAGTAAAATGACACAATTTTATTTTCTAGTTAAACTGCTGTACTATGATATAGGATACACAAACCACAAAAGAAAACAAAACCAAAATCCACAAGTGGTGCCGTAATTTTCTACTGGGATGCAAGGGTAAATTGTCCATGATATAAATTAATACCCCAAACCTCGTTTTCGCAAGGCTTACCTTTCTCCCACAGGAGCTCCTGCGGGTAAAAATATTTAATCTTGTCACTCACTGCTCCTTTATGGCTTTGCGGCTCTAGGTGACGTCAGACAAAGCATTGGTGACATCATCACTGACTGACAGCTACCACCGGAAAGAGCCGAGAGTGCTCTAGTTCAAGTAAGATAACATAGCCCAGAGGAGGAAGAAAAATGACTGCGGACATGAGTGTAGGGAACTAAGTCATGTTTTAAAAGTTTTGAAGGGGTGAACATTTAACATTGTAAAAACCACAACTCCCTTTCCTCCCCAGAAATCATTTCTGTGTTCTTAACACAAACAGAAACTTAATGCCAACCAATGAATCAGTGTCTGGCAGTGGATGATTTTCATATTAATTTCATTATGGTTGAATTAACCATGATGTCTCTAGGAGAGTATCGCAAGTCTTTTTCTTATTTCTTCTGCTTTTAACCCAACATGCTGTAACCTGTGCATCCAACGACCAAATTGTGTGAGACGTTTTTAGGGAATTTCAGGGATATGAACAGATGTCCCACAATGGCCCTTAATAAGAATATATATCTGGGCCTTAGGTTGACTCATCTAAAAGGATTTTAACCCTCGTAATTCAACACTACACATTAATACTACCGGGAATTTATCAGGATCAGCGCAGGGGGTCCAATACTGGTAAAAGGCATTAATAACCTCCATAGATGACACAGAAAATACAAAGATGCTTGTTAAAGGGATAACGACACCCAATAATTCCCTGCCATTTTACAATCCCATTTACTTTATGCACCAGGATAAAAGGCCCCTTTTATCTCCCGTTTTACACAAGATCACAGGTTTTCTTGTTCTTTGTATTCAGGCTTTCAGCCAATTTCTCATTTCCTGAATTAAAAAAAATAACTTGTCCTTTTTGCCCTTGAGCCACTCCCAAGGTCACCCCTGTTCTTGTGTCTAGAGATCATGAACTTTCTTTGCAGTATCTGTATTTTATCTACTCTGTGCCCAATCTTTACCAATAAACCCAACTGCACTACTACTTTCATCATAGTTATGGTGACTGAACCAGGTTAGATTGTGCCATTGCCTTGACTCTCCACTGCAGGTTCCCTCTCTCTTACTGTTAAAGGGCAACTATGCCCCCCAAATAAAAAAAAGGTAGAGGCTGCTTCATCCCCACCGTTCAGAAAATGATCCTCGACTTACTACAATCACATTTCCATCACCTGGGGGAAGAGGCGGATGGGAAAAGGGGGGACAGTAGAAAGAAGTCGCAGGTAGGGTCAGTATGTCAGTGTCAGTTATGGAAATGCAGGATAATGGTAGGGGTAGGGGGTGAAAAAAGGACAGGAGGTAGAAGAGGATGAGGAGGGTAGTAGAACAGAACGGACGAAAATGGAAATTGAAATATGTTGTGGGTGGAGCGTCTCAGTTGATTGACAGATAAAATTCTAAACCATTAAATAATCTGTGTAGGTTGGGAATGATCCAGACATTGGATGGAGAAATTGTAACAGAGGATCAGGATTGTACAGATATTCATGGATTTGATTTTATCGGGAATTACATTGGTGCCGCCATTTTTTGTTGTGATTGATCAAGTGACCTATTGAAGGTTGCACCAGTGGGGACGTTTATAAATATGTCACAACTTTTCAATGGGTTTTAAAACACAAAAAAAAATCACTCACAAAACATTGTTCAGAGATATTTCAATCTCCACCCTAAGCGTTAAACTGACAGGTCCATCTGGCTGCCCGAGGAATGAGTTTGTTGGCCCCGGTAAATAATACCAGAGGTCGAGCCACATTGTTACCGGCCGGTTTCCAATCTGCTTCCAGCTCTCTCCACTTTGACATTCAAACTAAAAACCTTTTTTTTATCTCATAGAATTAAAAGACATTTACCCAGTTCAGTCCTGTAACGGTTTATTTCTATATCAGAGCTAATGAGAGGAATATTCGTTCACCCGTGACACACTAGAACATGCTCCGTGCATGCTGAACATACGGATTCCGTCACTCTGCGTTAACTTTCTTGACGCCATGCAATCTAACCTGGCTTTGAGCAGAGAACCATGGAAGGCCCACTCCGCAGCCAATCAGTTCCGTCCTTACAGACGTGGGAGGCCAACTGCAGCTGGGATGGAACATTGGTTTCAGAGCCCACACCGCACATTCCGTGTTTCATTCATCCCCAGGAATATAACAAACCGCCTGAAACAAGACACCACCACCATATAAGAACAATTCACAGACCCCCATCCAAGCTTATGTCGGTTACAGAAGACTGATTACATTGCACAGATAACGCACCAATCAATATAACAAGTTTAACGTTAGATAAGTATCTTGTGAAGGTTCTCATTCATCCAGGTCATGGTATATCTGTTGTATTCTTAGATCACTGGACGTGAAATGTAGTTCTTGAAGACGTTTCGCTAGTCCATCCCGACTGGCTTTCTCAATTCAGAATGACTTGTACAAATCTGTGGCAATTATGTACCCTGGAAAATCCCCAATTAGCTATCACAGCCAGGTGTTAAGGGTGTGATTGGATAGTGGCTAAGAGGTGTTTATAGGAACGCCCAGAGTAAGGTGTTAAAACAGCATTGACATGGCAGACAGTTGGTGTCGAACCCCCCCCACCTCTATTTAGGCTTGGTTTCTTTTTTTCACATAAATGGCTCCTTAACACCCTCTTGAACCAGTCCCGTTCCTTCGCCAGTATGTTAACATTACAATCTTCAAGTTCAAGAGAGGTGTTAAGGAGGCCATTTATGTGAAATAAAGAACCAAGCCTAATAGAGGGGGGGGTTCGACACCAACTGTCTGCCATGTACAATGCTGTTTTAACACCTTACCTGGGCTTTCCTAACACCTCTTAGCCACTATCTAATCACACCCTTAACACCTGGCTGTAGATATGCTAATTGGGATTTTCCAGGGTACATAATTGCCACAGATTCTTGTACAAGTCATTCTGAAGTGAGAAGCCAGTCGGATGACATCGAAACGTCTTCAGAACTACATTTCAAGTCCAGTGTGATCTAATTGAATACAACAGATTTGTTAGATGTAAGACTTTCTGGGGTGATGCAATAAAAGTTGGAAAGTTGCCCATTGCTATTATTCTGCTACAATCAATCATAGTAAATAGTAATTGAGGTTGACTAAATACATAAGACCATCTAGTCCAACCTTTCACCCTAGTTTCAGTCCCCAAAGTGAGCTATTCCTTTAAGCAGTGATTGAAGGCTGGCAGGATAAGGAGCTGTGCCTCAACCTCCCGTTCTTCAATCAATGCAATTGGACCAGAACGAAAGTAGAGCAAACTTACCCGGGAACCGGTCTGGAATTTCAGTGCTGCAGCGGAGGATTGTGTAACGGTAGTTGCTCTCCTTCGTTCCTGGCTCCATTTGCATTGATTGAGAACACGACAAAAGGCACAGCTCCTATCTTCCTGGTCTTCAATCAGTGATTAAAGGAATAGTTCACTTTGGTAGTGAACTATTCCTTAACCCTACCTAACAGATGATCCAGAGGAAGGGGGAAAAAAGGTAAAAATGGAGGAAAAAATTGGACTGAGCTTGAGCAAAACAAGTACTGGATTGAAATATGCAGCAAACACAACACATCAGTGTAAGTGCTGCTTACATGTTTCATTCTAAATTGAAATGGGCAAAGTCGGGTTTTTCAGTGTACAATTCCTATAAAATACACTTTCTTAACGCGTTTCTGCAATGTGAGGAAGTAATGAGAATTGCTAAGATTTTGTCATAATGCAAATTGTATCGTCACATCTAATTCCAACATTAAGACTTCTCCCTTTCAATTCCCACCCAACCTCATCAATCTCCCCACATCTTCCCTCCAAACAGATGTCCCCATCACCCTCTAAACAGTAAACCGTGCAGCTTCCCATGCAGATTGTGTCAGCAAATGGATGTGACAAGTAATCAGTAAAGAGATTTCCCACCACGCCTGTTTCATCCTCTATAAACTTTATCAGCTACAAGAGAATTTCAATGGGTTTTCCACGGAGACAGAGACATCGATTTTCCTTATGTTTCTCATTGTTACCTGGGGGATGGGGTTCAACTGTACGAGTCACATTGAGGATGAACACAATCCCTCAGCATGACCTGACACCAATAAATGTCCAAAATGACATTATTGTTGATGTCATAGTGTGATGTCATTAGCCATCTCTCATTCAATAAGCGTTTCCTCCCCCCCCCCCCCCGTATCCACAGGTGAGAGGACAGGAAGAACATGTAGAATGTAAATAATGGAATTAAACCACCATGAATGGAGGCATGAAGAATCAAATGACACGTAAAACATAACTGTTGAATGTCATAGTGTGATGTCATTAGCCGTCTCTCATTCCAATAAGCGTTTCTTACCCCCCCCCCCCCCTTATCCACTGTGTAGAGGACAGGAAGAACGTAGATGTAAATAATGGAATTAAACACCAATGAACATGGAGGCATGAAATATCAAATGACACGTAGAACAGATATATATGTGGGATATCCTGGCAACCTCTGTTCTCACACTACCCTACCTGTGGTTCACTATGTGTCTAGCTCATAGTTCACTAGAGAGTCTTAGCAATCTGCTGTTATGTCATCATCCTAACCCCCAATCCCAACCATCTAACCACACAACCGATCACTAAAACGAGTAACCTCTGACATCACACACACAAACTGTCAGAGTTAATTTAAGGCTGAATGCGGCCTGGCCAAGCTGAGATTTGGGGGACGTTATCCCTGATTTGTACCAATTATCCTTCACCCTGGAAATAAATTCTTCTTTCGTCGCTAGAGGGCGCAATAGCCAACATTAAGAAGGAGACCTTTAAATAACACCCCTAATAACCCACGTATTGCTGGCACTGCCACTGCCAGGAGGTGGTTACATTGGCAGATTTCCACATCAGTAAACGTGTCAAGTTCAGTGGGCAGCGAAGCAGCAGAATTTGGAACTGAGGATGATTAATAGTCACTGGTAAGTGATTATTTCCCATATCTAGCGCAGAATGTCGCTGTTAAATCGATCCCGAATCGTTACGATCTGTGTGGCAATTTCATTAGAATTAGTGGTATTTTAATGATCATTAGTACGTAGATCGAGCATCAGGGTAGCGACCACTCCGGCATTAGGAACGGCTGGTAGGGTATCACAAAACTTTTTATTTCATCTATTGAACATCAATCAGGCTGTAAATCAATCACAAAGTGAAACAACCGTGTCCTGCCGCTTCATCAGAGACCCATAGAGGGATGTCATCACACTATGACATCAACAGTTACTCTCCCTTGTCACTCTCGTACTAAGTATCGTGTGACTTGCTGAGGTCTCGCTTTTGGGGGAGTGACCTGCACGACAGGACGCGGGCATGGTGGGTAATCAACCGGGTGAGCGCTCCTAACTTGGAATCTGGTATGTTTTGTTTATTTAATGATCCCCACGGTGCGTTAGAATTATAGGGCCCAGCACCCAGTGGGTCCAGGAAGTTTATTAATACCAAGACACTGGAACATTTATGGATTGAATCCACTTTTGGGAAACATTGAGTAAGGGCCATCTGTGTTTAAAGGGGAGTTCAGCAGGAATACATATGATTTTCAGAAAATAGAGCAGTATTTTTCCATCCCAATGACCTAACCCTGCCCATTCAGCATTGCTGTCGTGTATAAATAACGCAAACTGAAATACTGATTCCTGTTTGCAGGACCCCGAGTAGACCTTATGGTCTTGCCCTGACCCAGCGCTGGGTGGATTCAGTTGGCTCAGTAGAGATCTGAGCATGTTTGACCCATCCAACAGCCAAATCTAGGAATTACTGTTAGGAACATTCCAAGGTAGTGGTGCATTCTGGGAAGAAGAACCGTTACAGAACCTGAATGTCAGCTCACTAATGTCAGCAGCAGGGAACACGCAATGGGTATGAAATCAACTGATTTTTTCAAAATGGGAGAGAATATGTAGAAGATAACTAAGAAGGCATCACACACACTAACAATTTAACGAATATTCATAATTTCCACTGAACTTCCCTTTAAAGGTAATGTCCACCCTTAAAACACTCAGTTCCTGCCCCAACCGATATATTTTGCACTTTTACCTGTATTCTACGAGATATTTAAGGATAATTAATTCCTCATTCTTGCCCCCTCCCACCATCTTGTCATTCAAGACGACTGCTGACATCGCAGCCAATGATTGACTGTGGTTTTCCCTGCTGCCTCCTCTGCACATGGTCAAGCTTATAAAAGCTCATGAGCAGAGGGGGAGCAGCAAAATAATGTAAGTAAACAGACCATGATGGTCCTCCTAGTTCTTCAGGAATGTAACCACATTCTAGAACATCATGGGGCACCCTGGGAAATCCCATCTCCTTATTAAAAGTTCCCCATAGAATGCTGTAGATGCCCTCTGGTTATAATCCAATGTGCCAGTTCCCTAGTAAGGTTTCCCTCCTGTCACACAGGGCCAGGTCCTCCTATCCCAGTAATTATACAAATTATCTGCATTTCCTCGCAACAGACGTCCCTTGGATTCCCCAGTAATTCACCAGTCACTTTCCCTGGTTAAAATATGAAGATTTCAGAGAGCCAAGTCATTGGTTATTCATGAATTAGTCCCGTGTGTTCAGCAGCAGAACAATGACAATTCCCATAATGGTGACCAGCCATCATCACTCACCACTTAAGATCCTTAAAGGGACCAGATCAACGCCTGGGATTTTACCTACAATTCACCTGCAATAGGCACATACTACTAGGAATCAGGTTTCCCCATGGATGCAAGCTCTTGGGGCAGAACCTTCATTGTGGATTAATAATCGTTCAGCAGTATATAAGGAAATATATACAATAAAAATCCCAAACAGGACAGCCCCCCACCCTATAGTAGGTACTGCACTGTGCAACATTCCACATGAAATCTCTGGTCTGAGAACGCAGCCCTTCCATCTAACGGTTAATTGGCTGACCGTTAATCTCATCCAGCACTGAACCATTCGGTACACACGTAAAGACGACAGGAGGGTCCGTTGTAAGAGCAATGAGATCCACCCCACCCCCCCAAGCGTCTGTTAATGTAAAACGCATTTCTACTGAACGGACAATACCACGATGAAATCCTTACAAAAGAAAAAACTTTCCTAGGGTTTTTTTTTTCTTTAATGTATTATTAATAAGGTAATGGAATTATCAATAAAGAGCTTCTGGTCTTGACATCCTCATATATCTCAGAACAACAGACAACGCAATAGGAATGGAATTTTACGATCTTCAATCTGAAGGAGATGCAGAGTCCCAGGGGAGGCGGGAAGGGGACACGTGACGGATTCCACTGAATGAAAGTCGGATACGTCTTCGCCTGTCACTCTTGTGGGTCCTATTACCCATCTTCCTCTATCCCAGCGCTAATATGGGACTTAAAGATCTATGGTGCGAGGATCACGCACAGGATGGTGTGTGAATAGGATGATGTGACAGGATAGGGCGCTGCAGTGATTAGAAAGACGTAGGATAGGGCTGCCAGGGATGGAGTGCAGGACGGATGGCATGGAAATAGGAGGTTGCAGGAATAGGAGCAAGTAGTATAGAAGTGCAGAACGGAGATGGGTTGATAGGATGGACCAGGATAGGAGGTGGTAGTATAGGCTGAACAGGATTAGGATGCATGGAATAGGAGGTTGTGGATAGGCTGCCACAGAAGGAGGTGTAGTATAGGCTGAACCCCAAAAGCATAGGAGATGAGGATAAGTGGTGCAGAATAGGATCATGGAATGCGTTAGAGCGAGACGTGATTGTAGGAGGCTGCCGGATATAGGGTCAGTGAGGCGTAGGAAGCTCAGGATGAGTGGGTTAGGGAGGTGTAGGATGCTAAGGATAGGGGGCCGGATAGGAGGTGTAGGATAGGCGCAAAGGATAAGGAAGTGCAGGATAGGGGGTGAGGATAGGCCTGCAAAAGGATGGAGGTGCAGGATAGAGGTGTAGGATTAGGCTGCAAAAGGAAGGAGGTGCAGGATAGGAGGGTAGTAGGATAGGCTCGCAAATGATAGCAGGTGCAGGAGCGATAGGGAGGTGAGTGTAGGCTGCAAATGGATAGGAGGTGCAGGACTAGGAGGTGCAGGATAGGCGCAAGGATAGGAGGTGCAGGATAGAGGTGTGGATAGGCTGAGGACAGTAGGATAGGAGTGGCAGGATAGGCTGAAGGATAGGGGCTGCAGAAGGAGGTGTAGGTAGGCTGACGGATAGGAAGGTGCAGGATAGGAGGTGGCAAGGAATAGGCTGCAAAGGATAGGAGGTGTCAAGGATAGGATCAGGGTAGGAGTCAGGATAGGCTTCAAAGGATAGGAGGTGAGGGAAGAGGGCGGATAGGCTGCAAAACAAAGGATAGGAGTCAGATGGCGCAAGGATCCAGGATGCAAGGATAGATGAGGATAAGTGGTGCAGAATATATAATGGATAGTAAGGTGCAGGATAACAGAGGTGTAGATACAGGATGATTTTAGGATAGGCTGCACAGGCATAAGGAGGTGCAGGATAGGATGCAAAGGGATAGGAGGGTGCAGGATAGCGCAAAGGAAGGAGAGCGGCATAGTGGTGCAGAAATAGTATGACATAGGATAGGAGTGAGGATAAGAGGTGTAGATAATATTGATGTGTAGGATATGCTGCAAAGGATATGAGTGCAGGATTGATGCAAGATAGGAGGTGCAGGATAGGATGCACAGGATAGGAGAGGCCAGGATAAGTGGTGCAGAATAGGAGATAGGAATAGGAGGTGCAGATAGAGGTTGTAGATACAGGATGATGTGTAGGTAGGCTGCACAGGAAAGGAGGTGCAGGGCTCTAGGATTGCACAGATAGGATGATGCAGGCATAAGTGGTGCAGAATAGATGAATAGGAAGGAGGTGGCAGGATAGAAGAGGTTAGATACAGGATGATGTGTAGGATATGGATGCCAGGAAAAGGAGGTGCAGGATAGGATGCACATGGATAGGAGATGCAGGTATAGTGGTCGCAGAAATAGGATGAATAAGGAAGGAGGTGCGGATAAGAGGTGTAGATACCGATGTATGTGTCGAGATGGTGCAAAGATATGTGTGGGATAGTGCTGCACAGATAGGAGGTGCAAAGATAGGATGCACAGGATAGGAATGCAGGACCGTATTACTTCGAGTATAAAACCGACCCGAGTTAAAAACCGAGGTACCAGTTTCAGCTAAAAATCCTAATAAATAAAGTTGTTGCCCGGTATTATAACCCGAGGGTAGAAACTTGGCATTCAAGATGTTTGAATACATACAATCTCCCAGCTAATAAAGGCATGCTGGGAGTTGTAGTTTTCCAAAACATCTTGAAATGGCAGTGAGGTGGCTTCAAGATGTTGGAAACTAACTAACGCCAGCGCTTTATAGCTGGGGTTGTGGAGTTTCCAAAACATCTTGACATGCCACCATCTCACTTGCTTTTAAGAGTGTTTGGAAACTACAAATCCAGCTATAAAGCAATGCTGGGAGTTGTAGTTCCCAAACATCTTGAATGCCCCCCCTCACCCAGTTCAGTTTTTTACCTGTGGGCTCTTCTCCCTGTGGGCTTCGCCAAGTCTCTACCTCAGCTCAGGCCGGACATCCAAGATTTCTGCTACACACAAGGGCTCGACACACCCCTTTCCTGGCAGGTGTGGTATCCTGAACATCCGGCAGCCGACTCGCTCATTTCTGACTGGCGCGCCGGCTGATCTCACTGCTCGGCACCGGGACTTGGGGCCGGGCAGTGCGTCAGGCCGGCGCGCCAGTACACAAAAGATCGGCCGGGCTGCCGGAATGCTCGTAAGACTACTGACTCGAGTTAGTAAACCGGTCCAAGTTTTCAGGCTGTTTTCAAAGCCTGAAACTGGGTTTTATACGTCGAGATATACGGTATGGTGCAGAATAGGATGAATAGCAAGTAGGAGGTGCAGGATAGAGGTGTTAGATACAGGGATGATGTGTAGGATAGGGCTGCCAGGGAAAGAGGTGCAGGATAGGATGCACAGGATAGGAGATGCAGGATAAGTGTGCAGAATAGGATGAATAGGATAGGAGGTGCAGGTAAGGGTGTAGATACAGGATGATGTGTAGGATAGGCTGCACAGGAAAGGAAGGTGCCAGGATAGGATGCACAGGATAGGAGATGCAGGATAAGTGGTTGCAGAATAGGATGAATAGGTATAAGGAGGTGCAGGATAGAAGTGTAATACAGGATGAGTTGTATGGATAGGTGCACGGAAAGGAGGTGCAGGAAGGATTGCACAGGATCATAGGAGATGCACGGATAAGTGGTGCAGAATAGGAGTGAATAGGAAGGAGGGCAGGCTAAAGGGTGTAGATACAGGATGATGTGTAGGATGGCTTGACCAGAAAGGAGGTGGCAGGATAGGAGCACAGGCTCGGAGATGCCAGGATAAGTTGTGCAGAATAGGATGGAATAGGGATAGGAGGTGCCAGGATAAGAAGTGTAGATACAGGATGATGTGTAGGACTAGGCTGCAACAGGAAAGGAGGTCAGGCATAGGTGCACAGAATAGGAGATGCAGGAAAGTGGTGCAGAATTAGGATGATAGGAGATAAGGAGGTGCAGATTAAGAGTGTGGAGTGAGATACAGTGATGATAGTGTAGGATAGGCTGGCCCAAGGATAGGAGGTGTGGATAAGGCTGCACCGGATAGAGAGGTGGTGGATAGGACTTGACAGGATAGGAGGTGCAGAATAAGTGAGTGTCAGAATAGATGAAATAGGAATAGGAGGTGCAGGATAAGAGGTGTAGATTATCAGGATGATGTGTTAGGATAGCTGCACAGGAAAGGAGGTGGGATAGCTGACACGGATAGGAAGGTGTGGGATAGGCTGCACAGATAGGAGTGTGGGTATAGGCTGCACAGGATAGGAGGTGGTGGGATAGGCAGGATGCGCAGATAGGAGTCAGCAGGATAGGTGCAGGTGGGAATGGATAGATGATTGTTAATATGTTTAATTAAAGACAAGAATTAAAATACTTCACAAACCATTACAACCCTACATTAAAGGGCATTGTCCACACCCAACCTAATTTTAACATAGCTTCTCTGCACTTGGGAAGGCAGCCAGCTATGTGTGGTTTTTTTGCTGATAGCCCCCGGACCCTGGGAGCTGCAAGATACTAAATTTTAGTGTTATAATTAGCCCCAACTTGAATGAATAAACTGACATCACGGGGGAAAGTGTTGTCCAGCGGTGTATGTGAAAATTAAATACAAGTCTTTTAGGACAAGGAAATGACACATTAAAAAACGGCCAAGTACTGCTTGCCTATTTTACTATGGTATCATACGTAAATCCCTCGCTGCTAGGAGAGGATCTAGTGAGGGCAGAGGTCAGGGATATCTCCACACGTCGACGCCCGCACCAGCCCATTCCCACCGTCCGGGTGTCCAGTCAGTAGAAGCCTTACAGCAGGATGCCCTTAGCACATTTCAGGCTAATTCTCAGGTGCGTTTAAACACGTGAACAACAAACCTGATACTGGGATAGAGAAACAGACGCGATTGGCTATGGAGCGAGGTGCCCCCGGGGGATGTGGTTAACCCCACATTTATATAAACCACATGGCTGATGTATTAACAGATGTGAAAGTTTGCAGAAACCAACAGATGTGTAGCTATTTACTGCGTACTGCAGTTAGACAGCATCTGATTGGAGGACCGTTGAAGATAATAGCAACAGGCAGACACATTTATTCACAATCCCTCCGAATCTCTTATACAACCATACCACACAGACAATAGCAATTAAACCCTTTAAATGCTAAGAATAAATGCTTTTTCATATCTAAAGTCCCCCAATGACACGGGATCGTATTTGCCGCTGCACCCCCCATCTTCAGTCCCCATCTCTGCAGAGTTTACACTTCGAGCACTTCTTTTCGATCAGTTTTCCAAATCGTTGCCAAATATGCTCAACGGAATCCAAATCGGAGAGATCAATCTGTCTGTTGTAATTACCAGCTAATCTATCAACAATTTCCGCCTTCAAAATGTAAAGACAAAAAAAGAATGTGGGCACTAGGGGGTGCTGTTATACTGAAGCATGGTACTAAGCACAAATACTTGCCCAAACTGAGGTGAATACAAGGGAACGACACTGCCAGGTGTAACAACAGAGTCTTGCTCTCATTACAATAACCTAAAACCAAACTAAAAACACAACAAAACAAAAAACTCAAAGAACGAATGATGCTAATCTTGCAATATACTTTTGTCACCACATTAGTAATCTCACTTATAGGTCCCCCTGGATGAAGCCAAAAATAAACATATAAATCAGACTCACCTTTATGCTAGATTGTGATCCGAGCCACAGCACCTGCAGCCAAATCAAATGACATTTTCATCAGTTACAAATTGATCTATTATAAATAGAGCATTGTTTAACATATACATCATCAAACTATCCCCACTGCACAAACCAGTGCCAGGCCCCAGTGCAGGCTGGTAGTACTGCAAAGGCATGCTGGGAGATGCCAGATATTCTGTGGAACCCCTTTGTTAGCCCAAACAGAACCCCCCCCAACTGTCACTAGACTTTACCCAACCCACTCAGCAGGACCTAAGTATTATTTCAAGGGTAGTTACCTTCTTTTCCTGCCAGAACTAATCAGTATGGCACACACCAATGAAAGATGCAACACCTTCCAACCTGGGATTCCTTCCTTTCTTAGCTATTAGGCTGTTTGTGATAATGTCCGACCACCAGTCCCTCTCTCAGCTATTAGACTGTCTGTGATCATTGTCCGACGCCAGTTCTACTCAAGCTATTAGACTGTCTGTCACATTGTCCGACCACCAGTTTTCTCAGCTATTAGACTGTGACATTGCATTACCACCAGTTTCTCTCTCAGCTATTAGACTGTCTGTGACATTGTACAACCACCAGTTTCTCTCTCAGCTATTAGACTGTCTGTGATATTGACTGACCACCAGTTCCTCTCTCAGCTATTAGACTGTCTGAGACATTGTTAGACCACCAGTTCCTCCCTCAGCTATTAGACTGTGGCATTGTCCAACTACCAGTTCCTCTCTCAGCTATTAGACTGTCTGTGACATTGTACGACCACCAGTTCCTCCTCAGCTATTAGACTGTCTTGACATTGTCGACCACCAGTTCCTCTCTCAGCAATTAGACTGTCTGTGACATTGTCCCCCACCAGTTCCTCTCTCAGCTATTAGACTGTCTGTACATTGTCCGACCACCAGTTCCTCTCTCAGCTATTAGACTGTCTATGACATTGTCTGACCACAAGTCCCTCTTTCAGCTATTAGACTGACTGACATTGTCCGACCACTAGTTCCTCTCTCAGGTATACGTTGTGACATTTAACAACCACCAGTTGCTCTCTCAGCTATTAGACTGTGACATTGTCCGACCACCAGTTCCTCTCTCAGCTATTAGACTGTCTGTCACATTGTCCAACCACCAGTACTTCTCTACTATTAGACTGTCTGTCACATTTCCGACCACCTTTCCTCTATTAGACTGTGACATTGTACAACCACCATTTCTCTCTCAGCCATTAGACTGTCTGTGACATTGTACAACCACCAGTTCTCTCTCAGCTATTAGACTGTCTGTGATAATGTCCGACCACCAGTTCCTCTCTCAGCTATTAGACTGTCTGTGACATTAAACAACCACCAGTTTCTCTCTAACTATTAGACTGTCTGTACATTGCCGACCACCAGTTCCTCTCTCAGCTATTAGACTGTCTGTGACATTGTCCGACCACCAGTTCCTTTCTTAGCTATTAGGCTGTTTGTGATAATGTCCGACCACCAGTCCCTCTCTCAGCTATTAGACTGTCTGTGATATTTAACAACCACCAGTTTCTCTCTCAACTATTAGACTGTCTGTGACATTGTCCGACCACCAGTTCCTCTCTCAGCTATTAGACTGTCTGTGACATTGTCCGACCACAGTTCCTTTCTTAGCTATTAGGCTGTTTGTGTTACATGTCCGACCACCAGTTCCTCTCTCAGCTATTAGACTGTCTGTGACATTGTTCGACCACCAGTTCCTCTCTCAGCTATTAGACTGTCTGTGGCATTTAACAACCAGCAGTTTCTCTCTCAGCTATTAGACTGTCTGTGACATTGTCCGACCACCAGTTCCTCTCTCAGCTATTAGACTGTCTATGACATTGTTAGAACACCAGTTCCTCCCTCAGCTATTAGACTGTCTGGGACATTGTCCAACTACCAGTTCTTCTCTCAGCTATTAGACTGTCTGTGACATTGTCCGACACCAGTTTCTCTCTCAGCTATTAGACTTTCTGTGACATTGTCCCCACCAGTTCTTCTCTCAGCTATTAGACTGTCTGTGACATTGTCTGACCACCAGCTCCTCTCTCAGCTATTAGACTTTCTGTGACATTGTCCGACCACCAGTTCTTCTCTAAGCTATTACTGTCTTCACATTGTCCGACCACCAGTTTCTCAGCTATTAGACTGTCTGTGACATTGCAAAACCACCAGTTTCTCTTTCAGCTATTAGACTGTCTGTGACATTGTACAACCACCAGTTTCTCTCTCAGCTATTAGACTGTCTGTGACATTGTCCGACCACCAGTTTCTCTCTCCGCTATTAAACTGTCTGTGATATTCTCCAACCACCAGTTCCTCTCTCAGCTATTAGACTGCCTGTACCATTGTCCGACCACCAGTTCATCCCTCAGCTATTAGACTGTCTATGACATTGTACAACCAGCAGTTTCTCTTTCAGCTATTAGACTGTCTGTGACATTGTCCGACCACCAGTTCCTCTCTCAGCAATTAGACTGTCTGTGACATTGTCCGACCACCAGTTCCTCTCTCAGCTATTAGACTGTCTGTGACATTGTCCGACCACCAGTTCCTCTCTCAGCAATTAGACTGTCTGTGACATTGTCCGACCACCAGTTCCTCTCTCAGCTATTAGACTGTCTATGACATTGTCTGACCACAAGTCCCTCTCTCAGCTATTAGACTGTCTGTGACATTGTCCGACCATTAGTTCCTCTCTCAGCTATTAGACTGTCTGTGACATTTAACAACCACCAGTTTCTCTCTCAGCTATTAGACTGTGACATTGTCCGACCACCAGTTCCTCTCTCAGCTATTAGACTGTCTGTCACATTGTCCAACCCCCAGTACTTCTCTCAGCTATTAGACTGTCTGTCACATTGTTCGACCACTAGTTTCTCAGCTATTAGACTGTGACATTGTACAACCACCAGTTTCTCTCTCAGCCATTAGACTGTCTGTGACATTGTACAACCACCAGTTTCTCTCTCAGCTATTAGACTGTCTGTGACATTGTCCGACCACCAGTTTCTCTCTCAGCTATTAGACTGCCTGTGATAATGTCCGACCACCAGTTCCTCTCTCAGCTATTAGACTGTCTGTGACATTTAACAACCACCAGTTTCTCTTTCAGCTATTAGACTGTCTGTGACTTGTCAGACCACCAGTTCCTTTCTCAGCTATTAGGCTGTTTGTGATAATGTCCCCACCAGTCCCTCTCTCAGCTATTAGACTGTCTGTGACATTGTCCGACACCACGTTCCTCTCTCAGCTATTAGACTGTCTGTAACATTATCTGACCACCAGTTTCTCTCTCAGCTATTAGACTGTCTGTACATTGTCTGACCACCAGTTTCTCTCTCAGCTATTAGACTTTCTGTCCCATTGTCCAACCACCAGTTTCTCTCCACTATTAGACTGTCTGTGACATTGTCCAACCACCAGTTTCTCTCTCAGCTATTAGACTGTCATTGTCCGACCACCAGTTTCTCTCTCAGCTATTAGACTGTCTGTGACATTGTCCAACCACCAGTTTCTCTCTCAGCTATTAACTGTCTGTGACATTGTCCGACCACCAGTTTCTCTCTCAGCTATGACACATGCACTCTTGTCACACCAATCGCCTTTTATCGGTAATCTGGGGGGGGGGGTGGCAGCTTCCCCCATGTGCATAAATATATCCATGAGAGAGTAATATAAACTATGGTATATAAAGACAAGATAACATTCTATTCTGTATATAGACTATATAATAAAACTATATAATAATCTTCTAGTAGACGGAAGTTTGTATGAATTCGACATTTTCATTCAACCACAAATCTCACCATCCATGACAAACGAATGGCTTTTCTCCACACCTCACTATCAAGATGGAAATGTCCCCACATCTTCCTTACATTACAGATAATTTGAATTTCTTTTCCTCGGATTGCTTTACCATTTGCCCCGCAAAGTGTCCGGGAATTCCAAATCCTGCCATCCCCTTGGATACGATTTTTTTTCATCACGCCTTATTCACACAATTACTTTGTGTTATATTTAAGGGCAAGTCGACCATCCCAACTTACCTTTAGTTGCAGGCCCCCCAACTTAAAACCACTATACTTCTCATTTCACACATGCCCATGAATTCCCCTAGATCTCAACCAGCTATTTTCCTCTTCCTGGTAGCAGCCGTCGTGATGACTGACATCACAGCCAATGATAGACAGCTGCTCCACAAGATGCCTACTCTGCGCGTAAAAAGATCATACAGTGTGAAGAGGAGCGGTAACCTCAGAAGCATGTGATGGCGGAGATCTGGAGAAATTCAGGCTGCAAGGGCCTTCAACTAAAGATACATTGCACTGGTCAGACTTGTCCTTTTAAACCGCAGTTATAATTTTCTCATTTTTTCCCCCCCCTTGATTTCCGAAGGGATTTTGGGGTTTCCATTTTATTTTTCCTCTTTAACTGAAACATAACTGCTGCCTTTCCAAACACCCAGCCGTTACTGCAAATACCTCCAACTTCTAACATGTTCTTTACTACGATCAAGTGTTTCCAATTGCCTTCTGCTTATATGTTTGAAGATTCCAAAGTCAACGGAGAGGTGGCAAGGCAGCTTTGGCAAAGAGATTGTCCCCACATTGACCAGACAATAACTCCCGACGAGGGCCTGTCTTTTATGCAGTCTAGCGCTCGCGAGAAAGGGGCACCCTACTTTCTCCTTTCACCCGAGGAATATCCGAGCCCACCTGATGGAGGATTAAGGAAGGGTATGTAGTAAAGGTTGTAAGTGGAGACTATATAACAGGGTTCACGCAGTAGCCCTACAATGGATTCTAAGAATGTCATTGACCCTTTAGCTCGATACTAGCGATTAATGTAACATTCGCTCGCCTTCCATTAACTGTAGAACAGATATTTCTGCCTTGGAATTATTTTCAGGTTTCCCACCTACAAGGGGCTCGAATTAAAAGTCCCTTCAAACCCAATGCTGCATTTGGATAGGACTGGAAACCTGATATAGAACGTATATCTATATAAGGAGAGTAGCCTGACCAGACTGTTAGAAACATTCCTAGTTCTGTATTTAACTTCGATTTTATCGACTAAGACCAACTTAAAGGGCAAGTCCAGCCCTAAAATGGAAACTTACATACAGGTAAATCACCCCCAAACCCTAAACGGTAATAGTTTGAAATGTGAAAGGTGTAAGTCTAACCTGAAATCCTGCACAATGTCCTGTTTCCCCTGTTCTGCTTCCTGGTTTCTCCAGTTAGTAACTGTCAGTTAAGATTTGACAATTGACATCACAGCCAATGAGTGAAATGTTAATCCCTTGTCTGCCTCTTCTGACATGGCCCAGGCCTCAGTACAGGTTTCTAAATTGCTCAGTTTCCATGAGGCATCCAGAAGCATAGCAGGCATACAGTGAATTCATAGGACAAACTATGATTATCAACATATTAAAGGGCCATTCTTTTAAAGATGTTATTATGGGGGTGGAGTTGTCCTTTAAAAAGGTTTTTATGGTTGTTCACTGATAAATCTATAGAGACCTGCAGTCTTAATTAGTGTCCCTGGGAAAAAACATACAGGGAGAGTGTGGTGCTAATTTTGCCCAACCAATCAGATCTTATTAAACATTTGAAGCTAACATCTGATTGGTTGGGGTAAAATGACCACCATTTTTAAGATAAGAACTTTTATTGAAGTATTTCCCTGTTTGCCTCCTATGGTAAAACTACCTCGGTCCACCCAAGCCGCTCTTGGCTTGGTTAGTGCCTCTAAGTTAAGGGTGAGGCCTCCACAATTCCTTGCGTTCCATTTTCCCAACTGTATAGTTAAATAAACACCATGCAAAATGGGGGAATGGATGGCGGCAATTCGTCCATGTAGTTGAGGCATCCGCAGGATATAATGGGGCCTATTATGCCTCGTTTTACCAGAGACAGCAATTTCCATTGGACAGATTGGTTGGGACCTATTCTTGGCGGTTCAGTTCATTCTGATACTAAGACAATCATTAAACGTATCCCAGAATCCACGTGGTTTATGTCAGCACTTTTTGACCCATCAGACGTCTGTTAAAAACATTGTTATTGTCTGTACTTAATTCCATTGTCTGTTATCGGTTGAACTTGTCGAGCTGTAATTATGTGCATGGCTGCAAGCGACACTATGGCTGCATGCTTTCCAGTTCACACAAGCGAACGGGTTGTATCACTATGGCAACAGGGGGATTTCATCTGATATGGGGTTCACCCCTTCACTACTGATCTACATCAGAGATGGACCTGGAATAGGAACCATATGTAGTTCTTTATAAGCATACTTTATTAGGTCAGGGAAGATCTAGTTGTAGGGCCACAGCTGTACGATAAAGTCAGATCTGCATCTCTGCCTTCTACCAGAGGAGGGTAACAGATGGATCGTTTGCAATGAAATTGTTGCCCCCCGTTTCACTAGAAATAATTAAAGGGCAATTTACCCTTATAACAAAAAAAACTGGTCGATTGTCAGTTACCTGCACATTAGATGAATTACTAACCAGACATTTAAGGATAATATTGTCCCATTCTGTAAGCTGGACCCTGTCTCCATGCTGTCAATCAAGGCTGTAACTGCTGACAGGAATTGATCAAAGTGCATTTAAACTTATATCAATACTGGGATTTCAACCACTTCCGCAGGTAAATCCCCAACCGAAGAAATTCTATGTCTGCAGACGTCTACAACATGCACAACAGTCAGGCTAAAACAGTTCCACCACATACCCATTTCTCCTGTCCTGGTACCGTTACACACCTCAAAACCATTAACACACCACATCAGGACCATTAATGGTTTCCCAGCAGTCTCCAGAATTCCAGTAATAAACCTGGTCACAAATATCCTGCTCATTCTCCACTTACGTATGCTTCATAGTTGTGCTTAGATGGCCAGTGGATAATGTTGCCAAGTGATACCACTCTCACATGATACTGATGGAAGTAAGAGGTCTAGGTACTATTATACACTGACTGAACATTCTCCGGGGAGGACAATTTAACTTGGTTCTTGGTCCGTCAACACCATTCATCTCGTTTCATAGAATGTTTTTTTTTTTATTGGTAGCTCTATTAGATTACTTGTTCCATGAGTTTCTTAATGGGCTTAGAGCTGGTGATAAGTGGGGTGAAATATTGACTAGCGAGGACCATAACTGGGCATTAAACTTTATGGCATTTCTCTAGATGTAGATTACTAGTAGAAGGTTTTATCTTGGCCGATATTGGATCCACTGGCTGCAGGAAAATCGGAAACCGTTGAAGATTCGTTATTTCTCAGGATAAATTCTTTATTTTGAGCCATAGGAACCCTGGAGAGTCTGCACAAGCAGTAAGATATGTTGCATGGGCGCCTATTCGTTAGAAAGCAATATACAAATGCATGAGCTCTCGGTTTTGGCTGACTGCATGGGAATTAACTCCATTGGAGAAGAATATGGCTGCCTCTGCATGTAGTGCTACTTCCTTGTCTTCTTTCTTTAAAAGCTTATGTGAAAGAGCGCAGAAGAATGTTAAGTTTCATTGTATTCTTTACAGGGATTGTTTTTGCAAGGAGCGTCCTGTCATTGCTAAATATAATGCACAGAAGGCAGCCAGTGATATGGGAAAATGGAAACGACTCGCCTTGCTGGAACTCTTGCAGATAAAAAGAGGAAACAATCAATCACGTTCGGGCCGATCTACCTGGCGCAGGTTTTTCTAGTTCAGGACGAGATGCAGGCTTTTTCTACAGCCAAAACGTAACATAACGTAGGAGAATAGTTTTTATAAAATAAAAAAGGATTTCTGTCCAGCATGATCTATTGCATGATGTAAATAAACAAAATGTATAAAAATGATATTGAATTCCCTTAAAAATCAAAAAGGCATATATTTTCATTTAAAGCTCTTTAATTTTACATACATTATGTAGCAAAATGTAAAAGGATTTCAAACTGTTATTATTTGCACGGATTGCTTTTTTGTACACAGACTAATAGATCATACAGAACGCGGAGTCAGCCATCATCGTTCATATTGACGCACACATACTCGTATCTCATTTTTTCATCTATAAAATCGACACAAGACTTTTAGCCCACTGTGCACATTTTGGGGAGCTTTTTTTTTTTTTTTAATGTCCTTGTTGCATGCTTGTGAAACCGGCGACCTAGGCTCCAAATGGAAATGGATGATCTAGAATTATTTCCCAGTCGAGGGTCTTATTGTATTTTATCAGTGTAAAAAAATAATAATAATAATAATTCCAACTGAATATTCTTCTTAAAAGATTGCTCTTATTAAAATGATCACTATGGATTTAAAATGAAAATGTGTAACTTTAATGCTAAAAAATTCAGGAAATTCTCGCGTCAATAAGAGAACCAGGACGGTGTTGTATGCAATTTAATATTCTTCAGCAAAGATGCATGCATATGTTATGCAAAACTAATCTAGCATGAAATAAATTTTGTATAGGTTTTACTGCCTTCTGTATACGTACACAGTCAACCACAAAAAAACCCACGGAAATCGAATGAATCCTTGTAGGACACAGATGTCAAACTTGCGGCCCGTTAAACGTTTGGAGGGCGGCATGTAGACATGTATGTTGTAGGGAAGACGCTTTAGCTAGTGTATCTACAGAAAAAGGAAAATGTCATTGAAAAGATGAATCTTTATGACAATACTGCCAGGCTATATTGGTTTACAAGGGGAAAAACGGTTTATTTCAAATTGTGTATCTAATTGTTGCTAAAAGCATTATGCTTTGTTCCTATAAATGTGTTCTATGCGGAACCAAAAGATATCTGGATTGCTCAACTCTATAATCAGCTGCATCTTGGAGAAATCGACCCAGATACAGTTACACATTGAATTCTCTACCTTCTCCCTTTCCCCCTTCCAGACCTGTCTGTATCCTCTCCATAATCAAGACTACGGCTAGGCCACTGTGCTGCATTTTTTGTGCGTTTGTGCGTGTTTGCAGATCATTGAAAACGCGGCAACGACCGAAAACGCGCGTTTCCGGGTGCATTGCGATTTGCGTTTCGCATTTTAAATCGCAAGCGCTTTCCAATACTTAATGAAAAACGCACGCGCAAACGCAACGAAATCGCTAGCAATTCCGTGTGCGATTGCGTTACCTTGCAGTGTGGACGTGCCCTTAAGCTCCCTTTATCTCGCTTGTGTGAACTCTGCAAGTGTTGAGTTCACTAACCGTAAGTAAAATGACACAATTTTATTTCTAGTTAAACTGCTGTACTATGATATAGGATACACAAACCACAAAAGAAAACAAAACCAAAATCCACAAAGTGTGCCGTAATTTCTACTGGGATGCAATGGTAAATTGTCCATGATATAATTAAATACCCCAAACTTCGTTTTCGCAAGGCTTACCTTCTCCCAGGGCTCCTGGGTAAAAATATTTTAATCTTGTCACTCACTGTCCTTTATGGCTTTGCGAGCTCTAGGTGACGTAAAGCATTGGTGACATCATCACCTTGACTGACAGCTACCCCGGAAAGAGCCAGGAGAGGCTGCTCTAAGTTCAAGGTAAGATAACATAGCCCAGAGGAGGAAGAAAAATGACTGCGGACATGAGATGTAGGGAGTACTAAGTCAATGTAAAAAGTTTTTGAAGGGGGTGAACATTTAACATTGTAAAAACCACAACTCCCTTTCCCCAGAAATCATTCTGTGTTCTTAACACAAACAGAAACTTAATGCCACACCACTGAATCAGTGTCTGGCAGTGGATATTTTCATATTAATTTCATTATAGGTTGAATTAACCATGATGTCTCTAGGAGATATCGCAAGTCTTTTCTTATTTCTGCTTTTTAACCCAACATGCTGTAACCTGTGCATCCAACGAGCCAAATTGTGTGAGCGTTTTTAGGGAATTTCAGGGATATGACAGATGTTCCACAATGGCCATTAATAAGAATATATATCTGGGCCTTAGGTGACTCATCTAAAAGGATTTAAACCTCGTCGTAATTCAACAGCTACATTAATACACTACCGGGAATTTAATATCACAGACAGTCTAATAGCTGAGAGAGGGACTGGTGTGGGCAGACTTATCACAAACAGCCTAATAGCTAAGAAAGGAAATGGTGGTCGGACAATGTCACAGACAGTCTAATAGCTGAGAGAGGAACTGGTGTGTCGGACAATGTACAGACAGTCTAATAGCTGAGAGAGAGAGAAATGGTGGGTTAATGTCACGACAGTCTAATAGCTGAGAGAGGAACTGGTGGGGACATTATCACAGACAGTCTAATAGCTGAGAGAGAAACTGGTGGTTTTACAATGTCACAGACAGTCTAAGGCTGAACCACCAGTTTCTCTCTCAGCTATTAGACTGTCTGTGACATTGTCCAACCACCAGTTTCTCTCTCAGCTATTAGACTGTCTGTGACATTGTCCGACCACCAGTTTCTCTCTCAGCTATGACACATGCACTCTATGTCACACCAATCGCCTTTTATCGGTAATATCGGGGGGGGGGGTGGCAGCTTCCACCATGTGCATAAATATATCCATAGAGAGATAATATAAACTATGGTATATAAAGACAAGATAAACATTCTATTCTGTATATAGACTATATAATAATAACTATATAATAATCTTCTAGTAGACGGAAGTTTGTATTGAAATTCGACATTTTCATTCAACACAAATCTCACCATCCATGACAAACGAATGGCTTTTCTCCACACCTCACTATCAAGATGGAAATGTCCCCACATCTTCCTTTACATTACAGATAATTTGAATTTCTTTTCCTCGGATTGCTTTACCATTTGCCCCGGCAAAGTGTCCGGGAATTCCAAATCCTGCTCATCCCCTTGGATACGATTTTTTTTCATCACGCCTTATTCACACGCAATTACTTTGTGTTAGATATTTAAAGGGCAAGTCTGAACCACTCCCGTCCAACTTACCTTTAGTTGCAGGCCACCCCAACTTATAAAACCACTATACTTCTCATTTCACACAATGCCCATGAATTCCCCTAGATCTCAACCAGCTATTTTCTCTTCCTGGTAGCAGCCGTCTGTGATGACTGACATCACAGCCAATGATAGACAGCTGCTCCACAAGATGCCTACTCTGCGCGTAAAAAAGATCATACAGTGTGAAGAGGAGGCGGTAACCTCAGAAGCATGTGATGGCGGAGATCTGGAGAAATTCCAGGCTGCAAGGGCCTTCAACTAAAGATACATTGCACTGGTCAGACTTGTCCTTTTAAACCGCAGTTATAATTTTCTCATTTTTTCCCCCCCTTGATTTCCGAAGGGATTTTGGGGGTTTCCATTTTATTTTTCCTCTTTAACTGAAACATAACTGCTGCCTTTCCAAACACCCAGCCTGTTACTGCAAATACCTCCAACTTCTAACATGTTCTTTACTACGATCAAGTGTTTCCAATTGCCTTCTGCTTATATGTTTGAAGATTCCAAAGTCAACGGAGAGGTGGCCAAGGCAGCTTTGGCAAATGAAGATTGTCCCCACATTGACCAGACAATAACTCCCGACGAGGGCCTGTCTTTTATGCAGTCTAGCGCTCGCGAGAAAGGGGCACCCTACTTTCTCCTTTCACCCGAGGAATATCCGAGCCCACCTGATGGAGGATTAAGGAAGGGTATGTAGTAAAGGTTGTAAGTGGAGACTATATAACAGGGTTCACGCAGTAGCCCTAGACAATGGATTCTAAGAATGTACATTGACCCTTTAGCTCGATACTAGCGATTAATGTAACATTCGCTCGCCTTCCATTAACTTGTAGAACAGATATTTCTGCCTTGGAATTATTTTCAGGTTTCCCACCTACAAGGGGCTCGAATTAAAAGTCCCTTCAAACACACAATGCTGCATTTGGATAGGACTGGAAACCTGATATAGAACGTATATCTATATAAGGAGAGTAGCCTGACCAGACTGTTAGAAACATTCCTAGTTCTGTATTTAACGTTCGATTTTATCGACTAAGAACCAACTTAAAGGGCAAGTCCAGCCCTAAAATGGAAACTTACATACAGGTAAATCACCCCCCAAAACCCTAAACGGTAATAGTTTGAAATGTGAAAGGTGTAAGTCTAACCTGAAATCCTGCACAATGTCCTGTTTCCCCTGTTTCTGCTTCCTGGTTCTTCCAGTTAGTAACTGTCAGTTAAGGATTTGACAATTGACATCACAGCCAATGAGTGAATGTTAATCCCCTGTCTGCCTCTTCTGAGCATGCCCAGGCTCAGTACAGGTTTCTAAATTGCTCAGTTTCCATGAGGCATCCAGAAGCATAGCAGGCATACAGTAATGAATTCATAGGACAAACTATGATATATCAACATATTATAAAGAGGCCATTCTTTTTAAAAGATGTTATTATGGGGGTGGAGTTGTCCTTTAAAAAGGTTTTTATGGTTGTTCACTGATATAATCTATAGAGACCTGCAGTCTTAATTAGTGTCCCTGGGGAAAAAACATACAGGGAGAGTAGTGGTGCTAATTTTGCCCCAACCAATCAGATCTTATTAAACATTTGAAAGCTAACATCTGATTGGTTGGGGTAAAATGACCACCATTTTTAACGATAAGAACTTTTATTGAAGTTAATTTCCCTGTTTGCCTCCTATGGTAAAACTACCTCGGTCCACCACAGCCGCTCTTGGCTTGGTTAGTGCCTCTAAAGTTAAGGGTGAGGCCTCCACAATTCCGTGCGTTCCATTTTCCCAACTGTATAGTTAAATAAAATCACATGCAAAAATGGGGGAATGGATGGCGGCAAGTCGTCCATGTAGTTGAGGCATCCGCAGGATATAATGGGGCCTATTATGCCTCGTTTTACCAGAGACAGCAATTTCCATTGGACAGATTTGGTTGGGGACCTATTCTTGGCGGTTCAGTTCATTCTGATACTAAGACAAATACATTAAACGTATCCCAGAATCCACGTGGTTTATGTCAGCACTTTTTGACCCATCAGACGTCTGTTAAAAACATTGTTATTGTCTGTACTTAATTCCATTGTCTGTTACTGTGTGAACTTGTCGAGCTGTAATTATGTGCATGGCTGCAAGCGACACTATGGCTGCATGCTTTCCAGTTGCACACAAGCGAACGGGTTGTATCACTATGGCAACAGGGGGATTTCATCTGATATGGGGTTCACCCCTTCACTACTGTATCTACATCAGAGATGGACCTGGAATAGGAACCATATGTAGTTCTTTATTAGCATTACTTTATTAGGTCAGGGAAGATCTAGTTGTAGGGCCACAGCTGTACGATAAAGTCAGATCTGCATCTCTGCCTTCTACCGAGGAGGGTAACAGATGGATCGTTTGCAATGAAATTGTTGCCCCCCGTTTCACTAGAAATAATTAAAGGGCAAGTTTACCCTTATAACAAAAAAAACTGGTCGATTGTCAGTTACCTGCACATTAGATGAATTACTAACCAGACATTTAAGGATAATTATTGTCCCCATTCTGTAAGCTGGACCCTGTCTCCATGCTGTCAATCAAGGCTGTAACTGCTGACAGGGGAATTGATCAAAGTGCATTTAAACTTTATATCAATACTGGGATTTCAACCACTTCCGCAGGTAAATCCCCAACCGAAGAAATTCTATGTCTGCAGACGTCTACAACATGCACAACAGTCAGGCTAAAAACAGTTCCACCACATACCCATTTCTCCTGTCCTGGTACCGTTACACACCTCAAACACCATTAACACCACATCAGGACCATTAATGGTTTCCCAGCAGTCTCCAGAATTCCAGTAATAAACCTGGTCACAAATATCCTGCTCATTCTCCACTTACGATGCTTCATAGTTGTGCTTAGATGGCCCAGTGGATAATGTTGCCAAGTGATACCACTCTCAGCATGATACTGCATGGAAGTAAGAGGTCTAGGTACTATTATACACTGACATGAACATTCTCCGGGGAGGACAATTTAACTTGGTTCTTGGTCCGTCAACACCATTCATCTCGTTTCATAGAATGTTTTTTTTTTATTGGTAGCTCTATTAGATTACTTGTTCCATGAGTTTCTTAATGGGCTTAGAGCTGGTGATAAGTGGGGTGAAAGTATTGACTAGCGAGGACCATAACTGGGCATTAAACTTTACTGGCATTTCTCTAGATGTAGATTACTAGTAGAAGGTTTTATCTTGGCCGATATTGGATCCACTGGCTGCAGGAAAATCGGAAACCAGTTGAAGATTCGTTATTTCTCAGGATAAATTCTTTATTTTTGAGCCATAGGAACCCTGGAGAGTCTGCACAAGCAGTAAGATATGTTGCATGGGCGCCTATTACGTTAGAAAGCAATATACAAATGCAATGAGCTCTCGGTTTTGGCTGACTGCATGGGAATTAACTCCATTGGAGAAGAATATGGCTGCCTCTGCATGTAGTGCTACTTCCTTGTCTTCTTTCTTTAAAAGCTTAATGTGAAAGAGCGCAGAAGAATGTTAAGTTTGCATTGTATTCTTTACAGGGATGTTTTTGCAAAGAGCGTCCTGTCATTGCTAAATATATGCAAGCAGAGGCAGCCAGTGATATGGGAAAATGGAAACGACTCGCCTTGCTGGAACTCTTGCAGATAAAAAGAGGAAACAATCAATCACGTTCGGGCCGATCTACCTGGCGCAGGTTTTTCCTAGTTCAGGACGGAGATGCAGGCTTTTTCTACAGCCAAAACGTAACATAACGTAGGAGAATAGTTTTATAAAAATAAAAAAGGATTTCTGTCCAGCATGATCTATTGCATGATGTAAATAAAACAAAATGTATAAAAAATGATATTGAATTCCCTTAAAAATCAAAAAAGGCATATATTTTCATTTAAAGCTCTTTAATTTTACATACATTATGTAGCAAAATGTAAAAGGATTTCAAACTGTATATTTATTTGCAACGGATTGCTTTTTTTGTACACAGACTAATAGATCATACGAGAACGCGGAGTCAGCCATCATCGGTCATATTGACCACGCCTACATACCGTATTTCATCTATAAAATCGACACAAGACTTTTAGCCCACTGTGCACATTTTGGGGGAGCTTTTTTTTTTTTTTTAATGTCTCTTGTTGGCATGCTTGTGAAACCGGCGACCTAGGCTCCAAATGGAAATGGATGATCTAGAATTATTTCCCAGTCGAGGGTCTTATTGTATTTTATCAGTGTAAAAAAAAATAATAATAATAATAATTCCAACATGAATATTCTTCTTAAAAGATTGCTCTTATTAAAATGATCACTATGGATTTAAAATGAAAATGTGTAACTTTAATGCTAAAAAATTCAGGAAATTCTCGCGTCAATAAGAGAACCAAGGACGGTGTTGTATGCAATTTAATATTCTTCAGCAAAGATGCATGCATAATGTTATGCAAAACTAATCTAGCATGAAATAAATTTTGTATGAAGTTTTTACTGCCTTCTGTATACGTACACAGTCAACCACAAAAAAACCCACGGAAATCGAATGAATCCTTGTAGGACACAGATGTCAAACTTGCGGCCCGTTAAACGTTTGGAGGGCGGCATGTAGACATGTATGTTGTAGGGGGAGACGCTTTAGCTAGTGTATCTACAGAAAAAGGAAAATGTCATTGAAAAGATGAATCTTTTATGAACAATACTGCCAGGCTATATTGGTTTACAAGGGGGAAAAAACGGTTTATTCAAATTGTGTATCTAATTGGTTGCTAAAAGCATTATTGCTTTGTTCCTATAAATGTGTTCTATGCGGAACCAAAAGATATCTGGATTGCTCAACTCTATAATCAGCTGCATCTTGGAGAAATCAGACCCAGATACAGTTACACATTGAATTCTCTACCTTCTCCCTTTCCCCCTTCCAGACCTGTCTGTATCCTCTCCATAATCAAGACTACGGGCTAGGCCACTGTGCTGCATTTTTTGTGCGTTTGTGCGTGCGTTTTGCAGATCATTGAAAACGCGGCAACGCACCGAAAACGCGCGTTTCCGGGTGCATTGCGATTTGCGTTTCGCATTTTAAATCGCAAGCGCTTTCCAATACTTAATGAAAAACGCACGCGCAAACGCAACGAAATCGCATGCAATTCCGTGTGCGATTGCGTTAACCTTGCAGTGTGGACGTGCCCTTAAGTTCCCCTTTATCTCGCTTGTGTGAACTCTGCAAGTGTTGAGTTCACTAACGTAAGTAGAAATGACACAATTTAATTTTCTAGTTAAACTGCTGTACTATGATATAGGATACACAAACCACAAAAGAAAACAAAACCAAAAATCCACAAAGTGTGCCGGTAATTTCTACTGGGATGCAATGGGTAAATTGTCCATGATATAAATTTAAATACCCCAAACCTCGTTTTCGCAAGGCTTACCTTTCTCCCCAGGGCTCCTGGGTAAAAATATTTTAATCTTGTCACTCACTGCTCCTTTATGGCTTTGCGAGCTCTAGGTGACGTGCAGACGTAAAGCATTGGTGACATCATCACCTTGACTGACAGCTACCACCGGAAAGAGCCAGGAGAGTGCTCTAAGTTCAAGGTAAGATAACATAGCCCAGAGGAGGAAGAAAAATGACTGCGGACATGAGATGTAGGGAGTACTAAGTCAATGTTTAAAAGTTTTTGAAGGGGGTGAACATTTAACATTGTAAAAACCACAACTCCCTTTCCCCAGAAATCATTTCTGTGTTCTTAACACAAACAGAAACTTAATGCCACACCAATGAAATCAGTGTCTGGCAGTGGATGATTTTCATATTAATTTCATTATAGGTTGAATTAACCATGATGTCTCTAGGAGAGTATCGCAAGTCTTTTCTTATTTCTGCTTTTTAACCCAACATGCTGTAACCTGTGCATCCAACGAGCCAAATTGTGTGAGCGTTTTTAGGGAATTTCAGGGATATGACAGATGTTCCACAATGGGCCATTAATAAGAATATATATCTGGGCCTTAGGTGACTCATCTAAAAGGATTTTAACCCTCGTAATTCAACAGCTACATTAATACTACCGGGAATTTATCAGGATCAGCGCAGGGGGTCCAATACTGGTAAAAGGCATTATAACCTCCATAGATGACACAGAAGAATACAAAGATGCTTGTTAAAGGGATAACGGACACCCAATAATTCCCTGCCAATTTTACAATCCCATTTACTTTATGCACCAGGATAAAAGGCCCCTTTTATCTCCCGTTTTACACAAGATCACAGGTTTCTTGTTCTTTGTATTCAGGCTTTCAGCCAATTTTCTCATTTCCTGAATTAAAAAAATCTTGTCCTTTTTTGCCCTTGAGCCACTCCCAAGGTCACCCCTGTTCTTGTGTCTAGAGATCATGAACTTTCTTTTGCAGTATCTGTATTTTATCTACTCTGTGCCCAATCTTTACCAATAAAAACCCACTACTACTTTCAATCATAGTTATGGTGACTGAACCAGGTGTAGATTGTGCCATTGCCTTGACTCTCCACTGCAGGTTCCCTCTCTCTTACTGTTAAAGGGCAACTATGCCCCCCAAATAAAAAGAAAAGGTAGAGGCTGCTTCATCCCCACCATTCAGAAAATGATCCTCGACTTACTACAATCACATTTCCATCACCTGGGGGAAGAGGCGGATGGAGAAAGGGGGGACAGTAGAAAGAAGTCAGGCAGGTAGGGTCAGTATGTCAGTGTCAGTATGGAAATGCAGGATAATAGGTAGGGGTAGGGGGTAGAAAAAAGGACAGGAGGTAGAAGAGGATGGGGAGGTAGTAGAACAGAACGGACAGAAAATGGAAATTGAAATATGTTGTGGGTGGAGCGTCTCAGTTGATTGACAGATAAGAATTCTAAACCAATTAAAATAATTTGTGTAGGTTGGGAATGATCCAGACATTGGATGGAGAAATTGTAACAGAGGATCAGGATTGTACAGATATTCATTGGATTTGATTTTATCGGGAATTACATTGGTGCCGCCATTTTTTGTTGTGATTGATCAAGTGACCTATTGAAGGTTGCACCAGTGGGGACGTTTATAAATATGTCCAAACTTTTCAATGGGTTTTAACACACAAAAAAAAAATCACTCACAAAACATTGTTCAGAGGATATTTCAATCTCCACCCTAAGCGTTAAACTGACAGGTCCATCTGGCTGCCCGAGGAATGAGTTTGTTGGCCCCGGTAAATAATACCAGAGGTCAGAGCCACATGCTGTTACCGGGCCGGTTTCCAATCTGCTTCCAGCATCTCCACTTTGACATTCAAACTAAAAACCTTTTTTTTAATCTCATAGAATTAAAAGGACATTTACCCGAGTTCAGTCCATGTAACGGTTTATTTCTAGATCAGAGCTAATGAGAGGAATATTCAGTTCACCCGTGACACACTAGAACATGCTCCGTGCATGCTGAACATACGGATTCCGTCACTGCGTTAACTTTCTTGACGCCATGCAATCTAACCTGGCTTTGAGCAGAGAACCATGGAATGACCCACTCCGCAGCCAATCAGTTCCGTCCTTACAGACGGTGGGAGGCCAACTGCAGCTGGGATGGAGACATTGGTTTCAGAGCCCACACCGCACATTCCGTGTTCATTCCATCCCCAGGAATATAACAAACCGCCTGAAACAAAGACACCACCATTATAAGAACAATTCACAGACCCCCATCCAAGCTTATGTCGGTTAACAGAAGACTGATTACATTGCACAGATAACGCACCAATCAATATAAACACGTTTAACGTTAGATGTAAGACTTTCTGGGGCTGATGCAATAAAAGTTGGAAAAGTTTGCCCATTGCTATTATTCTGCTACAATCAATCATAGTAACATAGTAATTGAGGTTGACTAAATACATAAGACCATCTAGTCCAACCTTTACACCCTAGTTCAGTCCCAAAGTGAGCTATTCCTTTAATGCAGTGATTGAAGGCTGGCAGGATAAGGAGCTGTGCCTCACCTCCCGTTCTTCAATCAATGCAATTGGAGCCAGAACGAAAGTAGAGCAAACTTACCCGGGAACCGGTCTGGAATTTCAGTGCTGCAGCGGAGGATTGTGTAACAGGTAAGTTTGCTCTACCTTCGTTCCTGGCTCCACTTGCATTGATTGAAGAACACGACAAAAGGCACAGCTCCTTATCTTCCTGGTCTTCAATCAGTGCATTAAAGGAATAGTTCACTTTGGTAGTGAACTATTCCTTTAACCCTACCTAACAGATGATCCAGAGGAAGGGGGAAAAAAAAGGTAAAAATGGAGGAAAAAATTGGACTGAGCTTGAGCAAAACAAGTACTGGATTGAAATCATGCAGCAACACAAACACATCAGTGTAAGTGCTGCTTACATGTATTCATTCATAAATTGAAATGAGGCAAAGTCGGGTTTTTTCAGTGTACAATTCCTATAAAATACACTTTGCTTAACGCGTTTCTGCAATGTGAGGAAGTAATAGAGAATTGCATAAGATTTTGTCATAATGCAAATTGTATCGTCACATCTAATTCCAACATTAATGACTTTCTCCCTTTCAATTCCCACCCAACCTCATCAATCTCCCCACATCTTCCCTCCACAATCAGATGTCCCCATCACCCTCTAAACAGTAAACCGTGCAGCTTCCCATGCAGATTGTGTCAGCAAATGGATGTGACCAAAGTAATCAGTAAAGAGATTTCCCACCACAGCCTGTTCATCTCTCTATAAAAACTTTATCAGCTACAAAGAGAATTTCAATGGGTTTCCACGGAGACAGAGACATCGATTTCCTTAATGGTTCCTCATTGTGTACCTGGGGGAATGGGGTTCAACTGTACAGAGTCACATTGAGGATGAACACAATCCCTCAGCAATGACCTGAACACCAATAAATGTCCAAATGACATTTAATTGTTGATGTCATAGTGTGATGTCATTAGCCATCTCTCATTCCAATAAGCGTTTACCTCCCCCCCCCCCTTATCCACAGGTGTAGAGGACAGGAAGAACATGTAGATGTAAATAATGGTGTAGAGGACAGGAAGAACATGTAGATGTAAATAATGGAATTAAACCACCAATGAAATGGAGGCATGAAATAATCAAATGACACGTAGGGGGGAAGGATGAAAGGGAACATAAGGAAGGTTACTTTCCCAAGGGGATAGATACAGGGAACAGCTTCCAGCAGGGTGGTAGGACTAATACAGTAAAGGGAGTGGGGAGGAAGGATGAAAGGGAAATAAGGAAGGGTTACTTTACCCAAAGGGGATAGATACAGGGATCCGCCTTCAGCAAGGGTGGTAGGACCAATACAGTAAAGGGATTGGGGGGGGAAGGATTGAAAGGGAACATAAGAAGGGTTACTTTACCCAAAGGGATATCAAGGGAACAGCCTTCCAGCGGGGTGGTAGACTATACAGAAAGGGATGATGGGGAGGAGGATGAAAGGGACATAAGAAGGGTACTTTACCCAAAGGGGATAGATACAGGGAACAGCCTTTTCAGCAGGGTGGTTGGACAATACAGTAAAGGGATTGGGGGTGAAGGAGAAAGGGACATAAGAAGGGTTACTTTACCCAAAGGGGATAGATACAGGGAACAGCCTTCCAGCAGGGGTTGGAAGGACTAATACAGTAAAGGGATTGGGGGGGAGGATGAAAGGGAACATAAGGAAGGTTACTTTACCCAACGGGGATAGATACAGGATTAGCTTCCAGCAGGGTGGTAGGACTAATACCTTAAAGGGATTGGGGGTGAAGGATGAAAGGGAACATAAGGAAAGGTTACTTTACCCAAAGGGGATAGATACAGGGAACAGCTTCCAGCAGGGGTGGTAGGAATAATAGAGACTATTCAAACAATTGACCTTTTATGTTTATTCCCCGTAGGTTTTGTTTTGTGATTTATTATTTTAGCTTGGCCCCTGTGTTTGTTTTGCTCCCTGACTGTTGGGGGATGTTATATTGTAGGGGGGCCTACTCCCGTTCTCTTTAACCTTCAGTTACAGTCGTATATCTTAGTCTGACTGACTGTGCTGTTTATTCCTTGAAATAAATTGCTAAAAATACCTAATGACATCCCTGCCGCGTCTCTGTAAGTGAAATATATAAGATATTGCAATGTGATCTTTATGATTAATTCCTGACTTTGTCTTATGTGATAGAGTTCAGGTCTGTTGTGCCAATCAAACTGTGTGCTGGGGCTTTGCTTTCATAGCCGGCTCTCGGCAAGGGCTGTAACAGATCTGTCTCTGAGCTTTGCTGCCTTCTGCGGAGATGCTGAATCAGCCGTCTACGTTCATGTATAGGCTGTCTGTGAGCCCAGTGTGAATAGAAACTGCTGGACACAGACCCTCACAGCCGCTTTATATAATCGCCTGCAGTCAGGAAACGTAAAAAGGAAAACGTTTTCTGTTTTTGTGTTTATACAGGCTATTGACTTACCACGAAGAGGGAAAGAATGTGTGGCCTCAAAAGGACAAGTCCACCCAAAACCCCCCACAAATTGCAATAGTTGAAACCCGAAAGATGTAAGATTAACATTTCATTCTCACCAATGTTCTGTTGCCCCTCTTTCTGCTTTTCTTAGCATCTGTCAGTCATGGATGGGACTGATACATCATAGCGAATGACTGAATGCTATTCCCCTAGCTGCTTATTCTGAGCATGTGCAAGTTCATAATGAGCTCAGAAACCTCAGAGAGGAATGGAACCTTTGAGAATCAGAGGAAGGGGAAGGGGGGGGGTCATTTGGTGAAAGTCACTCATTTCAAGGATCAGTTGGAAGGTTTTGCATCTTTATGTGGTGCTGCTCATACTGATTAGTTACTGCGAGGAAAAGCAATACATACCTTGAATAACTACTGTACCTGTGACAGTGGTGTGGGTAAAGTCTAGTGACAGATTGTCTGTTTGTGGATAACAAAGGGTATCACAGAACATACTGGCATTCTCCAGCATGCCTTTGCAGTACTACCAGCCTGCACTGGGGTCATGGCACTGGTTTGTTCGTGGGATAGTGATGATGATAGGGTTAAACAGTCGCTATATATAATAGATATTGCATGGTATGATGAAAATGTCATTGATTTGTCTGCAGGTGGCCTGTGGATCGGAGCACAATTAGCAATAAACGGTGAGTCTGATTTATAGTGGTTTATCTGCTTGGTCACTTACAGGGGCGCTATAGAGTGCAGGATTGCTAATGGGACAAAAGTAATATTGCAGATTAGCATCATTTCTGTTTTAGTGTAATTGTAAGGGCCAGACTTTGTTTTACACCCTGGCAGTGTCAGTCCCTTGTTATTCATCCATAGTATGGGAAGATGTGCTAGTACCATAGACTTCAGTATAACAGCACCCCCTGTGCCCACAGTTCTTTTTTGTCTTTCATTGGAGGAAATTGTTGATAGATTAGCTGGTCATACACGGACAGATGATCTTCCGATTGGATTCCAGATTGAGCAGATTGCAACGATTGGAAAACTGATCGAAAGAGCTGCTTGAAGTTTGAAATCTGCAGAGATGGGGACTGAAGATGGGGGTGCAGCGGCAAATATCGATCCCGTGTATGGGGGACTTTAGATATTAAAAAGATTTATTCTTGCATTTAAAGGTAAGTTGCTATTGTCTGTGTGTGGTGGTTATAAGTAGATTCGTAGGGATTGATGCATAAAAAATGTCTGCCTTTGCTATTAATCTTAACGGCCAATCAGATGCTGTCTAACTGCAGTAACCACGTAAATAGCTAACATCTGATTGGTTCCTGCAAACTTTCACATCTCTTAATACATCAGCCTATTGGTGTTTATATAAATGTGGGGTTAACCACATCCGGGCACCTCGCTCCACTAGCCAATCGCGTCGGTTCTCTATCCCAGTATCAGGTGTTGGGTTGTTCACGTGTTTAAACGCCCTGAGAATTAGCCTGAAATGCTGCTAAGGGCATCCTGCTGTAAGCTTTATACTGACTGACACGCCGACTGGGAAATGGCTGGTGGTGCTACGACGTGTGGAGATATCCCTGACCTCCTGCCCTCACTAGATCCTCTCTAGCCAGAGGGACTTTTACTTATAGACACCAGATACCATAGTAAATAGGCAAGCAGTTACTTGGCCTTTTAAATGTGTCATTTACCTTGTCTAAATAGATTGATTTATTTTCACATACACCGCTGAACAATTTCCCCCGTGATTGTCAGTTTATTCATTCAAATTGGGGCTAATTAATAACTAAATTTAGTATCTGCAGCTCCCAGGTCCGGTATCAGACACAAATAGCTGGTGCCATCCCAAAGCTGCAGAGAAGCATTATGATAAATAGGTTAGGGTGTGGAAATGCCCTTTAATGTAGGTTAGTAATTGGTTTGAATATTTTAATTCTTGTCTTTAATTAACATATTAAAATCATCCTATCCTAAACTCCACCATGCTGATCCTATCCTGCACCTCCTATCCTGTGCAGCCTATCCCACACCTCCTATCCTTGCAGCCTATCCCACACACTCCTTCCTGTGCAGCTATCCTACACATCATCCTGTATATACACCTCTTATCCTGCACCTCCTATCCTATCATACTATTCTGCCACCTTATCCTGCATCTCCTATCCTGTGCATCCTATCCTGACCTCCTACCTTTGCAGCCTATCCTACACATCATTCTAGTATTACACACTCTTATCTGCACTCCTATCCTATTCATACTATTCTGCACCACTTATCCTACACCTCCTATCCTGCACCTCCTATCCTTTGCAGCCATTCCTGCACCTCCTATCCTACACCTCCTATCCACCTCCTATCCTTTGCAGCCTATCCTACACCACTATCTGCACCTCCTATCCTGCACCTCCTATCCTTTGCAGCCATCCTGCATCCCATCCTGCACCTCCTATCCTTTGCAGCCTATCCTCCACCTCCTATCTACACCTCCTATCCTGACCCCCACCTCTATCCTTTGCAGCTATCCTGCCACCCTATCCTTGCGCTATCTGCACCTCCTATCCTTTGCAGCCCATCCACACCTCCTATCTGCCACCTCCTATCCTTTGCAGCCTATCCTGCACCTCCTACCTTGCAGCTATCCTGCACCTCCTATCCTTTGCACGCCTATACACATCATCCTGTATCTACACCTCTTATCCTGCATCCTATCCTATTCTGACACCATATCGGCATCTCCAATCCTGCACCGCCTATCCTGTGCAGCCTATCCTACACATCATCCTGTTCTACGCCTCTAATCCTGCACCTCCTATCCTTGCCTCCTATCCTGTTCAGCCTATACTACACCTCCATCCTGTCCACCTATCCTACACATCTTCCTGTTTGCACCTTCTATACTATGCATCCTCATCTGACACCTCCTATCCTATGCATCCTGTCCTGCACTCCTATCCTGTGCAGCCTATCCTACGTCTTCTATCCTGCAGCGCCTATCCTGCACATCATCCTATTCTACACACCATCCTGTGCTGTGCATCTCTCTGCACACATAGATCCTTTAAGTCCCATATTAGCGCGGGATAGAGGGAAGATGGGTAATTAGGACACACAGAGTGACAGGCGATAGACGTATCCGACTTTCATTCAGTGAATCCGTCACGTGTCCCCTTCCCCCTCCCCTGGGACTCTGCCATCTCCTTCAGATTGAAGATCGTAAATTCCATTCCTTTGCGTTGTCTGTGTGTCTGAGATATATGAGGATGTCAAGACCAGAAGCTCTTTATTGATAATCCATTACCTTATTAATAATACATTAAGAAAAAAAACCCTAAAGGAAAGTTTTTTTCTTTTGTAAGGATTCATAGTTTGGTATTGTCCGTTCAGTAGTAAATGCGTTTTACATTAACAGACGCTTGGGGGGGTGGGGGTGGATCTCATTGCTCTTACACGGACCCTCCGTCCGTCTTACGTGGTACCGATATGGTTCAGTGCTGGATGAGATTAAGGTCAGCCAATTAACCGTTAGATGGAAGGGCTGCGTTCTCAGACCAGAGATTTCATGGTGGAATGTTGCACAGTGCGTACCTACTATAGGGTGGGTGGCTGTCCTGTTTGGGATTATTTATTGTAATATTTCCTTATATACTGCTGAACGATGATTAATCCACACATGAGGTCTGCCCCCCAAGAGCTTGCAATCCATGGGGAAACCTGATTCTAGTAGATGTGCCTATTGCAGGTGAATTGTAGGTAAAATCCCAGGGTTGATCTGGTCCCTTTAAGGATCTTATAGTGGTGAGTGATGAATGGCTGGTTCCATTATGAGAATTGTCATTGTTCTGGCTGAACACAACGGGACTAATTCAATGAATAACCAATGACTTGCTCTCTGAAATTCATATTTACCAGGGAAAGTGACTGGTGAATTACCGGGGAATCCAAGGGACGTCTGTGCAGGGAAATGACTGATAATTTGTGTATAATTACTGGGATAGGAGGTACCTGGCCCTCTTGTGTGAACAGGAGGGAAACTTACATAGGGAACTGGCACATTGGATTATAACAGGAGGGCATCTACAGCATTCTGGGGAACTTTTAATAGGGATGATGGGATTTCCCAGGGTGCCCCATGATGTTCTAGAATGTGGTACATTCCTGAAGAACTAGGAGGACCATCATGGTCTGTTACATTCTATTATCTGCCTCCCCCCTCTGCTCAATGAGCTTTTTATAAGCTTGACCATGTGCAGAGGAGGCAGCAGGGAAAACCACAGTCAATCATTGGCTGCGATGTCAGCAGTCGTCTTGAATGACAGCATGGTGGGAGGGGCAAGAATGAGGAAATTAATTATCCTTAAATATCTCGTTAGTAATACAGGTAATAAAGTGCAAAATATATCGGTTGGGGCAGGTAACTGAGTGTTTTAAGGGTGGACATTACTTTAAAGGGACAGTTCAGTGGAAATTATGAATATTCGTTAAATTGTTAGTGTGTGTGATGCCTTCTTAGTTATTCTACTTATTCTCTCCCATTTTGAAAAATCAGTTGATTTCATACCCATTGCTGTTCCCTGCTGCTGACATTAGTGAGCTGACATTTCAGGTTCTGTAACGGTTCTTCTTCCCAAGCCACACTACCTTGGAATGTTCCTAACAGTAATCCTACTGATTGGCTGTTGGATGGGTCAAACATGCTCAGATCTCTACTGAGCAACTGAATCCACCCAGGCGCTGGGTCAAGGGCAAGACCATAACGGTCTCTACTAGGGGTCCTGCAAACCGGAAGTCAGTATTTCAGTTGCGTTATTTATACACAGACACAATGCTGAATGGGCAGGTTAAGGTCATTGGGATGGAAAAATACTGCTCTATTTTCTGAAAATCATATGTATTTCTGCTGAACTTCCCTTTAAACACCAGATGGCCCTTACTCAATGTTCCCAAAAAGTGGATTCAATCCATAAATGTTCCAGTGTCTTGGTATTAATAAACCTTCCTGGTACCCACTGGGTGCTGTGCCCTAAATTCTAACGCACCGGGGGATCATTAAATAAAGAAACACATACCCGATTCCAAGTTAGGAGCGCTCACCCGTGGTATCCGTGTTGATTCACCCCATGCGCGCGTCCTGTCGTGCAGGTCACTTCCCCCAAAAGACGGGACCAGCAAGGTCACACCGATACTTAGTACGAAGTGACTAAGGGAGAGTAAATGTTGATGTCATAGTGGATGACATCCCTTATGGGTCTCTGATGAAGCGGCAGGCAGGACTAATGATCATTAAATACCATCTAATTCTAATGAAATCAGCACATCCGTCAGATCAGAACCGATTCCGGGGACAGATTTAACACCACGACATTCTGCGCTAGATAGGACCATAATTCACTTTATCCAATGACCTAATTTAATTCATGCTGCAGTTCAAATTCTGTGCTTCGCTGCCCACTGACTTGACACGTTTACTGATGTGGAAATCTGCCAATGGTTAACCCATCCTGGCAGTGGCAGTGCCAGCAAATACGTGGGTTATTAGGGGTGTTATTTAAAGGTCTCCTTCTTAATGTTGGCTATTGCGCCTCTAGCGACGAAAGAAGAATTTATTCCAGGGTGAAGGATAATTGGTACAAATCAGGGATAACGTCCCCCAAATCTCAGCTTGGCCCAGGGCCGCATTCAGCTTAAATTAACCTGACAGTTTAGTTGTGTTGATGTCAGAGGTTAACTCTGTTTTATGTGATCCGTGTGGTTAGATGGTTGGGATTGGGGGTTAGATGATGACATAACAGCAGATTGCTAAGACATCTCTAGTAACTATGAGCTAAGACACATAGTGAACCACAGGTCAGGTAGTGAGAACAGAGGTTTGCCAGGATATCCACATTATATCTGTTCTTAAACCACCAATGAAATGGAGGCATGAAATAATCAAATGACACGTAAAAACATAACTGTTGATGTCATAGTGTGATGTCATTAGCCGTCTCTCATTCCAATAAGCGTTTACCCCCCCCCCCCTTATCCACAGGTGTAGAGGACAGGAAGAACATGTAGATGTAAATAATGGTGTAGAGGACAGGAAGAACATGTAGATGTAAATAATGGAATTAAACTACCAATGAAATGGAGGCATGAAATAATCAAATGACACGTAGAACAGACCTCTCTCAGCTATTAGACTGTCTGTGATATTTAACAACCACCAGTTTCTCTCTCAACTATTAGACTGTCTGTGACATTGTCCGACCACCAGTTCCTGGGGGGAAGGATGAAAGGAGAACATAAGGAAGGTACTTTACCCAAGGACGGATAGATACAGGGAACAGCTTCCAGCAGGGTGGTAGGACTAATACAGTAAAGGGAGTGGGGAGGAAGGATGAAAGGGAAATAAGGAAGAAGTTACTTTACCCAAAGGGATAGATACACCGATCCGCCTTCAGCAGAGGTGGTAGGACCACATACAGTAAAGGGATTGGGGGGGAAGGATTGAAAGGAACATAAGCGAAGGAGTTACTTTACCCAAACGGGATATCAAGGGAACAGCCTTCCAGCGGGGTGGTAGACTAATACAGAAAGGGAGATGGGGCAGGAGATGAAAGGGACCATAAGAAGGGTACTTTACCCAAAGGGGATAGATACAGGAATCAGCCTTTCAGCAGGGTGGTTGGACATACAGTAAGGGATTGGGGGTGAAGGATGAAAGGGACATAAGAAGGGTTACTTTACCCAAAGGGGATAGATACAGGGAACAGCCTTCCAGCAGGGGTTGGAAGGACCTAATACAGTAAAGGGATTGGGGGGGGAGGATAAAGGGAAATAAGGAAGGTTACTTTACCCCGGGGATAGATACAGGGATTAGCTTCCAGCAGGGTGGTAGGGACTAATACCTTAAAGGGATTGGGGGTGAAGGATGAAAGGGAACATAAGGAAAGGTTACTTACCCAAAGGGGATAGATAACGGGAACAGCTTTCCAGCAGGGGTGGTAGGAATAATACGAGACTATTCAAACAATTGCCTTTTATGTTTATTCCCCGTAGGTTTTGTTTTGTGATTTATTATTTTGCTTTGGCCCTGTGTTTGTTTTGCCTCTCCTGACTGTTGGGGATGTTATATTGTAGGGGGCGCTACTCCCGTTCTCTTTAACTTCAGTTACAGTCGTATATCTTGTCTGACTGACTGTGCTGTTTATTCCTTGAAATAATTGCTAAAAATACCTAATGACATCCCTGCCGCCGTCTCTGTAAGTGATATAAAGATATTGCAAGTGATCTTTATGATTAATTCCTGACTTTGTCTTATGTGATAGAGTTCAGGTCTGTTGTGCCAATCCAAAACTGTGTGCTGGGGCTTTGCTTTCATAGCCGGCTCTCGGCAAGGGCTGTAACAGATCTGTCTCTGAGCTTTGCTGCCTTCTGCGGAGAGCTGAATCAGCCGTCTTACGTTCATGTATAGGCTGTCTGTGAGCCCAGTGTGAATAGAAACTGCTGGACACAGACCCTCACAGACCGCTTTATATTCGCCTGCAGTCAGGAAAGTAAAAGGAAAACGTTTTCGTTTTTGTGTTTATACAGGGCTATTGACTTACCACGAAGAGGGAAAGAATGTGTGGCCTCAAAAGGACAAGTCCACCCAAAACCCCCCACAAATTGCAATAGTTGAAACCCGAAAGATGTAAGATTACATTTCATTCTCACCAATGTTCTGTTGCCCCTTTTCTGCTTTTCTTAGCATCTGTCAGTCATGGATGGACTGATACATCATAGCGAATGACTGAAGCTATTCCCCTAGCTGCTTATTCTGGCATGTGCAAGTTCATAATGAGCTCAGAAACCTCAGAGAGGAATGGAAACCTTTGCAGAATCAGAGGAAGGGGAAGGGGGGGGGGTCATTTGGTGAAAGTCACTCATTTCAAGGATCAGTTGGAAGGTTTTGCATCTATTATGTGGTGCTGCTCATACTGATTAGTTACTGCGAGGGAAAAGCAATACATACCTTTGAATAACTACTGTACTGTGACAGTGGTGTGGGATAAAGTCTAGTGACAGATTGTCTGTTTGTGGATAACAAAGGGTATCACAGAACATCTGGCATTCTCCAGCATGCCTTTGCAGTACTACGCCTGCACTGGGGTCATGGCACTGGTTGTTCCGTGGGATAGTTGATGAGATAGGGTTAAACAGTCGCTATTATAATAGATATTTGCATTGGTAATGGATGAAAATGTCATTGATTTGTCTGCAGGTGGCCTGTGGATCGGAGCACCATATAGCAATAAACGGTGAGTCTGATTTATAGTGGTTTATCTGCTTGCGTCACTTACAGGGGCGCATATAGAGTTGCAGGATTGCTAATGGGACAAAAGTAATATTGCAGATTAGCATCATTTCTGTTTTAGTGTAATTGTAAGGGCCAGACTTTGTTTTACACCTGGCAGTGTCAGTCCCTGTTATTTTCATCCATAGTATGGAGGAAGATGTGCTAGTACATAGACTTCAGTATAACAGCACCCCCTGTGCCCACAGTTCTTTTTTGTCTTTCATTGGAGGAAATGTTGATAGATTAGCTGGTCATACAGGACAGATGATCTTCCGATTGGATTCCAGATTGAGCAGATTGCAACGATATGGAAAACTGATTCGAAGAGTGCTTGAAGTTTGAAATCTGACAGAGATGGGACTGAAGATGGGGGGTTGCAGCGGCAAATATCGATCCCGTGTATGGGGGAATTTAGATATTAAAAAATTTATTCTTGCATTTAAAGGGTGAAGTGCTATTGTCTGTGTGTGGGTGCGTTATAAGCTAGATTCGTAGGGATTGATGCATAAAAAATGTCTGCCTTTGCTTTAATCTTAACGGCCAATCAGATGCTGTCTAACTGCAGTAACCACGTAAATGCTAACATCTGATTGGTTCCTGCAAACTTTCACATCTCTTAATACATCAGCCTATTGGTGTTTATATAAATGTGGGGTTAACCACATCCGGGCACCTCGCTCCACTAGCCAATCGCGTCGTGTTCTCTATCCCAGTATCCAGGTGTTGGGTTGTTCACGTGTTTAAACGCCCTGAAATTAGCCTGAAATGCTGCTAGGGCATCCTGCTGTAATGCTTTATACTGACTGACACCCGACGTGGGAAATGTGCTGGTGGTGCTACGACGTGTGGAGATATCCACTGACTCCTGCCCTCACTAGATCCTCTCTAGCCAGAGGGACTTTTACTTATAGACACCAGATACCATAGTAAATAGGCCAAGCAGTTACTTGGCCTTTAAATGTGTCATTTACCTTGTCTAAATAGATTGGATTTATTTTCACATACACCGTGAACAATTTCCCCCGTGATTGTCAGTTTATTCATTCAAATTGGGGCTAATTAATAACTAAAATTTAGTATCTGCAGCTCCCAGAGTCCGGTATCAGACACAAATAGCTGGTGCCATCCCAAAGCTGCAGAGAAGCATTATGATAAATAGGTTAGGGTGTGGAAATGCCCTTTAATGTAGGTTAGTAATTGGTTTGAATATTTTAATTCTTGTCTTTAATTAACATATTTAAAAATCATCCTATCCTAAACTCCTATCCTCTATCTGCAATCCTATCCTGCACCTCCTATCCTGTGCAGCCTATCCCACACCTCCTATCCTTTGCAGCCTATCCCACACTCCTTCCTGTGCAGCTATCCTACACTCATCCTGTATTACACTCTTATCCTGCACTCCTATCCTATCATACTATTCTGCACCACTTATCCTGCATCTCCTATCCTGTGCATCCTATCCTACCTCCTACCTTTGCAGCCTATCCTACACATCATTCTAGTATTACACCTCTTATCTGCACCTCCTATCCTATTCATACTATTGCACCACTTATCCTACACCTCCTATCCTGCACCTCCTATCCTTTGCAGCCTTCCTGCACCTCCTATCCTACACCTCCTATCGCACCTCCTATCCTTTGCAGCCTATCCTACCCCCTGCACCTCCTATCCGCACCTCCATCCTTTGCAGCCTATCCTGCATCCCAATCCTGCACCTCCTATCCTTTGCAGCCTATCCTCCACCTCCTATCTACACCTCCTATCCTGACCCCCACCTCTATCCTTTGCAGCCTATCCTGCCACCCTATCCTTTGCGCCTATCCTAGCACCTCCTATCCTTTGCAGCCCATCCACACCTCCTATCCTGCCCACCTCCTATCCTTTGCAGCCTATCCTCACCTCTACCTTGCAGCTATCCTGCACCTCCTATCCTTTGCACGCCTATTACACATCATCCTGTATCTACACCTCATTATCCTGCAATCCTATCCTATTCTGACACCATTATCCGGCATCTCCAATCCTGCACCGCCTATCCTGTGAGCCTATCCTACACATCATCCTGTTCTACGCCTCTAATCCTGCACCTCCTATCCTATGCCTCCTATCCTGTTCAGCCTTACTACACCTCCATCCTGTCCACCTATCCTACACATCTTCCTGTTTGCACCTTCTATACTATGCATCCTACTGCACACCTCCTATCCTATGCATCCTGTCCTGCACTCCTATCCTGTGCAGCCATCCTACGTCTTCTATCCTGCAGCCGCCTATCCTGCACATCATCCTATTTACACACCATCCTGTGCTGTGCATCTCTCGCACACATAGATCCTTAAGTCCCATATTAGCGCTGGGATAGAGGGAAGATGGGTAATTAGGACACACAGAGTGACAGGCGATAGACGTATCCGACTTTCATTCAGTGGAATCCGTCACGTGTCCCCTTCCCCCTCCCCTGGGACTCTGCCATCTCTTCAGATTGAAGATCGTAAATTCCATTCTTATTGCGTTGTCTGTGTGTCTGAGATATATGAGGATGTCAAGACCAGAAGCTCTTTATTGATAATCCATTACCTTATTAATAATACATTAAGAAAAAAAAACCCTAAGGAAGTTTTTTTCTTTTGTAAGGATTTCATAGTTTGGTATTGTCCGTTCAGTAGAAATGCGTTTTACAATTAACAGACGCTTGGGGGGGTGGGGGTGGATCTCATTGCTCTTACACGAGACCCTCCGTCGTCTTACGTGGTTACCGATATGGTTCAGTGCTGGATAGAGATTAAGGTCAGCCAATTAACCGTTAGATGGAAGGGCTGCGTTCTCAGACCAGAGATTTCATGGTGGAATGTTCACAGTGCGTACCTACTATAGGGTGGGTGGCTGTCCTGTTTGGGATTATTTATTGTAATATTTCCTTATATACTGCTGAACGATGATTAATCCACACATGAGGTCTGCCCCCCAAGAGCTTGCAATCCATGGGGAAACCTGATTCTAGTAGATGTGCCTATTGCCAGGTGAATTGTAGGTAAATCCCAGGGTTGATCTGGTCCCTTTAAGGATCTTATTAGTGGTGAGTGATGAATGGCTGGTTCCATTATGAGAATTGTCATTGTTCTGGCTGAACAAACGGGACTAATTCAATGAATAACCAATGACTTGCTCTCTGAAATTCATATTTACCAGGGAAAGTGACTGGTGAATTACGGGGAATCCAAGGGACGTCTGTGCAGGGAATGACTGATAATTTGTGTATAATTACTGGGATAGGAGGTACCGGCCCTCTTGTGTGAACAGGAGGGAAACTTAATAGGGAACTGGCACATTGGATTATAACAGGAGGGCATCTACAGCATTCTGGGGAACTTTTAATAGGGATGATGGGATTTCCCAGGGTGCCCCATGATGTTCTAGAATGTGGTACATTCCTGAAGAACTAGGAGGACCATCATGGTCTGTTACATTCTATTATCTGCCTCCCCCCTCTGCTCAATGAGCTTTTTATAAGCTTGACCATGTGCAGAGGAGGCAGCAGGGAAAACCACAGTCAATCATTGGCTGCGATGTCAGCAGTCGTCTTGAATGACAGCATGGTGGGAGGGGCAAGAATGAGGAAATAATTATCCTTAAATATCTCGTTAGTAATACAGGTAATAAAGTGCAAAATATATCGGTTGGGGCAGGTAACTGAGTGTTTTAAGGGTGGACATTACTTTAAAGGGACAGTTCAGTGGAAATTATGAATATTCGTTAAATTGTTAGTGTGTGTGATGCCTTCTTAGTTATTCTACTTATCTCTCCCATTTTGAAAATCAGTTGATTTCATACCCATTGCTGTTCCCTGTGCTGACATAGTGAGCTGACATTTCAGGTTCTGTAACGGTTCTTCTTCCCATAGCCACACTACCTTGGAATGTTCCTAACAGTAATCCTACTGATTGGCTGTGGATGGGTCAAACATGCTCAGATCTCTACTGAGCAACTGAATCCACCCAGGCGCTGGGTCAAGGGCAAGACCATAACGGTCTCTACTAGGGGTCCTGCAAACCGGAAGTCAGTATTTCAGTTGCGTTATTTATACACAGACACAATGCTGAATGGGCAGGTTAAGGTCATTGGGATGGAAAAATACTGCTCTATTTTCTGAAAATCATATGTATTTCTGCTGAACTTCCCCTCCCTTAAACCACAGATGGCCCTTACTCAATGTTCCCAAAAAGTGGATTCAATCCATAAATGTTCCAGTGTCTTGGTATTAATAAACCTTCCTGGTACCCACTGGGTGCTGGCCCTAAATTCTAAACGCACCGGGGGATCATTAAATAAAGAAACACATACCCGATTCCAAGTTAGGAGCGCTCACCCGTGGTATCCGTGTTGATTCACCCCATGCGCGCGTCCTGTCGTGCAGAGTCACTTCCCCCAAAAGACGGACCAGCAAGGTACACCGATACTTAGTACGAAGTGACTAAGGGAGAGTAATGTTGATGTCATAGTGTGATGACACCCTTATGGGTCTCTGATGAAGGGCAGGCAGACTAATGATCATTAAATACCATCTATTCTAATGAAATCAGCACATCCGTCAGATCAGAACCGATTCCGGGGACAGATTTAACACCACGACATTCTGCCTAGATAGGACCATAATTCACTTTTATCCAATGACCTAATTTAATTCATGCTGCAGTTCAAATTCTGCTGCTTCGCTGCCCACTGACTTGACACGTTTACTGATGTGGAAATCTGCCAATGGTTAACCCATCCTGGCAGTGGCAGTGCCAGCAAATACGTGGGTTATTAGGGGTGTTATTTAAAGGTCTCCTTCTTAATGTTGGCTATTGCGCCTCTAGCGACGAAAGAAGAATTTATTCCAGGGTGAAGGATAATTTGGTACAAATCAGGGATAACGTCCCCCAAATCCAGCTTGCCCGGGCCGCATTCAGCTTAAATTAACCTGACAGTTTAGTTGTGTTGATGTCAGAGGTTAACTCTGTTTTATGTGATCCAGTGTGGTTAGATGGTTGGGATTGGGGGTTAGATGATGACATAACAGCAGATTGCTAAGACATCTCTAGTAACTATGAGCTAAGAACATAGTGAACCACAGGTCAGGGTAGTGAGAACAGAGGTTTGCCAGGATATCCACATTATATCTGTTCTACGTGTCATTTGATTATTTCATGCCTCCATTTCATTGGTAGTTTATTCCATATTACATCTACATGTTCTTCCTGTCCTCTACACCTGTGGATAAGGGGGGGGGGGGTAAACGCTTATTGGAATGAGAGACGGCTAATGACATCACACTATGACATCAACAGTTATGTTTTTACGTGTCATTGATTTTTCATGCCTCCATTTCATTGGTGGTTTAATTCATTATTACATCTACGATTTTCCTGTCCTCTCACTGTGGATACGGGGGGGGGGAGGTAAACGCTTATTGGAATGGAGATGGCTAATGACATCACACTATGACATCAACAATTAAATGTCATTTGGACATTTATTGGTGTTCAGGTCATTGCTGAGGGATTGTGTTCATCCTCATGTGACCTGTACAGTTGAACCCATTCCCCCAGGTACACAATGAGGAACATTAAGGAAATCGATGTCTCTGTCTCCGTGAGGAAACCCATTGAAATTCTCTTTGTAGCTGATAAAGTTTTTATAGAGAGATGACAGCTGTGTGGTGGGAAATCTCTTACTGATTACTTTGGTCACATCCATTTGCTGACACAATCTGCATGGGAAGCTGCACGGTTTACTGTTAGAGGGTGATGGGGACATCTGATTGTGGAGGGAATGTGGGGAGATTGATGAGGTTGGGTGGAATTGAAAGGGAAAAGTCTTAATGTTGGAATTAGATGTGACGTACAATTTGCTTATGACAAAATCTTATGCAATTCTCTATTACTTCCTCACATTGCAGAAACGCGGTAAGCAAGTGTATTTTATAGGAATTGTACATGAAAAAACCAGACTTTGCCTCATTTCAATTATGAATGAATACATGTAAGCAGCACTTACACTGATGTGTTTGTGTTGCTGATGATTTCAATCCAGTACTTGTTTGCTCAAGCTCAGTCCAATTTTTTCTCCATTTTTACCTTTTTTTTCCCCCTTCCTCTGGATCATCTGTAGTAGGGTTAAAGAATAGTTCAATACCAAAGTGAACTATTCCTTTAATGCACTGATTGAAGCACGGAAGATAAGAGATGTGCCTTTTGTCGTGTTCTTCAATCATGCAAGTGGAGCCAGGAACGAGATAGAGCAAACTTACCTGTTACACAATCCTCCGCTGCAGCACTGAAATTCCAGACGGTTCCCGGTAAGTTTGCTCTACTTTCGTTCTGGCCTCAATTGCATTGATTGAAGAACGGGAGGTGAGGCACAGCTCCTTATCCTGCCAGCCTTCAATCACTGCATTAAAGGAATAGGTCACTTTGGACTGAACTAGGGTGTAAAGGTTGGACTAGATGGTCTTATGTATTTAGTCAACCTCAATACTATGTTACTATGTTGATTGTAGCAGAATAATATAGCAAGGGCAAACTTTCAACTTATTGCATCAGCCCCAGAAAGCTTACATCTAACGTTAAACGTGTTTATATTGATTGTGCGTTATCTGTGCAATGTAATCAGTCTTCTGTTAACCGACATAAGCTTGGATGGGGGTCTGTGAATTGTTCTTATAATGGTGGTGTCTTTGTTTCAGGCGGTTTGTTATATTCCTGGGGATGGAATGAACACGGAAGTGTCGGTGTGGGCTCTGAAACCAATGTCTCCATCCCAGCTGCAGTTGGCCTCCCACCGTCTGTAAGGACGGAATGATGGCTGCGGAGTGGTCATTCCATGGTTCTCTGCTCAAAGCCAGGTAGATTGCATGGCGTCAAGAAAGTTAAAGCGCAGTGACGGAATCCGTATGTTCAGCATGCACGGAGCATGTTCTAGTGTCACGGGTAACTGAATATTCCTCTCATTAGCTCTGATCTAGAAATAAACCGTTACATGGACGAACTCGGGTAATGTCCTTTTAATTCTATGAGATTAAAAAAAAGGTTTTTAGTTTGAATGTCAAAGTGGAGATGCTGGAAGCAGATTGGAAACCGGCCCGGTAACAGCATGTGGCTCTGACCTCGGTATATTTACCGGGGCCAACAAACTCATTCCCGGGCAGCCAGATGGACCTGTCGTTTAACGCTTAGGGTGGAGATTGAAATATCCTTGAACAATGTTTTGTGAGTGATTTTTTTTTTGTGTGTTAAAACCCATTGAAAAGTTTGGACATATTTATAAACGTCCCCACTGGTGAACCTTCAATAGGTCACTTGATCAATCACACAAAAAATGGCGGCACCAATGTAATTCCGATAAAATCAAATCCAATGAATATCTGTACAATCCTGATCCTCTGTTACAATTTCTCCATCCATGTCTGGATCATTCCCAACCTACACAAATTATTTTAATGGTTTGAATTCTTATCTGTCAATCAACTGAGACGCTCCACCCACAAACATTTCAATTTCCATTTTCTGTCCGTTCTGTTCTACACCTTCCATCCTCTTCTACCTCCTGTCCTTTTTTACCCCACCCCTACCTACTATATCCTGCATTTCCATACTGACACTGACATACTGACCCTACCTGCCTGACTTCTTTACTAGCCCCCCTTTCTCCATCCGCCCTCTCTCCCCAGGTGATGGAAATGTGATTGTAGTAGTCGAGGATCATTTTCTGAATGGTGGGGATGAAGCAGCCTCTACCTTCTTTTTATTTGGGGGGCATAGTTGCCTTTAACAGTAAGAGAGAGGGAACCTGCAGTGAGAGTCAAGGCAATGGCACAATCTACACCTGGTTCAGTCACCATAACTATGATAGAAAGTAGTAGTGGGTTTTTTATTGGTAAAGTGGGCACAGAGTAGATAAAATACAGATACTGCAAAGAAAGTTCATGATCTCTAGACACAAGAACAGGGGTGACCTTGGGAGTGGCTCAAGGGCAAAAAAGGACAAGATTTTTTTAATTCAGAGAATGAGAAATTGGCTGAAAGCCAACTGAATACAAGAACAAAGAACCTGTGATCTTGTGTAAAACGGAGATAAAAGGGCCTTTTTATCCTGGTGCATAAAGTAAATGGGATTGTAAAATGGCAGGGAATTATTGGGTGTCCGTATCCCTTTAACAAGCATCTTTGTATTCTTCTGTGTCATCTATGGAGGTTTATAATGCCTTTTACCAGTATGGACCCCCTGCGCTGATCCTGATAAATTCCCGGTAGTATTATGTAGTGTTGAATTACGAGGGTTAAAATCCTTTTAGATGAGTCACCTAAGGCCCAGATATATATTCTTATTAATGGCCCATTGTGGAACATCTGTCATATCCCTGAATTCCCTAAAAACGCTCCACACAATTTGGCTGTTGGATGCACAGGTTACAGCATGTTGGGTTAAAAAGCAGAAATAAGAAAAGACTTGCGATACTCTCCTAGAGACATATGGTTAATTCAACCTATAATGAAATAATATGAAAATCATCCACTGCCAGACACTGATTTCATTGGTGTGGCATTAAGTTTCTGTTTGTGTAAGAACACAGAAATGATTCTGGGGAAAGGGAGTTGTGGTTTTTACAATGTTAAATGTTCCACCCTTCAAAAACTTTTAAACATTGACTTAGTACTCCCTACATCTCATGTCCGCAGCATTTTTCTTCCTCTCTGGGCTATGTTATCTTACCTTGAACTTAGAGCACTCTCCTGGCTCTTTCCGGGGTAGCTGTCAGTCAAGGTGATGATGTCACCAATGCGTTACGTCACACTAGAGCTCGCAAAGCCATAAAGGAGCAGTGAGTGACAAGATTAAAATATTTTTACCCAGGAGCCCTGGGAGAAAGGTAAGCCTTGCGAAAACGAGGTTTGGGGTATTTGAATTTATATCATGGACAATTTACCCATTGCATCCCAGTAGAAATTACTGGCACACTTTGTGGATTTTTGGTTTTGTTTTGTTTTGTGGTTTGTGTACCTATATCATAGTACAGCCGTTTAACTAGAAAATAAATTGTGTCATTTTACTTACGTTAGTGAACTAACACTTGCGAGTTCACACAAGCGAGATAAAGGGAACTTAAGGGCACGTCCACACTGCAAGGTTAACGCAATCGCACCGGAATTGCATGCGATTTCGTTGCGTTTGCGTGTCGTTTTTCATTAAGTATTGAAAGCGCTTGCGATTTAAAATGCGAAACGCCAAATCGCAATGCACCCGGAAACGCGTTTTCGGTGCGTTGCCGCGTTTTCAATGATCTGCAAAACGCACAAAAAATGCAGCACAGTGGCCTAGCCGTAGTCTTGATTATGGAGAGGATACAGACAGGTCTGGAAGGGGGAAGGGAAGGAAGGTAAGAGAATTCAATGTGTAAGTATCTGGGTCTGATTTCTCCAATGCAGCGATTATAGAGTTGAGCATCAGATATATCTTTTGGTTCGCGCATAGAACACATTTATAGGAACAAAGCAATAATGCTTTAGCAACCAATTAGATACACAATTTGAATATAACCGTTTTTCCCCCTTGTAAACCAATATAGCTGGCAGTATTGTTCATAAAAGATTCATCTTTTCAATGACATTTTCCTTTTTCTGTAGATACACTAGCTAAAGCGTCTCCCCCTACAACATACATGTCTACATGCCGCCTCCAAACGTTTAACGGGCCGCAAGTTTGACACCTGTGTCCTACAGGATTCATTCGATTTCCGTGGGGTTTTTTTGTGGTTGACTGTGTACGTATACAGAAGGCAGTAAAACTTCATACAAAATTTTTCATGCTAGATTAGTTTTGCATAACATTATGCATGCATCTTTGCTGAAGAATATTAAATTGCATACAACACCGTCCTTGGTTCTCTTATGACGCGAGAATTCCTGAATTTTTTAGCATTAAAGTTACATTTTCATTTTAAATCCATAGGATCATTTTAATGAAGCAATCTTTTAGAGAATATTCATGTTGGAATTATTATTATTATTATTTTTTTTACACTGATAAAATACAATAAGACCCTCGATGGGAAATAATTCTAGATCATCCATTTCCATTTGGAGCCTAGGTCGCCGGTTTCACAAGCATGCAACACAGAGACATTAAAAAAAAAAAAAAAGTCCCCCAAAATGTGCACAGTGGGCTAAAAGTCTTGTGTCGATTTTATAGATGAAAACGGTATGTAGGCGTGGTCAATATGACCGATGTGGTGACTCCGCGTTCTCGTATGATCATTAGTCTGTGTACACAAAAAAGCAATCCGTTGCAAATAAATATACAGTTTGAAATCCTTTTACATTTTGCTACATAATGTATGTAAAATTAAAGAGCTTTAAATGAAAATATATGCCTTTTTTTGATTTTTAAGGGAATTCAATATCATTTTTTATACATTTTGTTTTATTTACATCATGCAATAGATCATGCTGGACGAAATCCTTTTTTATTTTTATAAAACTATTCTCCTACGTTATGTACGTTTTGGCTGCTAGTAAAAAGCCTGCATCTCCGTCCTGAACTAGTAAAACCTGCGCAGGTAGATCGGCCCGAACGTGATTGTTGTTTCCTCTTTTATCTGCAAGAGTTCCAGCAAGGCGAGTCGTTTCCATTTTCCCATATCACTGGCTGCCTTGCTTGATATATTTAGCAATGACAGGACGCTCTTTGCAAAAACATCCCGTAAAGAATACAATGCAAACTTAACATTCTTCTGCGCTCTTTCACATTAAGCTTTTAAAGAAAGAAGACAAGGAAGTAGACTACATGCAGAGGCAGCCAATTTTCTCCAATGGAGTTAATTCCCATGCAGTCAGCCAAAACCGAGAGCTCATTGATTTGGTATATTGCTTTCTAACGTAATAGGCGCCCAGCAACATATCTTACTGCTTGTGCAGACTCTCCAGGGTTCCTATGGCTCAAAATAAGAATTTATCCTGAGAATAACGAATCTTCAACTGGTTTCCGATTTTCCTGCAGCCAGTGGATCCAATATCGGCCAAGATAAAACCTTTACTAGTAATCTACATCAGAGAAATGCCAGTAAAGTTTAATGCCCAGTTATGGTCCTCGCTAGTCAATAACTTTCACCCCACTTATCAACCAGCTCTAAGCCCATTAAGAAACTCATGGAACAAGTAATCTAATAGAGCTACCATAATAAAAAAAAAACATTCTATGAAACGAGATGAATGGTGTTGACGGACCAAGAACCAAGTTAAATTGTCCTCCCCGGAGAATGTTCATGTCAGTGTATAATAGTACCTAGACCTCTTACTTCATGCAGTATCATGTGAGAGTGGTATCACTTGGCAACATTATCCACTGGGCCATCTAAGCAAAACTATGAAGCATACGTAAGTGGAGAATGAGCAGGATATTTGTGACCAGGTTTATTACTGGAATTCTGGAGACTGCTGGGAAACCATTAATGGTCCTGATGTGGTGTTAATGGTGTTTGAGGTGTGTAACGGTACCAGGACAGGAGAAATGGGTATGTGGTGGAACTGTTTTAGCTGACTGTTGTGCATGTTGTAGACGTCTGCAGACATAGAATTTCTTCGGTTGGGGATTACCTGCGGAATGGTTGAAATCCCAGTATTGATATAAAGTTTAAATGCACTTTGATCAATTCCCGTGTCAGCAGTTACAGCCTTGATTGACAGCATGGAGACAGGGTCCAGCTTACAGAATGGGACAATAATTATCCTTAAATGTCTGGTTAGTAATTCATCTAATGTGCAGGTAACGACAATCGACCAGTTTTTTTGTTATAAGGGTAAACTTGCCCTTTAATTATTTCTAGTGAAACGGGGGGCAACAATTTCATTGCAAACGATCCATCTGTTACCCTCCTCGGTGAAGGCAGAGATGCAGATCTGACTTTATCGTACAGCTGTGGCCCTACAACTAGATCTTCCCTGACCTAATAAAGTAATGCTAATAAAGAACTACATATGGTTCCTATTCCAGGTCCATCTCTGATGTAGATACAGTAGTGAAGGGGTGAACCCCATATCAGATGAAATCCCCCTGTTGCCATAGTGATACAAACCGTTCGCTTGTGTGCAACTGGAAAGCATGCAGCCATAGTGTCGCTTGCAGCCATGCACATAATTACAGCTCGACAAGTTACACAGTAACAGACAATGGAATTAAGTACAGACAATAACAATGTTTTTAACAGACGTCTGATGGGTCAAAAAGTGCTGACATAAACCACGGGGATTGGGATACTTTAATGTATTTGTCTTAGTATCAGAATGAACTGAACCGCAGAATAGGTCCCACACAAATCTGTCCAATGGAAATTGCTGTTCTGGTAAAACGGGCATAATAGGCCCCATTATATCCTGCGGATGCCTCAACTACATGGACGACTTGCCGCCATCCATTCCCCATTTTTGCATGTGATTTTATTTAACTATACAGTTGGGAAAATGGAACGCACGGATTGGGAGGCCTCACCCTAATAATAGAGGCACTAACCAAGCCAAGAGCGGCTGTGGTGGACCGAGATAGTTTTACCATAGGAGGAAACAGGGAAATTCACTTCAATAAAAGTTCTTATCATTAAAAATGGTGGTCATTTTACCCCAACCAATCAGATGTTAGTTTCAAATGTTTAATAAGATCTGATTGGTTGGGGCAAAATTAGCACCACTACTCTCCCTGTATGTTTTTCCCCAGGGACACTAAAAGACTGCAGGTCTCTATAGATTATATCAGTGAACAACCATAAAACCTTTTTAAAGGACAACTCCACCCCCATAATAACATCTTTTAGAAAGAATGGCCCTTATAATATGTTGATTATATCATAGTTTGTCCTATGAATTCATTACGTATGCCTGCTATGCTTCTGGATGCCTCATGGAAACTGAGCAATTTAGAAACCTGTACTGAGCTGTAATGAGCCTGGGCATGCTCAGAAGAGGCAGCAAAGGGATTAACATTCACTCATTGGCTGTGTGATGTCAATTGTCAAATCCTTAACTGACAGTTACTAACTGGAAGAAACCAGGAAGCAGAAAACAGGGGAAACAGGACATTGTGCAGGATTTCAGGTTAGACTTACACCTTTCACATTTCAAACTATTACCGTTTAGGGTTTTGGGGGGTGATTTACCTGTATGTAGTTTCCATTTAGGGCTGGACTTGCCTTAGTTGGTTCTTAGTCGATAAAATCGAACGTTATACAGAACTAGGAATGTTTCTAACAGTCTGGTCAGGCTACTCTCCTTATATAGATATACGTTCTATATCAGTTTCCGTCCTATCCAAATGCAGCATTGTGTGTTGAAGGGACTTTTAATTCGAGCCCCTTGTAGGTGGGAAACCTGAAAATAATTCCAAGGCAGAAATATCTGTTCTACAAGTTAATGGAAGACGAGCGAATGTTACATTAATCGCTAGTATCGAGCTAAAGGTCAATGTACATTCTTAGAATCCATTGTCTAGGGCTACTGCGTGAACCCTGTTATATAGTCTCCACTTACAACCTTACTACATACCCTTCCTTAATCTCCATCAGGTGGGCGGATATTCCTCGGGTGAAAGGAGAAAGTAGGGTGCCCCTTTCTCGCGGCGCTAGACTGCATAAAAGACAGGCCCTCGTCGGGAGTTATTGTCTGGTCAATGTGGGGACAATCTTCGTGCCAAAGCTGCCTTGGCCACCTCTCCGTTGACTTGGAATCTTCAAACATATAAGCAGAAGGCAATTGGAAACACTTGATCGTAGTAAGAACATGTAGAAGTTGGAGGTATTTGCAGTAACAGGTGGGTGTTTGGAAAGGCAGCAGTTATGTTTTCGTAAAGAGGAAAAATAAAATGGAAACCCCAAAATCCCTTCGGAAATCAAGGGGGGGAAAAAATGAGAAAATTATAACTGCTGTTAAAAGGACAAGTCTGACCAGTGCAATGTATCTTTAGTTGAAGGCCCTTGCAGCCTGGAATTTCCAGATCTCGCCATCACATGCTTCTGAGGTTACCGCCTCCTCTTCACACGTGTATGATCTTTTTACGCGCAGAGTAGGCATCTTGTGGAGCAGCTGTCTATCATTGGCTGTGATGTCAGTCATCACTGACGGCTGCTACCAGGAAGAGAAAATAGCTGGTTGAGATCTAGGGGAATTCATGGGCATTATGTGTGAAATGAGAAGTATAGTGGTTTTATAAGTTGGGGTGGCCTGCAAACTAAAGGTAAGTTGGACTGGTTCAGACTTGCCTTTAAATATCTAACACAAGTAATTGCGTGTGAATAAGGCGTGATGAAAAAAAATCGTATCCAAGGGGATGAGCAGGATTTGGAATTCCGGACACTTTGCCGGGGCAAATGGTGTAAAGCAACCGAGGAAAAGAAATTCAAATTATCTGTAATGTGAAGGAAGATGTGGGGACATTTCCATCTTGTAGTGAGGTGTGGAGAAAAGCATTCGTTTGTCATGGATGGTGAGATTTGGGTTGAATGAAAATGTCGAATTTCAATACAAACTTCCGTCTACTAGAAGATTATTAATAGTTATTATATATAGTCTATATACAGAATAGAATGTTTATCTTGTCTTTATATACCATAGTTTATTATTATCTCTCTATGGAATATTTATGCACATGGTGGAAGCTGCCACCCCCCCCCCCGATATTACCGATAAAAGGCGATGTGTGTGACATGAGTGCATGTGTCATAGCTGAGAGAGAAACTGGTGGTCGGACAATGTCACAGACAGTCTAATAGTGAGAGAGAACTGGTGGTTGGACAATGTCACAGACAGTCTAATAGCTGAGAGAGAAACTGGTGGTCGGACAATGACAGTCTAATAGCTGAGAGAGAAACTGGTGGTTGGACAATGTCACAGACAGTCTAATAGCTGAGAGAGAAACTGGTGGTGGACAATGGGACAGAAAGTCTAATAGCTGAGAGAGAAACTGGTGGTCAGACAATGTTACAGACAGTCTAATAGCTGAGAGAGAAACTGGTGGTCAGATAATGTTACAGACAGTCTAATAGCTGAGAGAGGAACTGGTGGTCGGACAATGTCACAGACAGTCTAATAGCTGAGAGAGGGACTGGTGGTCGGACATTATCACAAACAGCCTAATAGCTGAGAAAGGAACTGGTGGTCTGACAATGTCACAGACAGTCTAATAGCTGAAAGAGAAACTGGTGGTTGTTAAATGTCACAGACAGTCTAATAGCTGAGAGAGGAACTGGTGGTCGGACATTATCACAGGCAGTCTAATAGCTGAGAGAGAAACTGGTGGTCGGACAATGTCACAGACAGTCTAATAGCTGAGAGAGAAACTGGTGGTTGTACAATGTCACAGACAGTCTAATGGCTGAGAGAGAAACTGGTGGTTGTACAATGTCACAGTCTAATAGCTGAGAAACTAGTGGTCGAACAATGTGACAGACAGTCTAATAGCTGAGAGAAGTACTGGGGGTTGGACAATGTGACAGACAGTCTAATAGCTGAGAGAGGAAGGTGTGTCGGACAATGTCACAGTCTAATAGCTGAGAGAGAAACTGGTGGTTGTTAATGTCACAGACAGTCTAATAGCTGAGAGAGGAACTAATGGTGGACATGTCACAGACAGTCTAATAGCTGAGAGAGGGACTTGTGGTCAGACAATGTTCTAGACAGTCTAATAGCTGAGAGAGGAACTGGTGGTCGGACAATGTCACAGAAGTCTAATTGCTGAGAGAGAAACTGGTGGTCGGACAATGTCACAGACAGTCTAATAGCTGAGAGAGGAACTGGTGGTCGGACAATGTCACAGACAGTCTAATGCTGAGAGAGGAACTGGTGGTCGGACAATGTCACAGAAAGTCTAATAGCTGAAAGAGAAACTGTGGTTGTACAATGTCATAGACAGTCTAATAGCTGAGGGATGACTGGTGGTCGGACAATGGTACAGGCAGTCTAATAGCTGAGAGAGGAACTGGTGGTGGAGAATATCACAGACAGTTTAATAGCGGAGAGAGAAACTGGTGGTCGGACAATGTCACAGACAGTCTATAGAGAGAAGAAAACTGGTGGTTGTACAATGTCACAGACAGTCTAATAGCTGAAAGAGAAACTGGTGGTTTTGCAATGTCACAGACAGTCTAATAGCTGAAAACTGGTGGTCGGACAATGTGACAGACAGTCTAATAGCTTAGAGAAGAACTGGTGGTGGACAATGTCACAGAAAGTCTAATAGCTGAGAGAGGGAGCTGGTGGTCAGACAATGTCACAGACAGTCTAATAGCTGAGGAAGAACTGGTGGTGTCGGACAATGTCACAGAAGTCTAATAGCTGAGAGAGAGGAACTGGTGGTCGGACAATGTCACAGACAGTCTAATAGCTGAGAGAAGAACTGGTAGTTGGACAATGTCCCAGACAGTCTAATAGCTGAGGGAGGAACTGGTGTTCTAACAATGTCATAGACAGTCTAATAGCTGAGAGAGGAACTGGTGGTCGGACAATGTCACAGACAGTCTAATAGCTGAGAGAGAAACTGCTGGTTGTTAAATGCCACAGACAGTCTAATAGCTGAGAGAGGAACTGGTGGTCGAACAATGTCACAGACAGTCTAATAGCTGAGAGAGGAACTGGTGGTCGGACAATGTCACAGACAGTCTAATAGTTGAGAGAGAAACTGGTGGTTGTTAATATCACAGACAGTCTAATAGCTGAGAGAGGGATGGATGGTGGTCGGAAATATCACAACAGCCTAATAGCTAAGAAGGAACTGGTGGTCGGACAATGTCACAGACAGTCTAATAGCTGAGAAAGGAACGGTGGTCGGACAATGTCACCAGCAGTCTAATAGTTGAGAGAGAAACTGGTGGTGTGTTAAAATCACAGACAGTCTAATAGCTGAGAGAGGGAACTGGTGGCGGACATTATCACAAACAGCCTAATAGCTAGAAAGGAACTGGTGGTGGACATGTCACAGACAGTCTAATAGCTGAGAGAGGAACTGGTGGTCGGACAATGTTACAGACAGTCTAATAGTTGAGAGAGAAACTGGTGGTTGTTTAATGTCACAGACAGTCTAATAGCTGAGAGAGGAACTGGTGGTCGGACATTATCACAGACAGTCTAATAGCTGAGAGAGAAACTGGTGGTTGTACAATGTCACAGACAGTCAATGGCTGAGAGAGAAAGGTGTTGTTTACAATGTCACAGTCTAATAGCTGAGAAATTGGTGGTCGGACAATGTGACAGACAGTCTAATAGCTGAGAGAGAAGTACGGTGTGGTTGGACAATGTGACAGACAGTCTAATAGCTGAGAGAGGAACTGGTGGTCGGACAATGTCACAGTCTAATAGCTGAGAGAGCAACTGGTGGTTGTTAAATGTCACAGACAGTCTAATACCTGAGAGAGGAACTAGTGGTCGGACAATGTCACAGTCAGTCTAATAGCTGAAAGAGGGACTTGGTCAGACAATGTCATAGACAGTCTAATAGCTGAGAGAGGAACTGGTGGTCGGACATGTCACAGACAGTCTAATAGCTGAGAGAGAGGAATGGTGGTCGGACAATGTCACAGACAGTCTAATTGCTGAGAGAGGAACTGGTGGTCGGACAATGTCACAGACAGTCTAATAGCTGAGAGAGGAACTGGTGGTCGTACAATGTCACAGACAGTCTAATAGCTGAGAGAGGAACTGGTAGTTGGACAATGCCACAGTCTAATAGCTGAGGGAGGAACTGGTGGTCTAACAATGTCTCAGACAGGCTAATAGCTGAGAGGAGGAACTGGTGGTCAGTCATATCACAGGACAGTCTAATAGCTGAGAGAGAAGACTCTCAACTATTAGACTGTCTGTGACATTGTCCGACCACCAGTTCCTTTCTCAGCTATTAGACTGTCTGTGACATTGTCCGACCACCAGTTCCTTTCTTAGCTATTAGAGACCACCAGTTCCTCTCTCAGCTATTAGACTGTCTGTGACATTGTTCGACCACCAGTTCCTCTCTCAGCTATTAGACTGTCTGTGGCATTTAACAACCAGCAGTTTCTCTCTCAGCTATTAGACTGTCTGTGACATTGTCCGACCACCAGTTCCTCTCTCAGCTATTAGACTGTCTATGACATTGTTAGAACACCAGTTCCTCCCTCAGCTATTAGACTGTCTGGGACATTGTCCAACTACCAGTTCTTCTCTCAGCTATTAGACTGTCTGTGACATTGTCCGACCACCAGTTCCTCTCTCAGCTATTAGACTTTCTGTGACATTGTCCGACCACCAGTTCTTCTCTCAGCTATTAGACTGTCTGTGACATTGTCTGACCACCAGCTCCTCTCTCAGCTATTAGACTTTCTGTGACATTGTCCGACCACCAGTTCTTCTCTAAGCTATTAGACTGTCTGTCACATTGTCCGACCACCAGTTTCTCAGCTATTAGACTGTCTGTGACATTGCAAAACCACCAGTTTCTCTTTCAGCTATTAGACTGTCTGTGACATTGTACAACCACCAGTTTCTCTCAAATACCTCCAACTTCTAAATGTCTTTACTACGATCAAGTGTTTCCAATTGCCTTCTGCTTATATGTTTGAAGATTCCAAAGTCAAAGGAGAGGTGGCCAAGGCAGCTTTGGCAAATGAAGTTGTCCCCACATTGACCAGACAATAACTCCCGACGAGGGCCTGTCTTTTATGCAGTCTAGCGCTCGCGAGAAAGGGGCACCCTACTTTCTCTTTCACCCGAGGAATATCCGAGCCCACCTGATGGAGGATTAAGGAAGGGTATGTAGAAAGGTTGTAAGTGGAGACTATATAACAGGGTTCACGCTGCGTACCTGACAATGGATTCTAAGAATGTACCTTGACCCTTATGCTCGATACTAGCGATTAATGTAACATTCGCTCGTCCTCCATTAACTTGTAGAACGATATTTCTGCCTTGGAATTATTTTCAGGTTTCCCACCTACAAGGGGCTCGAATTTAAAGTCCCTCAAACACACAATGCTGCATTTGGATAGGACTGGAAACATGATATAGAACGTATATCATATATAAGGAGAGTAGCCTGACCAGACTGTTAGAAAAATTCCTATTCTGTATTAACGTTCGATTTTATCGACTAAGAACCACACTTAAAGGGCAAGTCCAGCCTAAAAGGAAACTTACATACAGGTAAATCCCCCAAAACCCTAAACGGTAATAGTTTGAAATGTGAAAGGTGGTAAGTCTAACCTGAAATCCTGCACAATGTCCTGTTTCCCCTGTTTCTGCTTCCTGGTTCTTCCAGTTAGTAACTGTCAGTTAAGGATTTGACAATTGACATCACGCCAATGAGTGAATGTTAATCCCCTGTCTGCCTCTTCTGAGCATGCCCAGTTGGCTCAGTACAGGTTTCTAAATTGCTCAGTTTCCATGAGGCATCCAGAAGCATAGCAGGCATACAGTAATGAATTCATAGGACAAACTATGATATATCAACATATTATAAAGGGCCATTCTTTTAAAAGATGTTATTATGGGGGTGGAGTTGTCCTTTAAAAGGTTTTTATGGTTGTTCACGATATAATCTATAGAGACCTGCAGTCTTAATTAGTGTCCTGGGAAAAAAACATACAGGGAGGTAGTGGTGCTAATTTTGCCCCAACCAATCAGATCTTATATTAACATTTGAAAGCTACATCTGATTGGTTGGGGTAAAATGCCACATTTTAAGATAAGAACTTTTATTGAAGTTAATTTCCCTGTTTGCCTCCTATGGTAAAACTATCTCGGTCCACCACAGCGTTTGGCTTGGTTAGTGCTTAAAGTTAAGGGTGAGGCCTCCACAATTCCGTGCGTTCCATTTTCCCAACTGTATAGTTAAATAAAACACATGCAAAAATGGGGGATGGATGGCGGCAAGTCGTCCCATGTAGTTGAGGCATCCGCAGGATATAATGGGGCCTATTATGCCTCGTTTTACCAGAGACAGCAATTTCCATTGGACAGATTTGGTTGGGGACCTATTCTGGCGGTTCAGTTCATTCTGATATACTAAGACAAATACATTAAACGTATCCCAGAATCACGTGGTTTATGTCAGCACTTTTGACCCATCAGACGTCTGTTAAAAACATTGTTAGTCTGTACTTAATTCCATTGTCTGTTACTGTGTGAACTTGTCGAGCTGTAATTATGTGCATGGCTGCAAGCGACACTATGGCTGCATGCTTTCCAGTTGCACACAAGCGAACGGGTTGTATCACTATGGCAACAGGGGGATTTCATCTGATATGGGGTTCCCCTTCATACTGTATCTACATCAGAGATGGACCTGGAATAGGAACCATATGTAGTTCTTTATTAGCATTACTTTATTAGGTCAGGGAAGATCTAGTTGTAGGGCCACAGCTGTACGATAAAGTCAGATCTGCATCTCTGCCTTCTACCGAGGAGGGTAACAGATGGATCGTTTGCAATGAAATTGTTGCCCCCCGTTTCACTAGAAATAATTAAAGGGCAAGTTTACCCTTATAACACAAAAAAACTGGTCGATTGTCAGTTACCTGCACATTAGATGAATTACTAACCAGACATTTAAGGATAATTATTGTCCCCATTCTGTAAGCTGGACCCTGTCTCCATGCTGTCAATCAAGGCTGTAACTGCTGACAGGGGAATTGAATCAAAGTGCATTTAAACTTTATATCAATACTGGGATTTCAACCACTTCCGCAGGTAAATCCCCAACCGAAGAAATTCTATGTCTGCAGACGTCTACAACATGCACAACAGTCAGGCTAAAAACAGTTCCACCACAACCCATTTCTCCGTCCTGGTACCGTTACACACCTCAAACACCATTAACACCACATCAGGACCATTAATGGTTTCCCAGCAGTCTCCAGAATTCCAGTAATAAACCTGGTCACAAATATCCTGCTATTCTCCACTTACGATGCTTCATAGTTTGCTTAGATGGCCCAGTGGATAATGTTGCCAAGTGATACCACTCTCAGCATGATACTGCAGGAGTAAGAGGTCTAGGTACTATATACACTGACATGAACATTTCCGGGGGGACAATTTAACTTGGTTCTTGGTCCGTCAACACCATTCATCTCGTTTCATAGAATGTTTTTTTTTATTGGTAGCTCTATGTTACTTGTCCATGAGTTTCTTAATGGGCTTAGAGCTGGTGATAAGTGGGTGAAAGTATTGACTAGCGAGGACCATAACTGGGCATTAAATTTACTGGCATTCTCTAGATGTAGATTACTAGTAGAAGGTTTATCTTGGCCGTATTGGATCCACTGGCTGCAGGAAATCGGAAACCAGTTGAAGATTCGTTATTTCTCAGGATAAATTCTTTATTTTTGAGCCATAGGAACCCTGGAGAGTCTGCACAAGCAGTAAGATATGTTGCATGGGCGCCTATTACGTTAGAAAGCAATAATATACAAATGCAATGAGCTCTCGGTTTTGGCTGACTGCATGGGAATTAACTCCATTGGAGAAGAATATGGCTGCCTCTGCATGTAGTGCTACTTCCTTGTCTTCTTTCTTTAAAAGCTTAATGTGAAAGAGCGAGAAGAATGTTAAGTTTGCATTGTATTCTTTACAGGGATGTTTTTGCAAAGAGCGTCCTGTCATTGCTAAATATATGCAAGCAGAGGCAGCCAGTGATATGGAAAATGGAAACGACTCGCCTTGCTGGAACTCTTGCAGATAAAAAGAGGAAACAATCATCACGTTCGGGCCGATCTACCTGGCGCAGGTTTTTCTAGTTCAGGACGGAGATGCAGGCTTTTTCTACAGCCAAAACGTAACATAACGTAGGAGATAGTTTTATAAAAATAAAAAAGGATTTCTGTCCAGCATGATCTATTGCATGATGTAAATAAAACAAAATGTATAAAAAATGATATTGAATTCCCTAAAATCAAAAAAGGCATATATTTTATTTAAAGCTCTTAATTTTACATACATTATGTAGCAAAATGTAAAAGGATTTCAAACTGTATATTATTTGCAACGGATTGTTTTTTGTACACAGACTAATAGATCATACGAGAACGCGGAGTCAGCCATCATCGGTCATATTGACCACGCCTACATACCGTATTCATCTATAAAATCGACACAAGACTTTTAGCCCACTGTGCACATTTTGGGGGAGCTTTTTTTTTTTTTTTAATGCTCTTGTTGGCATGCTTGTGAAACCGGCGACCTAGGTCCAAATGGAAATGATGATCTTAGAATTATTTCCCAGTCGAGGGTCTTATTGTATTTTATCAGTGTAAAAAAAAATAATAATATAAAATTCCAACATGAATATTCTTCTTAAAAGATTGCTTCATTAAAATGATCACTATGGATTTAATGAAAATGTGAACTTTAATGCTAAAAAATTCAGGAAATTCTGCGTCAATAAGAGAACCAAGGACGGTGTTGTATGCAATTTAATATCTCTCGCAAGATGCATGCATAGTTATGCAAAACTAATCTAGCATGAAATAAATTTTGTATGAAGTTTTTACTGCCTTCTGTATACGTACACAGTCAACCCACAAAAAACCCACGGAAATCGAATGATCCTGTAGGACCAGTGTCAAACTTGCGGCGTTTAAACGTTGGGCGGTTTTTTTTTTTTGTGCCATGCGACGCGCAGGCAGGGCAGGCTAGGCAGACAAGCCGTGATGGTCCCTTATGGTTCGAAAAATAATTAAGGTAGTAATTTCTGCAACATTGATAGTCTACTGATCTGTCTTTATATGAATCCTATGGATTAAATGACGTGTACTAATATAATTAGGAGTCTCGCCATAAGAACCAAGGCACGTTGTTGTATGCTTATTCTTCAGCAAAGCTGCAGATAATAGGTTATGACTAAATTATCAGAAGAATTTGTATGACTTGACTAGCTCGTATAGTACCACAGGTCACACAAAACCACGATATAACGCGTGGACAAGGTCATACTTGGGCCGTTTAACGTTGGAGGCATGTAGCCAGGAGTTGTAAGATACAGGTACTACAAAAGAACATGTATAAGAGTCTTGTATGCATTCTGCGGCTATATGTGTTCAAGGGAAAAACGTATAATGGGGTGCTATTATGGTTGCCATAAAGCATTATGCGTTTGTTCCTATAAATGTGTGTCTATGCGGAACCAAAGAATCGATTGCCATCCTAATCAGAGGCTTCAGTAATAGACTGAAAACGACACATAGGATCATGCACTTGGAGAAATCAGTACTCGTAGCGTACATCTGAATTCCCCACCATGTCCGCATGATTCCTGTCAGATACCCTATGCTGATATCATCTCGAATATGGCGATAGGATCTAAAGTTGAGCGTAGCAGCTGTGCTAGCGCATTTTTAGTGCGTTTTGTGCGTGCGGTTGCCAGATCTATCTGAAAACGATCTGGTCGACATACGCACCGACATACCGCGTGTTCGGTGTGACAGTTGCCGATTTAGCGTTGACGCACACATTTGTAAACGCAAGCGTGACTTTCCAAGTCTATGAATAACAACTGGCACGCATAGCAAAACGCCAACGAAATCGGCATGCAATCGCTGTCATGGCGTATTGTGGCACTGAAGGAACTTGCAGTAGTGGATCAACTGCGCCTTGAAGCGTCCCCTTTATTCTCGCTGGGAACTAAGTGTGTTCACTACATGAATGATTAATCTAGTAACGCCGGACTTGGTTTTAGGTCAAGCTTCAACATCCACAATAAGTTGAAATCACAAAATTGTATAGTTTAGAAACTGCTGACGATATCATAGTACACAGAATCCAGAAAACCAACAACAGAAATAAGGTGCGGTAATTTCTAAGCGCGATGCAAGGCTGGATAACTTGGCCTTCCCCCTCCCACGATTATTAAATCTTTTTAAGTACCAACCTGTCTTTATACCGTTCAGCTGCTCCCTGCATAGGCTTACCTTTCTCCCCACGGCCCTCCTGTCCGCGTAAAACATCATTTCACATCTGTTGATCAGCTCCTTTTACTACGCTTCATGTGTCTTTCCGATTTTCCCCCGAGCTCCCTAGGCTGCCGTAGCAGACGTTAAGCATTGGTGGACTAATCTCAACTTGACTGACCAGCTACCACCGGAAAGACCAGGAGAGTGCATCTAAGTTCAGTAAGATAACATAGCCAGAGGAGGAAGATAAATGGACTGAGGACATGAGATTGATATGGAGTGTATAAGTACATGTTTAATTTAAAAGTTTTTGAAGGGGTGAAAATTTAACATTGTAAAAACCACAAACTCCCTTTCCCAAGAAATATCTTCTGTGTTCTAACACCAAACAGAAAACTTAATGCCACACCAATGAAATCAGTGGTCTGGCAGGGATGATTTTCATATTAATTCATATAGGTTGAATTTTAACCATGATTGTCTCTAGGCGAGTAGCGCAAGTTTTTTTATTTCTGCTTTTTAACCCAACCTGCTGTTACCTGTGATCCAACGAGCCAAATTTGAGTGAGCGTTTTTAGGAATTTCAGGGATATGAACGATGTTCCACAATGGACCTTAATAAGAAGATATATACGGCCAGTTAGGTGACTCATCTAAAAGGATTTTAACCTCGTAATCAACAGCTACATTAATACTACGGGAATTTCAGGATCGACGCAGGGGGTCCAATACTGGTAAAAGGCCTTATAACCTCCATAGATGACACAGAAGAAATACAAGATGCTTGTTAAAGGGATAACGACACCCATAATTTCCCTGCCATTTACAATCCCATTACTTTATGCACCAGTGAAAAGGGCCCTTTTATCTCCCTGAACAAAGATCACAGATTTCTTGTTCTTGTATTCGGGCTTTCAGCCAATTTTCTCATTTCCTGAATAAAAAAAATCTTGTCCTTTTTGCCCTTGAGCCACTCCCAAGGTCACCCCTGTTCTTGTGTCTAGAGATCATGAACTTTTTTTTGCAGGATCTGTATTTATCTACTCTGTGCCAATATTTTACCAATAAAAACCCACTCTACTTTCATCATAGTTATGGTGACTGAACCAGGTGTAGATTGGGCCATTGCCTTGACTCTCACTGCAGGTTCCCTCTCTCTTAATGGTTAAAGGGCAACTATGCCCCCCAAATAAAAAGAAAGGTAGAGGCTGCTTCATCCCCACGTTCAGAAAAATGATCACTCGACTTATACAATCACATTTCACTCACCTGGGGGAAGAGGCGGATGGAGAAAGGGGGGACAGTAGAAAGAAGTCAGGCAGGTAGGGTCAGTTGTCAGTGTCAGTATGGAAATGCAGGATAATGGTAGGGGTAGGGGTAGACAAATGAAGGACAGGGGTAGGAAAAGAGGATGGGGAGGTAGTCGAAACAGAACGGGGACAGAAAATGGAATTGAAATATGTTGTGGGTGGAGCGTCTCAGTTGATTGACAGATAGAATTTAAACCAATTAAAATAATCTGTGTAGGTTGGAATGATCCAGACATTGGATGGGAGAAATTGTAACAGAGGATAGGATTGTACAGATATTCATTGGATTTGATTTTACTGGAAATTACATTGGTGCCGCCATTTTTTGTTGTGATTGATCAAGGACCTATTGAAGGTTGACACCAGTGGGGACGGTTATAAATATGTCCAAACTTTTCATGGGTTTTAAACACACAAAAAAAAAAATCACTCACAAAACATTGTTCAGAGGATATTTCAATCTCCACCTAAGCGTTAAACTGACAGGTCCATCTGGCTGCCCGAGGAATAGGAAGAGTTTGTTGGCCCCGGTAAATATATACCCGAGGTCAGAGCCACATGCTGTTACCGGGCGGTTTCCATCTGCTCCAGCATCTCCACTTTGACATCAACTAAAAACCTTTTTTTATCTCATAGAATTAAAAGGACATTTACCCGAGTCAGTGTCATGTAACGGTTTATTTCTAGATCAGAGTACATGAAGGAATATCAGTTCACCCGTGACACACATGAACATGCTCGTGCATGCTGAACACGGATTCCGTCACTGCGTTAACTTTCTTGACGCCATGCAATCTACCTGCTTGAGCAGAGAACCATGGAATGACCCACTCCAGCCAATCAGTTCCGTCCTTACAGACGGTGGGAGGCCAATGCAGCTGGATGGAGAACATTGGTTTCAGAGCCCACACCGCACATCCGTGTTCATTCCATCCCCAGGAATATAACACACCGCCGAAACAAGACAACCACCATTATAAGAACGAATTCACAGACCCCCATCCAAGCTTATGTCGGTTCTAACAGAAGATGATAATTGCACAGATAACGCACCAATCAATATAAACACGTTTTAACGTTAGATGTAGATATGCTGTTTGAAGGTTCTCATTCATCCAGGTCATGGTATATCTGTTGTATTCAATTAGATCAACTGGACTTGAAATGTAGTTCTTGAAGACGTTCGCTAGTCATCCGATGGCTTTCTCAATTTCAGAATGACTTGTACAAGAATCTGGCAATTATGTACCCTGGAAAATCCCAATTAGCATATCAAAGCCAGGTGTTAAGGGTGTGATGGATAGTGGCTAAGAGTGTTATAGGAACGCCCAAGTAAGGTGTTAAAAACGCATTGTACATGGCAGACAGTTGTGTCGACACCCCCCCACCTCTATTTAGGCTTGGTCTTATCCTGTCACATAAATGGCCTCTTAACACACTCTCTTGAACCAGTCCGTTCCTTCGCCAGTATGTTAACATTACAATCTTCAAAGGTTCAAGAGGGGTTATTAGGAGGCCATTTATGTGAAAATAAAGAAACCCAGCCTAAATAGAGGTGGGGGGTTCGACACCAACTGTCTGCCATGTACAATGCTGTTTAACACCTTACTCTGGGGCGTTCCTATACCACCTCTTAGCCACTATCTAATCACACCCCTTAACACCTGGTGTTGATATGCTAATTGGGATTTTCCAGGGTACATAATTGCAACAGATTTCTGTACAAGTCATTCTGATTGAGAAAGCCAGCGGATGACTAGCGAAACGTCTTCAAGAACTACATTTCAAGTCCAGTTGATCTAATTGAATACAACAGATAGTTAGAGGTAAGACTTTCTGGGGCTGATGCAATAAAAGTTGGAAAAGTTTGCCCATTGCTATTATTCTGCTACAATCAATCATAGTAACATAGTAAATTGAGGTTGACTAATACATAAGACATCAGTCCAACCTGTTACCACCCTAGTTCAGTCCCAAAGTGAGTATTCCTTTAATGCAGTGATTGAAGGCGGCGGATAAGGAGCTGTGCCTCACCTCCCCGTTCTTCAATCAATGCCAATTGGAGCCAGAACGAAAGTAGAGCAAACTTACCCGGGAAACCGGTCTGGAATTTTCAGTGCTGCAGCGGAGGATTGTGTAACAGGTGTTTGCTTACCTTCGTTCCTGGCTCCACTTGACATTGATTGAAGAACACGACAAAAGGCCAAGCTCCTTATCTTCCTGGTCTTCAATAGTGCATTAAAGGAATAGTTCACTTTGGTAGTGAACCTATTCCTTTAACCCTACCAACAGATGATCCAGAGGAAAGGGGGAAAAAAAAAGGTAAAAATGGAGGAAAAAATTGGACTGAGCTTGAGCAAAACAAGTACTGGATTGAAATATGCAGCCACACAAAACACATCAGGTGTAAGTGCGCTTACATGTATTCATTCATAAATTGAAATGAGGCAAGTCGGGTTTTTTCAGTGTACAATTCCTATAAAATACACTTTGCTTAACGCGTTTCTGCAATGTGAGGAGAAGTAATAGAGAATTGCAAAGATTTTGTATAATGAAAATTGTATAGTCACATCTAATTCCAAACATTAATGACTTTCTCCTTTCCAATTCCCACCCAACCTCATAATCTCCCCACATCTTCCTCCACAATCAGATGTCCCCATCACCCTCTTAAACAGTAAACCGTGCAGCTTCCCATGCAGATTGTGTCAGCAAAGGATGTGCCCAAAGTAATCAGTAAAGAGATTTTCCCACTCACAGCCTGTTCTCTCCTCTCTATAAAAACTTTTCCAGCTAACAAGAGAATTTTCAATGGGTTCCACGGAGACTAGAGACTATCGATTTCCCCTTAATGGTTCCTCATGTGTACCTGGGGGGAAGGTGTGTTCAACGATAAAGATTCACCTTGAGTATGAAAACATATCCCTCAGCAATGACACCTGTAACACCAAAAATGTCAAATGACATTTTAATTGTTGATGGTCATTAGTGTGATGTACATTAGCCATCTCTCATGTCAATAAGCGTTTTACCTCCCCCCCCACCGTATCCACAGGTGTAGAGGGACGGAGAAACATGTAATGTAAATAATGGGATACGTGTCATTTGATTATTTCATGCCTCCATTTCATTGGTGGTTTAATTCCATTATTTACATCTACATGTTCTTCCTGTCCTCTACACCATCTATTCTGCAACTATCCTGCATCTCTATCCTGTGCATCCTATCCTGCACCTCCTATCCTTTGCAGCCGCCTATCCTACATATCATCCGTTCTACACCTCTTATCCTGCACCTCCTATCTATTCATACATTCTGCACCACTTTCCTGAATCCTACACCTCCTATCGACCTCCTATCCTTTGCAGCCTATCCTGCACCTCCTATCCTACATACACATCCTATCCACCTCCCTCCTATTCCTTTGCAGCCTATCCTACCCCCTCCTACCGCACCTCCTTCCTGCCCTCCTATCCTTTGCAGCCTATCCTGCATCTCCAATCCTGCACCTCCTACCTTTGCAGCCTATCCTACACCCCATCCACACCCCTATCTGCACCTCCTATCCTGTCAGCCATCCTGCACCTCCTATCCTTTGCACCTATCCTGCACCCCTATCCTTGCAGCCTATCCTAGCACCCCTCCTACCTGCACCTCCATCCTTTGCAGCCTATCCTGCACCCTATCCTTGCACATCCTGTCGCACCTCCTATCCTTGCAGCCTATCCTACACATCATCCGTATCTACACCTCTTATCCTGCACCTCCATCCATTCTGCAACACTATCCGGCATCCAATCCTCACCGCCTATCCTGTGCAGCCTATCCTAACATCATCCTGTTCTACCTCCCTCTAATCCTGCACCTCCTATCCTATGCATCCTATCCGTTCAGCCTATACTACACCTCCTATCCTGTCCAGCCTATCCTACACTCTTCCTGTTCTGCACCTTCTATACTATGCATCCTATCCTGCACCTCCTATCCTATCATCCTGTCCTCCCTCCTATCCTGTGCAGCCTATCCTACGTCTTCTATCCTGCACGCCGACCTCCACCTCATCCTATTCTACACACCATCCGTGCTGTGCATCCTCTGCACACATAATCCTTAAGTCCCTTTTACGCTGGGAGAGGGAAGATGGGTAATTGGACACCACAGAGTGACAGGCGATGACGTATCCACTTTCATTCAGTGGAATCCGTCACGTGTCCCCTTCCCCCTCCCCTGGGACTCTGCCATCTCCTTCAGATTGAAGATCGTAAAATCCATCCTCCTATTGCGTTGTCTGTTGTTCTGAGATATATGAGGATGTCAAGACCAGAAGCTCTTTTATTGATAATCCATTACCTTATTATATACATTAAGAAAAAAAACCCTAAAGAAAGTTTTTTTCTTTGTAAGGATTCATAGTTTGGTATTGTCCGTTCAGTAGAAATCGTTTTACATTAACAGACGCTTGGGGGGTGGGGTGGATCTCATTGCTCTTACACGACCCTCCTTCCTTCTTACGTGGTACCGATATGGTTCAGTGCTGGATGAGATTAGAGTCAGCCAATTAACCGTTAGATGGAAGGGCTGCGTTCTCAGACCGAGATTTCATGGTGGAATGTTGCACAGTGCTGTACCTACTATAGGGTGGGTGGCTGTCCTGTTTGGGATTTTTATTGTATATATTTCCTTATATACTGCTGAACGATGTTAATCCACACTGAGGTTCTGCCCCAAGAGCTTGCAATCCATGGGGAAACCTGATTCCTATAGATGTGCCTATTGCAGGTGAATTGTTAGGTAAAATCCCAGGCGTTTGATCTGGTCCCTTAAGGATCTTATTAAGTGGTGAGTGATGATGGCTGTGTCCATTATGAGAATTGTCATTGTTCTGGCTGAACACACGGGACTAATTCAATGAATAACCAATGACTTGGCTCTCTGAAATCTTCATATTTACCAGGGAAAGTGACTGGTGAATTACTGGGGAATCCAAGGGACGTCTGTGCAGGAGGAAATACTGATAATTTGTATAATTACTGGGATAGGAGGTACCTGGCCCTCTGTGTGAACAGGAGGGAAACCTTACTAGGGAACTGGCACATTGGATTATAACAGGAGGCATCTACAGCATTCTGGGGAACTTTTAATAAGGGATGATGGGATTTCCCAGGTGCCCCATGATGTTCTAGAATGTGTTACATTCCTGAAGAACTAGGAGGACCATCATGGTCTGTTACATTCTATTATCTGCCCTCCCCCCTCTGCTCATGACTTTTTATAAGCTTGACCATGTGCAGAGGAGGCAGCAGGGAAAACCACAGTCAATCATTGGCTGCGATGTCAGCAGTCGTCTTGAATGACAGCATGGTGGGAGGGCAAGAATGAGGAAATTTTATCCTTAAATATCTCGTTAGTAATACAGGTAAAAGTGCAAAATATATCGGTTGGGGCAGGTAACTGGAGTGTTTTAAGGGTGGACATTACCTTTAAAGGGACAGTTCAGTGGAAATTATGAATATTCGTTAAATTGTTATGTGTGTGTGATGCCTTCTTAGTTATTCTACATATTCTCTCCCATTTTGAAAATAGTCATTGATTTCATACCCATTGCTGTTCCCTGCTGCTGACATTAGTGAGCTGACATTTCAGGTTCTGTAACGGTTCTTCTTCCCAGAATGCACCACTACCTTGGAATGTTCCTAACAGTAATTCCTACGTTGGCTGTTGGATGGGTCAAACATGCTCAGATCTCTACTGAGCAACTGAATCCACCCAGGCGCTGGGTCAAGGGCAAGACCATAACGGTCTCTACTAGGGGTCCTGCAAACAGGAAGTCAGTATTTCAGTTGCGTTATTTATACACAGACACAATGCTGAATGGCAGGTTAGGTCATTGGGATGGAAAAATACTGCTCTATTTTCTGAAAATCATATGTATTTCTGCTGAACTTCCCCTTTAAACACAGATGGCCCTTACTCAATGTTTCCCAAAAAGTGGATTCAATCCATAAATGTTCCAGTGTCTTGGTATTAATAAACCTTCCTGGTACCCACTGGGTGCTGTGCCCTATAATTCTAACGCACCGGGGGATCATTAAATAAAGAAACACATACCAATTCCAAGTTAGGAGCGCTCACCCTGGTATCCGTGTTGATTCCCACCATGCCGCGTCCTGTCGTGCAGGTCACTTCCCCCAAAAGACGAGACCTCAGCAAGTCACACGATACTTAGTACGAAGTGACTAAGGGAGAGTAACTGTTGATGTCATAGTGTGATGACATCCCTCTATGGGTCTCTGATGAAGCGGCAGGACTAATGATCATTAAATACCATCTAATTCTAATGAAATCAGCACATCCGTCAGATCAGTAACCGATTCCGGGGACAGATTTAACCAGCGACATTCTGCGCTAGATATGGGACCATAATTCACTTTTATTCCAATGACCTAATTTAATTCATCGTCTGCAGTTCAAATTCTGCTGCTTCGCTGCCCACTGACTTGACACGTTTACTGATGTGGAAATCTGCCAATGGTTAACCCTCCTGGCAGTGGCAGTGCCAGCAAATACGTGGGTTATTAGGGGTGTATTTAAAGGTCTCCTTCTTAATGTTGGCTATTGCGCCCTAGCGACAAAGAAGAATTTATTTCCAGGTGAAGGATAATTTGGTACAAATCAGGGATAACGTCCCCCAATCTCAGCTTGGCCCAGGCCGCATTCAGCCTTAAATTAACTCTGACAGTTTAGTGTGTGTGATGTCAGAGGTTAACTCTTTTATTTGATCAGTGTGGTTAGATGGTTGGGATTGGGGGTTAGGATGATGACATAACAGCAGATTGCTAAGACATCTCTAGTGAACTATGAGCTAAGACACATAGTGAACCACAGTCAGGGTAGTGAGAACAGAGGTTTGCCAGGATATCCACATATATATCTGTTCTACGTGTCATTTGATTATTTCATGCCTCCATTCATTGGTGTTTAATTCCATTAACATCTACATGTTCTTCCTGTCCTCTACACCTGTGGATAAGGGGGGGGGGGGGTAAACGCTTATTGGAATGAGAGACGGCTAATGACATCACACTATGACATCAACAGTTATGTTTTTACGTGTCATTTGATTATTTCATGCCTCCATTTCATTGGTGGTTTAATTCCATTATTTACAAACCAATGAAATGGAGGCATGAAATAATCAAATGACACGTAGAACAGATATATATGTGGATATCCTGGCAAACCTCTGTTCTCACTACCCTGACCTGTGGTTCACTATGTGTCTTAGCTCATAGTTCACTAGAGATGTCTTAGCAATCTGCTGTTATGTCATCATCCTAACCCCCAATCCCAACCATCTAACCACACCGATCACATAAAACGAGTTAACCTCTGACATCACACACACTAAACTGTCAGAGTTAATTTAAGGCTGAATGCGGCCCTGGGCCAAGCTGAGATTTGGGGGACGTTATCCCTGATTTGTACCAAATTATCCTTCACCCTGGAAATAAATTCTTCTTTCGTCGCTAGAGGGCGCAATAGCCAACATTAAGAAGGAGACCTTTAAATAACACCCCTAATAACCCACGTATTTGCTGGCACTGCCACTGCCAGGATGGGTTAACCATTGGCAGATTTCCACATCAGTAAACGTGTCAAGTCAGTGGGCAGCGAAGCAGCAGAATTTGAACTGCAGCGATGAATTAAATTAGGTCACTGGATAAAAGTGAATTATGTTCCCATATCTAGCGCAGAATGTCGCTGGTTAAATCTGTCCCCGGAATCGGTTACTGATCTGATGGATGTGCAGATTTCATTAGAATTAGATGGTATTTAATGATCATTAGTACGTAGATCGAGCATCAGGGAGCGGACCACTCCGGAATTAGGACTCAGGCTTGGTAGGTGTCATCACAAAACTTTTATTTCAATCATATGTGAACATCAATCAAAGCTGTAAAAGCATCACAAAGGTGCAAACAAACCAGTGGTCCTGCCGCTTCATCAGAGACCCATAGAGGGATGTCATCACACTATGACATCAACAGTTACTCTCCCTTAGTCACTTCGTACTAAGTATCGTGTGACCTTGCTGAGGTCTCGTCTTTTGGGGGAAGTGACCTGCACGACAGGACGCGGCATGGTGTGGAATCAACACGGGTGAGCGCTCCTAACTTGGAATCTGGTATGTGTTTGTTTATTTAATGATCCCCACGGTGCGTTAGAATTATAGGGCACAGCACCCAGTGGGTACCAGGAAGGTTTATTAATACCAAGACACTGGAACATTTATGGATTGAATCCACTTTTTGGGAAACATTGAGTAAGGGGCCATCTGTGTTTAAAGGGGAAGTTCAGCAGAAATACATATGATTTTCAGAAAATAGAGCAGTATTTTTCCATCCCAATGACCTTAACCTGCCCATTCAGCATTGTGTCTGTGTATAAATAACGCAACTGAAATACTGACTTCCTGTTTGCAGGACCCCTAGTAGAGACCGTTATGGTCTTGCCCTTGACCCAGCGCCTGGGTGGATTCAGTTGCTCAGTAGAGATCTGAGCATGTTTGACCCATCCAACAGCCAATCAGTAGGAATTACTGTTAGGAACATTCCAAGGTAGTGGTGCATTCTGGGAAGAAGAACCGTTACAGAACCTGAAATGTCAGCTCACTAATGTCAGCAGCAGGGAACAGCAATGGGTATGAAATCAACTGATTTTTCAAAATGGGAGAGAATATGTAGAATAACTAAGAAGGCATCACACACACTAACAATTTAACGAATATTCATAATTTCCACTGAACTGTCCCTTTAAAGGTAATGTCCACCCTTAAAACACTCAGTTACCTGCCCCAACCGATATATTTTGCACTTTATTACCTGTATTACTAACGAGATATTTAAGGATAATTAATTTCCTCATTCTTGCCCCTCCCACCATGCTGTCATTCAAGACGACTGCTGACATCGCAGCCAATGATTGACTGTGGTTTTCCCTGCTGCCTCCTCTGCACATGGTCAAGCTTATAAAAAGCTCATTGAGCAGAGGGGGGAGGCAGATAATAGAATGTAACAGACCATGATGGTCCTCCTAGTTCTTCAGGAATGTACCACATTCTAGAACATCATGGGGCACCCTGGGAAATCCCATCATCCCTTATTAAAAGTTCCCCAGAATGCTGTAGATGCCCTCCTGTTATAATCCAATGTGCCAGTTCCCTAGTAAGGTTTCCCTCCTGTTCACACAGAGGGCCAGGTACCTCCTATCCCAGTAATTATACAAATTATCAGTCATTTCCTCTGCACAGACGTCCCTTGGATTCCCCAGTAATTCACCAGTCACTTTCCCTGGTAAAATATGAAGATTTCAGAGAGCCAAGTCATTGGTTATTCATTGAATTAGTCCCGTGTGTTCAGCCAGAACAATGACAATTCTCATAATGGAACCAGCCATTCATCACTCACCACTTTAATAAGATCCTTAAAGGGACCAGATCAACGCCTGGGATTTTACCTACAATTCACCTGCAATAGGCACATCTACTAGGAATCAGGTTTCCCCATGGATTGCAAGCTCTTTGGGGCAGAACCTCATGTGTGGATTAATCATCGTTCAGCAGTATATAAGGAAATATATACAATAAATAATCCCAAACAGGACAGCCACCCACCCTATAGTAGGTACAGCACTGTGCAACATTCCACCATGAAATCTCTGGTCTGAGAACGCAGCCCTTCCATCTAACGGTTAATTGGCTGACCTTAATCTCATCCAGCACTGAACCATATCGGTACCACGTAAGACGGACGGAGGGTCCGTGTAAGAGCAATGAGATCCACCCCCCCCCCCAAGCGTCTGTTAATGTAAAACGCATTTCTACTGAACGGACAATACCAAACTATGAAATCCTTACAAAAGAAAAAACTTTCCTTTAGGGTTTTTTTTCTTAATGTATTATTAATAAGGTAATGGATTATCAATAAAGAGCTTCTGGTCTTGACATCCTCATATATCTCAGAACAACAGACAACGCAATAGGAATGGAATTTTACGATCTTCAATCTGAAGGAGATGGCAGAGTCCCAGGGGAGGGGGAAGGGGACACGTGACGGATTCCACTGAATGAAAGTCGGATACGTCTATCGCCTGTCACTCTGTGTGTCCTAATTACCCATCTTCCCTCTATCCCAGCGCTAATATGGGACTTAAAGGATCTATGTGTGCAGAGGATGCACAGCACAGGATGGTGTGTAGAATAGGATGATGTGCAGGATAGGCGCTGCAGGATAGAAGACGTAGGATAGGCTGCACAGGATAGGAGGTGCAGGACAGGATGCATAGGATAGGAGGTGCAGGATAGGATGCATAGTATAGAAGGTGCAGAACAGGAAGATGTGTTTGATAGGCTGGACAGGATAGGAGGTGTAGTATAGGCTGAACAGGATAGGATGCATAGGATAGGAGGTGCAGGATTAGAGGCGTAGAACAGGATGATGTGTAGGATAGGCTGCACAGGATAGGCGGTGCAGGATTGGAGATGCCGGATAAGTGGTGCAGAATAGGATAGGAGGTGCAGGATAAGAGGTGTAGATACAGGATGATGTGTAGGATAGGCTGCAAAGGATAGGAGGTGCAGGATAGGCTGCAAAGGATAGGAGGTGCAGGATAGGCTGCAAAGGATAGGAGGTGCAGGATAGGAGGTGTAGGATAGGCTGCAAAGGATAGGAGGTGCAGGATAGCGCAAAGGTAGGAGGAGCAGGATAGCTGCAAAGGATAGGAGGTGCAGGATAGGAGGTGTAGGATAGGAGGTGTAGGATAGGCTGCAAAGGATAGGAGGTGCAGGATTGGAGATGCAGGATAGGCTGCAAAGGATAGGAGGTGCAGGATAGGAGGTGCAGGATAGGAGGTGTAGGATAGGCTGCAAAGGATAGGAGGTGCAGGATAGGAGGTGTAGGATAGGAGGTGCAGGATAGGCTGCAAAGGATAGGAGGTGCAGGATAGGAGGTGTAGGATAAGTGGTGCAGAATAGTATGAATAGGATAGGAGGTGCAGGATAAGAGGTGTAGATACAGGATGATGTGTAGGATAGGCTGCAAAGGATAGGAGGTGCAGGATAGGATGCACAGGATAGGAGATGCAGGATAAGTGGTGCAGAATAGGATGAATAGGATAGGAGGTGCAGGATAAGAGGTGTAGATACAGGATGATGTGTAGGATAGGCTGCACAGGAAAGGAGGTGTGGGATAGGCTGCAAAGGATAGGAGGTGTGGGATAGGCTGCACAGGATAGGAGGTGCAGGATAGGATGCACAGGATAGGAGGTTTAGGATAGGATGATTTGTAAATATGTTAATTAAAGACAAGAATTAAAATACTTCAAACCAATTACTAACCTACATTAAAGGGCATTTCCACACCCTAACCTAATTTTACATAATGCTTCTCTGCAGCTTTGGGAATGGCAGCCAGCTATTTGTGTCTGATAGCCGGACCTGGGAGCTGCAGATACTAAGATTTAGTTATTAATTAGCCCCAATTTGAATGAATAAACTGACAATCACGGGGGAAATTGTTCAGCGGTGTATGTGAAAATAAATACAATCTATTTAGACAAGGTAAATGACACATTTAAAAGGCCAAGTAAACTGCTTGCCTATTTTACTATGGTATCTGGTGTCTATAAGTAAAAAGTCCCTCTGGCTAGAGAGGATCTAGTGAGGGCAGGAGGTCAGGGATATCTCCACACGTCGTAGCACCACCAGCCCATTTCCCAGTCCGGGTGTCAGTCAGTAGAAGCCTTACAGCAGGATGCCCTTAGCAGCATTTCAGGCTAAATTCTCAGGGCGTTTAAACACGTGAACAACCCAACAACCTGATACTGGGATAGAGAAACAGACGCGATTGGCTAGTGGAGCGGAGGTGCCCGGATGTGGTTAACCCCACATTTATATAAACACCAATAGGCTGATGTATTAAGAGATGTGAAAGTTTGCAGGAACCAATCAGATGTTAGCTATTTACTGGGTTACTGCAGTTAGACAGCATCTGATTGGCCGTTGAAGATTAATAGCAAAGGCAGACATTTTTATTGCATCAATCCCTACGAATCTACTTATACCACCACACACAGACAATAGCAACTTAACCCTTTAAATGCTAAGAATAAATCTTTTTAATATCTAAAGTCCCCCCATACACGGGATCGATATTTGCCGCTGCACCCCCCATCTTCAGTCCCCATCTCTGCAGATTTCAAACTTCAAGCAGCTCTTTCGATCAGTTTTCCAATCGTTGCAATCTGCTCAATCTGGAATCCAATCGGAAGATCATCTGTCCGTGTATGACCAGCTAATCTATCAACAATTTCCTCCAAATGTAAAGACAAAAAAGAACTGTGGGCACTAGGGGGTGCTGTTATACTGAAGTCTATGGTACTAGCACATCTTCCCAAACTATGGATGAATAACAAGGGACTGACACTGCCAGGGTGTAAAACAGAAGTCTGGCCTCTTACAATTACACTAAAACAGGAAATGATGCTAATCTGCAATATTACTTTTGTCCCATTAGCAATCCTGCACTCTATAGGCCCCCTGTAAGTGACCAAGCAGATAAACCACTAATAAATCAGACTCACCGTTTATTGCTAGATTGTGCTCCGATCCACAGGCCACCTGCAGACAAATCAAATGACATTTTCATCAGTACCAATGTATCTATTATAATAATAGCAGCTGTTTAACCCTATCATCATCAACTATCCCACTGAACAAACCAGTGCCATGACCCCAGTGCAGGCTGGTAGTACTGCAAAGGCATGCTGGGAGAATGCCAGATGTTCTGTGATAACCCTTTGTTATCCACAAACAGACAATCTGTCACTAGACTTTACCCAACCACTGTCAGCAGGTACAGTAGTTATTCAAGGTATGTATTGCTTTTCCTGCCAGTAACTAATCAGTATGGCAGCACCCACATGAAAGATGCAAAACCTTCCAACTGATCCTTGAAATGAGTGACTTTCACCAAATGACCCCCCCCTTCCCCTTCCCTCTGATTCTCAAAAGGTTTCCATTTCCTCTCTGAGGTTTCTGAGCTCATTATGAACTTGCACATGCTCAGAATAAGCAGCTAGGGGAATAGCATTCAGTCATTCGCTATGATGTAATCAGTCCCATCCATGACTGACAGATGCTAAGAAAAGCAGAAAGAGGGGCAACAGAACATTGGTGAGAATGAAATGTTAATCTTACATCTTTCGGGTTTCAAACTATTGCAATTTGTGGGGGGGTTTTGGGGTGGACTTGTCCTTTTGAGGGCCACACATTCTTTCCCTCTTCGTGGTAAGTCAATAGCCTGTATAAACACAAAAACAGAAAACGTTTTCCTTTTTACGTTTCCTGACTGCAGGCGATTATATAAAGCGGCTGTGAGGGTCTGTGTACAGCAGTTTCTATTCACACTGGGCTCACAGACAAGCCTATACCATGAACGTAGACGGCTGATTCAGCATCTCCGCAGGAAGGCAGCAAAGCTCAGAGACAGATCTGTTACAGCCCCTTGCCGAGAGCCGAGCTATGGAAAGCAAAGCCCCAGCACACAGTTTGATTGGCACACAGACCTGAACTCTAATCACATAAGACAAAGTCAGGAATTAATCATAAAGAATCACATTGCAATATCTTATTATATTTCACTTACAGAGACGCGGCAGGGATGTCATTAGGTATTTTTAGCAATTTATTTCAAGGAATTAAACAGCACAGTCAGTCAGAACTAAGATATACGACTGTAACTGAAGGTTAAAGAGAACGGGAGTAGCGCCCCCTACAGTATAGACATCCCCCAACAGTCAGGGAGCAAAACAAACACAGGGGCCAAAGCTAAAATAATAAATCACAAAACAAAACTCTACTGGGAATAAACATAAAAGGCAATTGTTTGAATAGTCTCTATTATTCCTACCACCCCTGCTGGAAGGCTGTTCCCTGTATCTATCCCCTTTGGGTAAAGTAACCTTTCCTTATGTTCCCTTTCATCCTTCACCCCCAATCCCTTTAATGTATTAGTCCTACCACCCCTGCTGGAAGGCTAATCCCTGTATCTATCCCCGTTGGGTAAAGTAACCCTTCCTTATGTTCCCTTTCATCCTTCCCCCCCAATCCCTTTACTGTATTAGTCCTTGGGGGGAAGGATGAAAGGGACCATAAGGAAGGGTTATCTTTACCCAAAGGGGATAGATACAGGGAACAGCCTTCCAGCAGGGGTGGTAGGACTAATACAGATAAGGATTGGGGGGTAAGGATGAAAGGGAACATAAGGAAGGGTTACTTTACCCAACGGGGATAGATACAGGGATTAGCCTTCCAGCAGGGGTGGTAGGACTAATACAGTAAAGGGATTGGGGGGGAAGGATGAAAGGGACCATAAGGAAGGGTACTACCAAAGGGGATAGATACAGGGAACAGCCCTTCCAGCGGGGTGGTGAGGACTAATACAGTAAAGGATTGGGGAGGAAGGATGAAAGGGAACATAAGGAAGGGTTACTTTACCCAAAGGGGATAGATACAGGATCAGCCTTCCAGCAGGGGTGGTAGGACCAATACAGTAAAGGGATTGGGGGGGAAGGATGAAAGGACATAAGGAAGGGTTTACTTACCCAAAGGGATAGATACAGGGACAGCCTTCCAGCAGGGTGGGTAGGACTAATACAGTAAAGGGATTGGGGAGAGAGGATGAAAGGACCATAGGGGGTTCTTTACCCAAGGGGATAATACAGGAAACAGCCTTCTCAGCAGGGTGGTTGGACTAATACGTAAGGGATTGGGGGTGAAGGATGAAAGGGAACATAAGGAAGGGTTACTTTACCCAAAGGGGATAGATACAGGGAACAGCCTTCCAGCAGGGGTGGAAGACTAATACAGTAAGGGATTGGGGGGGAAGGATGAAAGGGAACTAAGAGGGTTACTTTACCAACGGGGATAGATACAGGGATTAGCCTTCCAGCAGGGTGGTAGGACAATACATTAAGGGATTGGGGGTGAAGGTGAAAGGGAACATAAGGAAAGGTTACTTTACCCAAAGGGGATAGATACAGGGAGACAGCCTTCCAGCAGGGTGGTAGGAATAATCAGAGACTATTCAAACATTGCCTTTTATGTTTATTCCCAGTAGAGTTTTGTTTTGTGATTTTATTATTTAGCTTTGGCCCCGTGTTTGTTTTGCTCCCTGACTGTTGGGGGATGTCTTACTGTAGGGGGGCCTACTCCCGTTCTTCTTAACCTTCAGTTACAGTCGTATATCTTAGTTCTGACTGACTGTGCTGTTTAATTCCTTGAAATAATGCTAAAAATACCTAATGACATCCCTGCCGCGTCTCTGTAAGTGAAATATAATAGATGCAATGTGATTCTTTATGATTTATCCTGACTTGTTCTTATGTGATTAGAGTTCAGGTCTGTTGTGCCAATCAAACTGTGTGCTGGGGCTTTGCTTTCCATAGCTCGGCTCTCGGCAAGGGGCTGTAACAGATCTGTCTCTGAGCTTTGCTGCTTCCTGCGGAGATGCTGAATCAGCCGTCTACGTTCGGTATAGCTTGTCTGTGAGCCCATGTGATAGAACTGCTGTACACAGACCCTCACAGCCGCTTTATATATCGCCTGCAGTCAGGAAACGTAAAAGAGAAAACGTTTTCTGTTTTTGTGTTTATACAGGCTATGACTTACCACGAAGAGGGAAAGAATGTGTGGCCCTCAAAAGACAAGTCCACCCCAAACCCCCCACAAATTGCAATAGTTTGAAACCCGAAAGATGTAAGATTAACATTTCATTCTCACCAATGTTCTGTTTGCCCCTCTTTCTGCTTTTCTTAGCATCTGTCATCATGGATGGGACTGATTACATCATGCGAATGACTGAATGCTATTCCCCTAGCTGCTTATTCTGAGCATGTGCAAGTTCATAATGAGCTCAGAAACCTCAGAGAGAAATGGAAAACCTTTGAGAATCAAGGGAAAAGGGAAGGGGGGGTCATTTGGTGAAAGTCACTCATTTCAAGGATCAGTTGGAAGGTTTTGCATCTTTCATGTGGGTGTGCTGCCATACTGATTAGTTACTGGCAGAAAGCAACATACCTTGAATAACTACTGTACCTGCTGACAGTGGTTGGGTAAAGTCTAGTGACAGATTGTCTGTTTGTGGATAACAAAGGGTTATCACAGAACATCTGGCATTCTCCCAGCATGCCTTTGCAGTACTACCAGCCTGCACTGGGGTCATGGCACTGGTTTGTTCAGTGGGATAGTTGATGATGATAGGGTTAAACAGCTGCTATTATTATAATAGATCATTGGTACTGATGAAATGTCATTTGATTGTCTGCAGGTGGCCTGTGGATCGGAGCCTTTTTTTTTTTAAGCCTCCTTTTTAATCATTCTAAGACATGGTAGCCATCCCTATTTCTCATTCTATAGACATGGTAGTCACCCTTATTCCTCATTCTATAGAAATGGTAGCCATCCATATTCCTCATTTCTGTAGACATGGTAGCCATCCCTTATTCTCATTCTATAGGACATGGTAGCATCTCGATCATCATTATAGACATGGTAGCCATATATTATTCCTCATTCTATAGGACATGGTATGGTTAGCCTCCCATTATTCCTCATTCTATAGAATGGTAGCCATCTCTTTATCCTCATCTTTATGACATGGTAGCCCTGATTATCTATCTGTAGACATGGTAGCCATCCTTATTCCTCATTCTAGACATGGTAGCCATCCTTTTCCTCATTCTATAGACATGGTAGCCATCCCTTATTCCTCATTCTATAGACATGGTAGCCATCCCTTATTCCTCATTCTATAGACATGGTAGCCATCCCTTTTCCTCATTCGATAGACATGGTGCCATCCCTTATTCCTCATTCTATAAACAGTGTAGCCATCCTTATTCCATTCTATAGACATGGTAGCCATCCTTTATTCCTTATTCTATAACATGGTAGCCATCCTTATCCTCATTCTATAGCATGGTAGCCATCCCTTATTCCATTCTATAGACATGGTAGCCATCCTTAATCCTCATTCTATTGACATGGTAGCCATCCCTTATTCCTTCATTATATAGACATGGTAGCCATCCTTATCTCATTCATTATATGACATGGTAGCCATCCCTATTACTCATTCTATAGTCATGGTAGCCATCACTTATTTCTCATTCTATAGATATGGTAGCCATCCTTTATTCCTCATTCTATAGACATGGTAGCCATCCCTTATTCTCGTTCTATAGACATGGTAGCCATCCATTATTCCTCATTCTATAGGCATGGTAGCACATCCTTATTCCTCATTCTATAGACATGTAGCCATCCTTCCATTCCTATGACATGGTAGCCATCTATTCCTTCATTCTATAGACATGGTAGCCATGCCATTATACTCATTCTATAGACATGGTAGCCATCCCTTATCCTCTTCATAGACATGGTAGCCATCCTTATCCTCATCTATTAAAACATGGTAGCCATCCCTATTCCTATTTATAGACATTGGTAGCCATCCCTTATTCCTCATTCTATAGACATGTAGCAATACCTTGTATTCTCATTCTATAGACTGGTAGCCATCCCTTATTAATCATTCATAGATCATGGTAGCCATCCCTTATTCCTCATTCTATAGACATGGTAGCCATCCTTATTCCTCATTCTATAAACATGGTAGCCCATCCCTTATTTCTCATTCTATAGACATGGTAGCCATCCTTTATTCCACATGTTATAGACATTGGTAGCCCATCCGTATTCCTCATTCCTATAGGACATGGTAGCCATCCCTTATTCCTCATTCTATAGACATGGTAGCCATCCTTATTCCACATTCTATAGACATGGTGCCATCCTTATTCCACATTCTATAGACATGGAAGCATCCCTCATTCCTATTTATAGACATGGTAGCCATCCTTTATTCCTATTCATGACATGGTAGCCATCCTGATTCCTCATTCTATAGACATAGTTAGAAATGTCTAATCACAAAATATTTTTTTTATTTTTGCAGAGAAAGTGGAAAGTTGTTTTCTTGGGGAAGAGGAGGAAACTACTGTCAGCTTGGCGAGCCTTGAGATGGAAGGGGATCGAAAACGGAGACACGAGTGGGCATCACAGCGAGGGTCAAACACCGACCTGATTCCCTCCTGAACCAGCTCCTACCAGGTACAACGCCAGCTAGTGCCCAGAAATTGCCTGTGTTTCATCATCAGAAATGATTGGAATGATTAGAACTTTGGGTTTGAGTAGTAATTCTGTGGACTGTGTCATTTAAATGTCTTTTTATAAGATTTAAGGCAGGAATATCCAGCCTGTGGCCCTGCAGATGTTTAAAACTAACAGGGAGATTCAATAAAAGTTATTTCATTAAAATGGTGCTAATTTGCCCCAACCAATCAGATGTTAGCTTTCAAATGTTAATAGGATCTGATTGGATGGGGAAAATTTTAAACGATAAGAACTTTATTGAATAAAACCCGTAAAACTCCCAGAATTGGGCATTTTAATGAAATAATTGAAAAATCACCAGCAGGACTGTACAATATAGGCCAACACCTGCAAGCCATTGTGCTGCGGGGGATTTTAAACAAATGGCTGACTGGTAAGAGACAATACGAGGCCACGGCGAACCTTAAACGATACGTGCTGTGTCTTAAGGTTTATGGTGAATAATTTAAACATTTGGTGCTGATGCAAAGTGTTTGAGATAGTTAATGCAACACAAACCAATCAGATATTCTCTTACTGTGTTAACTAATAAAAAGCTCTCATTGATTGGTTACTGCAGAATAAAGCACAGGTAAACTTTTCAACCTTTTTTACCCTTCAGGTACCCATGGTGGTCGGGAATGTAAAGGTCACAGACGGCACACCAATGCTACATTAAATATATAAAAACCAAGTTCTACATTACAAAACCTCAGGGTTATTCAATAAAGTTCTTATCGTTTAAAATGGTGCTAATTTAGCCCCAACCAATCAGATGTTAGCTTTCAATGTTAAATAACATCTGATTGGGGGCAAAATTAGCACCATTTAAACGATAAGAACTTTTATTGAATCTCCTGCATATTTCTAGGTCTGTGGATCTCTATAGGGGTGTTGCTTTTTTGGTTGTGGTCGCCATTAGCGGGAAGGAATAAAAATCTGTTTAATTCTCCCAGCTGTGCGTTCCCATTTATATTCCCTTTTTAGGTCCGTTTTCTCACCCATTCTGTCATCCCACACCTATAAATAGGCCTCCATCTCTGCTGGAAGGTACTGATCTGACCCCGATACGGTCTGGGAAGGGCCGAACCCATAGCTGCTTGTGCAGGGGCCAGTGTCACAACACTCAGTCCTATCTCTCAACGTTCATATCTTATCCTTATTTTAACATTTCAACCTTGGCAGCTCGAGACGTCAGCACACACAGAAGCACAAGGCAGACGCTGTGTTAAGGAACTACTTCCCTGCTGTAGGTATTGCCCAGCCTGCGCCCAGAGGTCAGAGCCAACGTCAAACCAAATCATCACGGGCTCCGCTAAACCTTTCCTCTGCCCCAATGAGTTTACCCTGCTGCATGTTCCAGGAACCTCTGCTATCCTTCCTAGGGATCTGGCTGCCTGTATTTGATTGCTACTTCCTATTGCAGTTCTGCTTATGATTGGTCACTTATAAATAGCCAGTCACAATGCGGCTTTGGGTACATACAAGAGGTGGTGGGCCAGGATATATTATGAGCCACTCTGTGCCGTTAGGGACTCCTGATTGTTCCAAAGATTTTCTTTTATCTGGAAGCTTAAAATAAAAGTCCTAATAAACTTCGTCTGGCAAGCAAATTGATCGTTTAAGCAGCGCTATGAAAAGGAGTCACTTGGGACCAATCAGTAGGGCGCTAAGTTTCCAATTATCTCAGCACAATCCAATCAAAATATGAGACAGAGGATTGTTGAGGGCAGGCTGAGAGTGTAGTTAAACTACGCTGTGGAGGTGCAGGTTGGACACTGCTGACCTACAGATTTATAGGTATCGGATTTGTACTTGGATATTCTTAATGGGTAAAATGAGCCCCACTGTCGGACCCGGGGTTTACCGTAGAATGGGACCACCAGTGACTCAGAGGATCCGGTTTTCCATTACAGATTATTGACCGCGCAGGATGGATTTTTGCTGTAATTTTGATTACTTGTGATCCTTTTACTGGTCCTAATGTGTGTGACCTCTGAGTAATGAAAGTGTCTAAGTGCTGTGCGTTTATCCATCCGCTGGCTAATCCCCCATTACCGAGCACGCGGGTCAATTCAGGCCCATGATGCTCCTGTTATTTTTATTTACTCACTTACTGTGGACCCGGCGTAACCCTAATCCGAGCACTAAATCTAGGGCTCTGTCTTGGTAAGATTTCCGTAGTTATCTTGTTATTCCCCTTTGTCTGAATTCTGTGTGTTGTAATGCGTATACGGATAAAATACACAACATTAATGGAATAGAATCCCTGGGAAGGAGTTACATTCAATTAGAGAATCGCAGCTTTTAACTGGTGGAAAGAAGCAAAATTCTTCAGAGTCATACAATTTATCGAATCGGGAACCTAATAAAAACGGACAGATTACAAAAAAAGATACAATACTCCACTACATCAATAAAGAGTTCAAACAATACATCCATTACGACGAACAGAATTCGAAGAAACATGTCATTATTCCCCCATCAGCAAGGCACTTACAGATATTTATTAATGGCTCTAACAACACCCAGACCAGCCAAAAACGCCTCCAAAGGCCTGGAAGATACATTCAAGAAACTTGGGAGACTCAAACTGGGCACACATCTTCGCAAAATTAACAAGGGAATATGATATTGCCTTAAGAGAAACAGCTTAAAAGTTTTACGCGTCCCGACTCATCTACATCAGCCCACAATGTTTCTGAAACTTTGGAAAACCTAGGAAAACACGTATACACAAAATGGCGGTCCTGCCCGATACCGTTGACCTACTGGGAAGAGGTCTTCCAACTAACCTCAAGGGTACTTTAATACCCATAAAACAAACCCAGAACAAAACAAAAACTAATATATGGGCACAATTGTCATGTTATTCCAATATAGCAATAGGAGCCAATGGAGAAATCCATCCCTAATATTTTCCAGAACCATACATAAATGAATGAAATCTGCATCAATGAAGAATCCAAGATTCCAACGTTTCACAAATATGGTCCATGTGGTTAAGGCTCTTACCAGACTGGGGAAAGACTCTGGGATAAATCATGTCCAAAAAAACATCCCACAACACCCCATACTACACGGGAAGTGTACTCTACCTCATTTCATTAACTGTCTAACACCTGTACCTGGAAAAAAACCATAATACATTGTAATGACTCTAATTCTTTAGACCAATCACTCTATATATTAATTCAAACAACTGAGTTCTACTTGCACCCATGTATCCCTACTGCATTGTGTTTATCCAAGCTAATTATTAGGTTATGTTACCTGTAATATGTTCTATTATGTACATATATGTTATATTACATGTATTATATGTATATTACATGTATTATCTGTATTATGTTTGAAAAAAAAATATATGACCATATTAATTAGGAATCTCTCAAAGGCTTAAAGATTTTATTGGCACATCCCCAACGTTTCGGCGGGTAGGTATTTTCAGGTGATTTATTGTGCACATCCCCAACGTTGGGCGGTCGGGTATTTACTCAGTGATTTTATTGTGTACATCCCCAACGTATGGGGCGGTCGGGTATTTCTCGGTTGATTTTATTGTTACACATACCCACGTTTGGGCGGTCGGTTATTTTTTCGGTATTTTATTTTGTGCACAATCCCCCAACGTTTGGGCGGTGGGTATTTCAGGTGATTTATTGTGCCACATCCCCCAACTTTGGCGGTCGGGTATTCCTCAGTATTTATTGTGCACATCCCCCAACCTTTGGTGCGGTGGGTATTTCTCGGTTGATTTTATTGTACACATCCCCCAACGTTGCGCGGTCGGGTATTCTCGGTTGATTTTATTGTCACATCCCCCAACGTTTGCGCGGTCAGGGTATTTCTCAGGTGATTTTATTGTGGCACATCCCCCAACTTTGGCGGGCGGATTACAGGATTTTATGGCTCCCAGTTGTGGCGGTCGGGTATTTCTCAGGTGATTATTGACACCCACGTTGGGCGGTCGGTATTTCTCAGGTGATTTTATTGTGCACATCCCCCAATGTTTGGGCAGTCAGGATTCTCAGGTGATTTTATTGTGTGCACATCCCCCAACGTTGGGCGGTTGGGTATTTCTCAGGTGATTTTATTGTGACATCCCCCAACGTTGGGCGGGTCGGGTGTTATATATACAGGTTTTTTTATTAGTACAAATGACTGTATTGGAGTCAATGGATTTGTCAGTTATCACGCTGATTTCTCATGGTGCTTCTCTACCCCTCTCTACAACAGACCAATCTCCTACCAGATTCCTTATCACCCCATGATTCACGTTTGCCTAGGCACATTACAAATACCAACCATTATACTGACTGCTGGGAGAGACATTTTACGGAGCTCTATGAGTTTGTGTAGAGGGACAGAGTCGTGGGGGGGGGGGCAGGAAGAAATAACTAAATCCATCCCCTCTGCCTTAGTTCTGCTCTTCCTGAATCGCTTGATCTTGACATCTATTAAAAGCCCAGATCAAATTCCATTGAGCCAGCAAGAGGCCGATCCCAGGGAGCATACTCTAGTTCACATTCTTCTGGATATCACACTGACGATTCCTGCGTACCCTACAGTGATATGATACCCCGTGGGGACCAGTTATGCTGACATTCACAGAGGTTCATCTCGGTTCAATTTTGCTTGTTAGTGTGACAGTCACGGCTAAACCCCACGCAATACACAGGACAGGAGAAAGTCCACGGTGGAGTAAATTAATATGTGGGGGAAAAGAAACCCTAGGTCGGGATTCACCGGGAGCGTACAAAACTCCCAGTAGAAAGTCACACACACAATAGGGGCGCCAGACGGGGGGGGGCCGCCCAGCGCACGGCCAGCCAGAGGAATGAAGAGGGACCCAGCAAACCCCGAAACAGAGCGCGGGAAGAGACCGGAGACGCGCTCAGACGCAAGCACGAGCGAGACCGGCGGACGAGGAGAGGAAGACTCGGAGACCGGCGAGACCCGCGAGAAAGAAGAGACGCGGAGGACCCGCGAGACGCCGAGAGACGCTCAGATAGCGAGACGGCGAGACGCGCTGAGAGGAGAGACGCGGAGACCGCGAGACCCGCGAAGGAGAGACGCGGAGGACCGGCAAGACGCGGAGATAAGCAGGGACGAGCGAGGACCGGCGAGACGCGCGGAGAGAGCGCGGAGACCGGCGAGAACGCGCAGAGAGGAGAGAACGCGGGAGGACCGGCGATGACGCGCGAGAGAGCCAGACGAGCGAGACCGCGGACCGCGAGAGGAGAGACGCGGAGAACGGCGAGCCGCGGAGACGTGAGAGACGCGAGGACCGGCGAGACGCGAGAGAGACGCCGACGAGCGAGACCGGCGAGAGCGCGAGAGAGGAGAAGAGGAGACCGGAGAACCGCGTAGATGAGAGAGGCGGAGGACCGGCGGAGACGCGCGCGAGACGCCGAGACGAGGCGAGACGGCGAGACTCCGAGAGGAGAGACGCGGAGACCGGCGAGACGCGCGAGAGAGAGAGACGCGGAGGACCGGCATGGACGCGCGAGAGACGCCAGACGAGCGAGACCGGCGAGGACCCGCGAGAGGAGAGACGAGGAGGAAGGCGAGACTGCGCGAGAGGAAGAGGACGCGGAGGACCGGCGAGACCCGCTAGAAGGAGAAGACGCGGGGACGGAGAGTACGCGAGAGAGAACGGCAGAGAGGCGAGACAGCGAGGACGAGCGAGAGGAGAGACGCGGGACCGGCGAGCACCGCGAGAGGAGAGAGACGCGGAGGACCGGCGGAGTGACGCGCGAGAGACGCCAGACGAGGCGATGAACCGGCGAGACGCGCGAGAGACGCAGACGGCGAGACCGGCGGAGACGAGCGAGAGAGCCAGACGAGCGAGACCCGGCTGAACGCGCGAGAGGAGAGACGCGTAGGACCGGGGGGGCACGCAGACGGCGAGCCAGGGCGAGACGCGCGGAAGAGGAGGGACGCGGGACCGGAGAGACGCGCGAGAGTAGAGAGACGCGGGGACGGCGAGACGCTCGAGGAGACGCCAGACAGAGCGAGACCGGCGATAGAGCGAGGAAGACGCGAGACCGGCGAGACAGCTGAGACGGAGAGAGATCGGAGGGACCGGCGAGACGAGGCCGTGAGTAGACGCCCATACGAGCGATACCGGCAGACGCGGCGATGAAGGAGGAGACGCGGATACCGGCGAGACCCGCGAGAGGAGATAGTACTGCGGCGGACCGGCTAGTGATCTCCGAGATACGCCGACGTGCGAGACCGTCTATACGCTCTATAGTTGATATATTTAGACCGTTCGAGACTCCTCTTATTATATATACTCTTATTACGCTGTTGTACTATCGGAGATACTTCTAGACTTAGCTATAACATTCTATATCTCTATATACTCCATACTATCTATACCTTCTATTACTCTCTATATTAATATACTCGTATTACCTTTTGTTACTCTCTATATACTTATACTAGCTATACATTCTATACTCTCTAATACTCTTTCTGCTATAACGTCTATACTATCCATACCCTCTATATTATATTATACTCTTATACCTTTTATGACTATCTATATAATCTATACTATCTATAAAACCCCCCCTTGTTTTTTCCGTAACTCTTACAGTGAGATAGACCGCTTACGGATCGAGAATCGCAATAGCTTTTATATATGCTAGATTCTCGTACTAGCTATACCTTCTAAAGGGCGAGACGACAGGGAGCGAGCCGCGAGACTAGCAATACGCGCAGGGCAGGGGCGACTAGCGATAGACGGCGAAATAGGAGCGTGCGGAAGCGCTGAAGCCGCGGATACGAAGTGATACTCTAAATACTGGTAGACTAGATATATTTTCTTATTAGAGCTATACTTTCGATACTCTTACATCTCTATACTAATAGTACCTTTATACTATCCACATCATACTATACTCGCCTATATCTGTCTTATTTCAGTTGAGATCAACTGGACGTGAAATTTAGTTCTTGAAGACGTTTCGATATTCATCCGACTGGTTTTCTCCAGGTTCATCTGAATTGAGAGATCCGTCGCATGACTAGGGAACGTCTTCAAGAACTAAACGTCAAGGCCAGTGGGGCGAAGGGAGACCAGAGATAGACCATGGCGGGAGTATGAAGGAGAACCTGCACAAGTCATAGACTAGCGAGGACGGTCGATGACGCTCAAGTGACCCTGGGACGACGAGGGACCCTGCGAGCAGGAGCGAGACGTCGGACTGCCGGGGATACGAGCTAGAGACGCGAGACGAGCGAGAATTGCGAACTAGTTGACAGTCGAGACGAGCGGTATCTGCAAATACCCTGAGACGAGTCTAGACGATGAGTAGAGCGCAAACACAGTTAGACGAGTGAGACGCGCAGCTGTTATAGAGGAGAGACGGGTATACGAATTATACCGGCTAGACTGACTACACCGTCTATCCTCTCTATCTTCCATTGCTTTTTACATCTAAAGACGCTATGATCTAATACTCGGTAGTACGACGCCAGACCGCATGGACGAGCAGGAGAGCCATGACCCGTGGGGGAGACTTGAGCGAAAGACGCGATGACAGCCTAGGAACCTTCTATTACTTAACTCCTATTATACTATCTATACTCCTCTATATTCCTCGTTTCTTCAATACCCTGTATAACAACTATACTTTTCAGAATCTCTATACCCCCTATAATCTCTATACCCTCTAAACTCTTTGTACCCCTCTTGACTCTCTATAACCTCCATAGACGTATCAAAGAGTTTTGAGCGGATATAGAGAGTATAGAGAGTTATAAGGATACAGAGGGTACAGAAGGTATAGAGAGTACAGAGGGGTGTTAGGTCGAGGAGTCTAGAGGTTATTAGAGTAAAGAGGGTATGGAGATTATATATAGTTCAAAGGGTATATTAGAGTCTAAAGGTTTTGGAAGTATAACGAAATTGGGGTGTGAGATGAAAGGAGGACATAAGGAGGGTTACTTTACCAAGGGGATAGATACAGGGAACAAGCTTCCAGCAGGGTGGTAGGACTAATACAGTAAAGGATGGGGGGGGAGGAGAATGAAAGGGACCATAAGGAAGGGTTTACTTTACCCAAAGGGGATGATACAGGGAACAGCCTTCCAGCAGGGGTGGTAGGACTAATACAGTAAAGGTTGGGGGGTAAGGATGAAAGGGAACATAAGGAAGGGTTACTTTACCCAACGGGGATAGATACAGGATTAGCCTTCCAGCGGGGTGGTAGGATAATACAGTAAAGGGATTGGGGGGGAAGATGAAAGGGACATAAGGAAGGGTACTTTACCAAAGGGGATAATACAGGGGAACAGCCTTCCAGCAGGGGTGGTAGGACTCATACAGAAGGATTGGGGGGAAGGATGAAAGGGAAATAAGGAAGGGTTACTTTACCCAAAGGATAGATTACAGGAATCAGCCTTCCAGCAGGGGTGTAGGACCATTACAGTAAAGGATTGGGGGGAAGGATGAAGGGAACATAAGGAAGGGTACTTTATACCAAGGGATAGATACAGGGAACAGCCTTCCAGCAGGGTGGGTAGGACTAATACAGTAAAGGGATTGGGGGAGAGAAGATGAAAGGGACCATAAGGAAGGGTTACTTTACCCAAGGGGATAGATACAGGGACAGCCTTCCACCCCAATCCCTTTACTGTATTAGTCCTACCACCCCTGCTGGAAGGCTGTTCCCTGTATCTATCCCCTTTGGGTAAAGTAACCCTTCCTTATGGTCCCTTTCATCCTTCACCCCCAATTTCGTTATACTTTCCAAAACCTTTAGACTCTATATACCCTTTGAACTATATATAATCTCCATACCCTCTTTACTCTAAATAACCTCTAGACTCTCTATCCTCAACACCCTCTGTACTCTCTATACCTTCTGTACCCTCTGTATCCTATAAACTCTCTATACTCTCTATATCCTCAAAACTCTTTATACTCTATGGAGGTTATAGAGAGTCAAGAGGGTACAAAGAGTTTAGAGGGTATAGAGATTATAGGGGGTATAGAGATTCTGGAAAGTATAGGTTGTATAAAGGGTATTGAGAGTATAGAGGATATAGAGAGTATAGATAGTATAAAGGGTGTAGAGTATAGAAGGTATAGCTAGTATAGAGTATATAGATAGTATAAAAAGGTAATGAGAGTATAGATAGTATAGAGGGTATAGATAGTATAAAGAGTATTAAGAGTATAGAGTATATAGATAGTATAAAAGCTAATGAAAGTATAGATAGTATAGACGGTGTAGAGAGTATAGAAGGTATAATTAGTATAAAGTATATAAATAGTATAAAAGATAGAGAGTATAAATAGTATAAAGGGTGTTGAGAATATATATAGTATAGATAGTATAAAGGGTATTGAGAATACAGATAGTATAGATAGTATAAATAGTATAGAAATTATAGCTAGTATAGAGTATATAGATAGTATAAAAGGCATTAAGAGTATAGATAATATAGAGGGTATAGATAGTATAAAGGGTATTGAGAGTATAGAAAGTATAGCTAGTATATGCTTGTGAAGGTTCTCATTCATCCAGGCCATGGTATATCTCTTGTATTCAATTAGAACAACTGGACTTGAAGTTTAGTTCTTGAAGACGTTTCACTAGTCATGCGACTGGATCTCTCAATTCAGAATGACTTGAGAAAGCCAGTCGGATGAATAGCGAAACGTCTTCAAGAACTAAATTTCAAGTCCAGTTGATCTAACTGAATAAGACAGATATAGCTAGTATAGAGTATATATTGTGGATAGTATAAAAGGTAATATAGTATAGAGGATGTAGAGAGTATAGAAAGTATAGATAGTATAGAAAATATATATAGTATAAAAGGTATTTAGAGTATAGATAGTATAGAGGATGTAGAGAGTATAGAAGGTATAACTAGTTTAGAGTATATAGATAGTATAAAAGGCAATGAGAGTATTGATAGTATAGAGGGTATAGATACTGTAGTATAGAGAGTTTAGAAGGTATAGCTAGTACAGAGAATATAGCTAGTATAAAAGATATTGAGAGTATAGATAGTATAGAGGGTATATATACTGTAGAGAGTATAGAGGGTATAGATAGTATAGATTATATAGATAGTATAAAAGGTAATAAGAGTATATATAATATAGAGGGTATGGAGAGTATAGAAGGTATAGCTAGTATAGAGTATATAGAGAGTATAGAAGGTATAGCTAGTATAGAGTATATAGAGAGTACAAAAGGTAATAAGAGTATATATAATATAGAGAGTATAGAAGGTATAGATAGTATGGAGTATATAGAGAGTATAGAAGGTATAGCTAGTATAGAGTATATAGAGAGTACAAAAGGTAATAAGAGTATATATAATATAGAGGGTATAGAAGGTATAAGAGTATATAATATAGAGAGTATAGAAGGTATAGATAGTATGGAGTATATAGAGAGTATAGAAGGTAATAAGAGTATATATAATATAGAGGGTATAGAAGGTATAAGAGTATATAATATAGAGAGTATAGAAGGTATAGATAGTATGGAGTATATAGAGAGTATAGAAGGTATATGTACAGATGCTATGTTTAGGGTTTTGATGGGTCCATCTTCAGTACTATGGATGGAAGTGCAGCTGGGAGGCACCAACCCCAGTATGGAGACCATAGTGTGTGTGTGTGTGACATTATACTGGGGTTTGTACAGTCCCGGTGAAACTGATAGGGCCTGTACCCTCTGGGGTTGGAGGGGTTTATTTTCTACCCACATATTAATTATAAAGACCACTGGATTCATTCTCATGTATGTGTATTAGACGTGGGGTTACCGTGACTGTCACACTAACAAGCAAAATGAACCGAGAGTAACCTCTGTGAATGTCAAGCAAACTGTGCTCCCAGCACGGGGTATCATATCACTGTGAGGGGACCAGGAGAGTCGTCAGTGGATTATCCAGAGAGAATGTGAACTAGAGATGCTCCCTGGGGATCGGCCTCTTGCTGGCTCAATGAATTTTGATCTGGCTTGTTAATAGATGTCAAGATCAAAGCGATTCAGGAAGAGCAGAACTAAGGCAGCGGGGAGGGATTTAGTTATTTCTTTCCTGCCCCCCCCCCCCAACAGACTCTGTCCCTCTACAGAAACTCATAGAGCTCCATGTAACAATGTCTCTCCCAGCAGGTCAGTATAATGGTTGGTATTTGTAATGTGCCTAGGCAAACGGTGAATCATTGGGGAATTATAAGGATCTGAGAGGAGATTGGTCTGTAGGGTAAGGTCTGTTGTAGAGAGGGGTAGAGAAGCAGCCAATGAGAAATCAGCTGAGACTGAGCAAATCCATTGACTCCAATACAGTCATTTGTACTAAATAAAAAAAACCTGTATATATAACCCGACCGCCCAAACGTTGGGGGATGTGCACAATAAAATCACCTGAGAAATACCCGACCGCCCAAACGTTGGGGGATGTGCACAATAAAATCACCTGAGAAATACCCGACCGCGCAAACGTTGGGGGATGTGTACAATAAAATCAACCGAGAAATACCCGACCGCCCAAACGTTGGGGGATGTGCACAATAAAATCAACTGAGAAATACCCGACCGCCAAATGTTGGGGGATGTGCACAATAAAATCACCTGAGAAATACCCGACCGCCCAAACGTTGGGGGATGTGCACAATAAAATCACCTGAGAAATACCCGACCGCCCAAACGTTGGGGGATGTGTACAATAAAATCAGCCGAGAAATACCCGACCGCCCATACGTTGGGGGATGTACACAATAAAATCAACTGAGAAATACCCGACCGCCCAAACGTTGGGGGATGTGCACAATAAAATCACTTAAAAATACCCGACCGCCGAAACGTTGGGGGATGTGCACAATAAAATCATTTAAGACCTTTGGAGGATTCTCTAATTTAATGGTCAATATATTTTTTTTTCAAACATGTAATATAACATATAATACATGTAATATAACATATAATACATGTTTAATTCCCACCCAACCTCATCAATCTCCCCAACATTCTCTCCTACCAATCCAGATGTCCCATCACCCCTAACAGTAAACGTGCAGCGTTCCCATGGCAGATTGTGTCAGCAAATGCGATGACCAAAAGTAATCAGTAAAGAGATTTCCCACCACAGACCTTTGCATCTCTCGTAAAAAACTCTTTATCAATCTAACGAGCAGTTTCAATGGGTGTTCCCCGGAGACAAAGACATCGATTTCCTCCTAAATGGTTCCTCATGTGTTACCCTGGGGGAAATGGGGTTCACTGGTACAGGGTCACATGATGAGAACACAATCCTCAGCAATGCCTTAACACCAATAATGTCCCAAATGGACATTTATATGGTTGATGCATAGTGTGATGTCATTACCATCTCTCATTCCAATAAGGTTTACCTTCCCCCCGCCCTCCCCCCCCCGTATCCACAGTGTGAGGGACAGAAAACATGTAGATGTAAAGAATGGAATTAACCACCAATGAAATGGAGGCATGAAATAACTCAATGACACCGTAAAAACATAACTGTTGATGTCATAGTGTGATTGTCATTACGCCTCTCATTCCAATAAGCGTTTACCCCCCCCCCCCCCCCCTTTCCACAGTGTTAGAGGACAGGAAGAACATGTAATGTAAATAATAATGAGAATTAACTAAACTCCATGAAATGGAGGCATGAATAATCAAATACACTGTAAAGATATAATATTGTGGATATCCTGCAAACCTCTGTTCTCACTACCCTGACCTGGTTCACTATGTGTCTTAGCTCATAGTTCACTAGAATGTCTTCTTAGCAATCTGCTGTTATGTCATCATCCTAACTCCCCACAATCCCAACCATCTAACCACACTGATCACATAAAACGAGTTAACCTCTGACATCACACACACCACTAAACTGCCAGAGTTATTTAAGCTGAATGCGGGCCCTGGGCCAAGCTGAATTTGGGGGACGTTATCCCTATTTGTACCAAATATCCTTCACCCTGGAATAATTCTTCTTTCGTCGCTAGAGGGGCGCAATAGCCACATTAAGAAGGAGACCTTTAAATACAACCCCTAATACCCACGTATTTGCTGGCACTGCCACTGCCAGGATGGGTTAACCTTGGCAGATTTCCACATCAGTAAACGTGTCAAGTCAGTGGGCAGCGAGGCAGCAAATTTGAACGCAAGCGATGATTAAATTATGCATTGGATAAAGTGAATTATGGTCCCATATCTAGCGCAATGTCGCTGGTTAAATCTGTCCCCGGAATCGGTTACTGATCTGACGGTGTGCTGATTTCAATTAGAATTAGATGGTATTAATGATCATTAGTCCTGCCCTTCATTCAGAGACCCATAGAGGATGTCATCACACTATGACATCAACAGTTACTCTCCCTTAGTCACTACGACAAGTATCGTGTGACCTTGCTGAGGTCTCGTCTTTTGGGGGAAGTAACCTGCACGACAGGACGCGGCATGGTGTGGAATCAACACGGATACAACGGGTGAGCGCTCCTAACTGGAAACTGGTATTGGTTTCTTAATTTAATGATCCCCACGTGCGTTTGAATTCATAGGGCACAGCACCCAGTGGTACCAGGAGTTTATTAATACAAGCAACTGGAACATTTAGGATTGAATCCACTTTTGGGAAACCTTGAGTAAGGGGCCATCTGGTGTTTAAAGGGGAAGTTCAGCAGAAATAATATGTTTTCATGAAAATAGGCTAGTATTTTCCATCCCAATGACCTTACCTGCCCATCGCATTGTGTCTGTGTATAAATAACGCAACTGAAATACTGACTTCCTGTTTGCAGGACCCCTATAGAGACCGTGTTATGGTCTTGCCCTTGACCCAGCGCCTGGGTGGATTCAGTTGCTCAGTAGAGATCTGAGCATGTTTGACCCATCCAACAGCCAATCAGTAGAATGTACTGTTAGGACACTTCAAGGTATGGTGCTACTGGAGAAGAACCGTTACAGAACCTGAAATGTCAGCTCACTAATGTCAGCAGCGGGAACAGCAATGGTTATGAAATCAATGATTTTCAAAATGGGAGAGAAATAATGTGAATAACTAAGAAGGGCATCACACACACTACAATTTAACAATATTCATAATTTCCCCTGAACTGTACTGTCCCTTAAGGTAATGTTCCCCACCCTTAAAACACTCGTTACCTGCCCCAACCAGTATATTTTGCACTTTATACCTGGTTACAACGAGATATTTAAGGATAATTAATTTCCTCATTCCGCCCTCCCACCTGCTGTCATTCAAACGCTGCTGACATCCAGCCATGATTTGACTGTGGTTTTCCCTGCTGCCTCCTCTGCACATTTCAATCTGATAAAAAGCTCATTAGCAAGGGGGGAGGCAGATAATAGAATGTAACAGACCATGATGGTCCTCCTAGTTCTTCAGGAATGTACCACATCTAGACATCATGGGGCCCCCTGGGAAATCCCATCATCCCTATTAAAAGTTCCCCCAGATGCTGTAGATGCCCTCCTGTATAATCCAATGTGCCAGTTCCCTAGTAAGGTTTCCCCCTGTTCACACAGAGGGCCAGGTACCTCCTATCCCAGTAATTATCAAATTATCAGTCATTTCCTCTTCCTTCTTGCACGCGCCCTTGATTCCCCAGTATTCACCAGTCACTTCCCTGGTAAATATGAAGATTTCAGAGAGCCAAGTCATTGGTTTATTCATTGAATTAGTCCCGTGTGTTCAGCCAGAACAATGACAATCTCATAATGGAACCATCCATTCATCACTCACCACTTAATAGATCCTAAGGGACCAGATCAACGCCTGGGATTTTACCTACAATGTCACCTGCAATAGGCACACATCTACTAGGAATCAGGTTTCCCATGATTGCCGCTCTTTGGTCAGAACCTCATGTGTGATTAATCAATCGTCAGCATTAATAAGGAAATATATACAATAAATATCCAAACGGACAGCCACCCCCATAGTAGGTACAGCACTGTGCAACATTCCACCATGAAATCTCTGGTCTAGAACGCAGGCCCTTCCACTAACGGTTAATTGGCTGACCTTAATCTCATCCAGCACGTGAACCATATCGGTACCACGTAATACGGACGGAGGGTCCGTGTAAGAGCATGAGATCCACCCCCCCCCCCCCCACCAAGCTTCTGTTAATGTAAAACGCATTTCTATGAACGGACAATACCAAACATGAATCCTTACAAAGAAAAAAAACTTTCCTTTAGGGTTTTTTTTCTAATGTATTAATATAATATATGGATTATCAAAAGAGCTTCTGGTCTTGACATCCTCATATATCTCAGAACAACAGACAAACGCAAATAGGAATGGAATTTACGATCTTCAATCTGAAGGAGCTGGCAGAGTCCCAGGGGAGGGGGAAGGGGCCACGTGACGCATTCCCTGATGAAAGTCGATACGTCTATCGCCTGTCACTCTGTGTGTCCAATTACCCTCTTCCCTCTATCCCAGCGCTAATATGTGGACTTAAGGATCTATGTGTGCAGAGGATGCACAGCACAGGATTGTGTGTAGAATAGGATGATGTGCGGATAGGCGCTGCAGTATAGAAGACGTAGGATAGGCTGGCACAGGACTAGGAGGTGCAGGACAGGATGCATAGTGGAGGGTGCAGATAGGATGCATAGTATAGAAGGTGCAGAACAGGAAGATTGTAGGATAGGCTGGACAGGATAGGAGGTGTAGTATAGGCTGAACAGGAGGATGCATGATAGGAGGTTTCGGATTAGAGGCGTGAGAACAGGATGATGTGTGGATAGGCTGCACAGATAGGCGGTGCAGGATTGGCGATGCCGGATAAGTGGTCAGAATAGATAGGAGGTGCGGTATAAGAGGTGTAGATACAGATGATGTTTAGGATAGGCTGCAAAGGATAGGAGGTGCAGGATAGGCTTGCAAAGGCATAGGAGGTGCAGGATAGGCTGCAAAGATAAGGAGGTGCAAGATAGGAGTGTAGGATAGCTGCAAAGGATAGGTAGGTGAGTAGGCTGCAAAGGATAGGAGGTGCAGGATAGCTGAAATAGGAGGTGCAGGATAGGAGTTGTAGGATAGAGGTGTAGGATCGGCTTCAAAGGATAGGAGGTGCAGGATTGGAGATGCAGGATAGGCTGCAAAGGATCGGAGTGAGCAGGATAGGAGGTGCAGGATAGGAGGTGTAGGATAGGCTGCCAAGGATAGGAGGTGCAGGATCGGAGGTGGTCGGATAGTAGGTGAGTATAGGTGCAAGGTAGGAGGTGCGAGAGAGGTGTAGATAAGTGGTGCAGAATAGTATATAATAGTGGTCTGAAGGGTGCAGATAAATGGTGTAATACGGATGATGTGTGGATAGGCTGCAAAGGATAGGAGGTGCAGATAGGATGCCAGGGATAGGAGATGCAAGGATAGGTGCAGACATAGTATTAGGACAGGAGGTGCAGATAACGGTGTAGATAAGGATGATGTGTGGATAGCTTCACAGAAGGAGGTGTGGGATGGTGCAGGATAGGAGTGTGGGATAGGTGCACAGGTATGAGGTGCAGGATAGGATGCACAGGATAGGAGTTAGGATAGGATATTGTATTGTTAATAAAGACAAGAATAAATACTCAAACCAATTACAACCTACAGTAAGGGCATTTCCACACCCTAACCTATTTTACATAATGATTCGTCTCTGGCAGCTTGGAATGGCAGCCAGCTATTTGTGTCTGATACGCCGGACCTGGGAGCTGCAGATACTCAGAATTTTAGTTATTAATTAGCCCCATTTTGAAATGAAAAACTGACATCACTGGGGAATTTTAGCGGTGTCATGTGAAAATAAATCACACTCTATTAGAACAAGGGTAATGACACAATTTCAAAAGCCAAGTAAACTGCTTGCCTATTTTACTAGGTATCTGGTGTCCTATAAGTAAAAGTCCCTCTGGCAGAGAGCGATCAGTGCAGGGCAGGAGTCAGGGATATCTCCACACTTCGTATGCACCACCACCCACTTTCCTCCGGTCCGGGTGTCAGTCATGTAGAAGCCTTACCAGCAGAATGCCCTTAGCAGCATTCAGGCTAAACTTCTCAGGCGTTTAAACACGTGAACAACCCAACCACCCGATCTTGGGACAGAAAAGTACGCGATTGGCTAGTGGAGCGGAGGTGCCCGGATTGTGGTTATACCCCACATTTATATAACACCAATAGGCTGATGTATTTAAGAGATGTGAAAGTTTGCAGGAACTCAATCAGATGTTACTATTTACTGGTTACTGCAGTTAGACAGCATCTGATTGGCCGTTGAATTAATAGCAAAGCAGACATTTTTATTGCATCCAATCCCTACAATCTACTTATACCAGCCACCACACACAGACAAAGCAACTTTAACCCTTTAAATGCTAAGAAAAATCTTTTTAATATCTAAAGTCCCCCCATACACGTGATCGATATTTGCCGCTGGCAACCCCCCATCTTCAGTCCCCTCTTGCATTCTCAATTCAATTCAAGCAGCTCTTCGTATCAGTTTTCCAATCGTGCAATCTGCTATCTGGGTAATCCAATCGGAAGATCTCTGTCCCGTGTTGACCACTAATCTTTCCAACCTTTCCTCCATGTAAAGACAAAAAAGAACCTGTGGGCACTAGGGGTGCTGTTATACTGAGTCTATGGTACTAGCACATCTTCCCATACTATGTATTAATAACAAGGGACTGACCCTGCCAGGGTGTAAAACAAAGTCTGGCCTCTTACAATTACACTACCAGGAAATGTTATGCTAATCTGCAATACTTACTTTGTCCCCATTAGCAATCCTGCACTCTATAGGCCACCTCGTAAGTTGACCAAGCAGATAAACCACTATAGATCAGACTCACCGTTTATTGCGTGATTGGTGCTCCGTCCCAGGGCCAACCTGCAAACACACAATGACATTTCATCAGTACCAATGTATCTATTAATATATACACGCTGTTTTAACCCTATCATCATCACTATCCCACTGACACAACCCGATGGCCATGACCCCAGTGTCAGCTGGTAGTACTGCAAAGGCATGGCTGGAGAATGCCATTTTCTGTGATAACCCTTTTTATCCACAAACAGACAATCTGTCACTAACTTTTACCCCACTCACTGTCGCAGGTACAGTAGTTCTTCCAGGTATGTTGCTTTTCCTGCCAGTAACTAAATCAAGTATGGAATCACTCCCACATCATGAAGATGGCAAAACCTTCCAACTGATCCTTGAATAATGACTTTCCATTGGGTAATTGTAAGCTGACTTCGATAATGGAAAGACAAGAAAACCCAATGACATGAACTGAATGCCCCCTCTCTACCCTGCTTCCTCTTGCCCACGTTCCCTTCCCTCTCGCTAAAAAGTTTGTTTCCATTTCCTCTCTGAGTTTCTGAGCTCATTTATGAACGTTGCACAATCTCCGAATAAGCAGCTGGGGAATAGCATATCAGTCATCGCTATGTGTATCAAGTCCCATCCTATGACTGACAGATTGCTAAGAAAAGCAGTAAAGATGGGGCAACAGAACAATGGTGAGAATGAAAATGTTAATCTTACATCTTTCGGTTTCAAACTATTGCAATTTGTGGGGGGTTTTGGGTGGACCTTGGTCTTTGAAGGGCCACACATTCTTTCCCTCTTCGGTGGTAAGTCAATCGCCCTGTCTACACACAAAACAAAAACGTTTTTCCTTTTTACGTTTCCTGACTGCAGGCGATTATATAAAGCGGCTCTTGAGGGTCTGTGTACACAGTTCTTTCACACTGGGCTCACAGACAAGCTATACCATGCTAGACTGGCTGATTCCAGCTCTCTCGGCAGGAAGGCAGCAAAGCTCAGAGACAGATCTGTCTTAACAGCCCCTTGCCGGAATGCCCGACCTATGGAAAGCAAAGCCCAGCACCAGTTTTATTTGGCACACAGACCTGAACTCTAATCACATAAGACAAAGTCAGGAATTATCATAAAGATCACATTGGCATATCTTATTTATATTTCACTTACAGAGACTCGCAGGGATGTCATTAGGTATTTTTTATACAATTTCATTTCAAGGATTACACAGCACGTCCAGTCAGAACTAAGATATACGACTGTAACTGAAGGTTAAAGAGACGGGAGTAGCCGCCCCCCCCTACAAGTATAGACATCCCCCTACCCGTCAGTGGAGCAAAACAAACACAGGGGCCAACGCTGAACATAAAATCAAATAAAAACAAAAAAAACTAACTGGGAATCAACATAAGCAATTGTTTGAATAGTCCGTATTATTCCTACCACCCCTGCTGGAAGGCTGTTCCCTTAATCTATCCCTTTGGGTAAAGTAACCTTTCCTTATGTTCCCTTCATCCTTCACCCCCAACCCTTAAAATGTTTAGTCCCTACCGGACCACCACTGTGAAGGCTAACCCTGTACTATCCCCGTTGGGTAAAGTAACCCTTCTATCGTTCCCTTTCATCCTTCCCCCCAATCCTCGTTACTGTATTAGGTCCTTCCAACCCTGCTGGAAGGCTGTTCCGTGATCTAATCCCTTTGGGTAAAGTAACCCTTCCTTATGTTCCCTTTCATCCTTCACCCACCTCAAGTCCCTTACTGTATATAGTCAACCACCCCCTGCCTGGAAGGCTGTTCCCTGTATCTAATCCCCTCATGGGTAAAGTAACCCTTCCTTATGGTCCCTTTTCATCTTCTCTCCCCATCCCTTTACTGTATTAGTCCTACCCACCCCCTGCTGGGAAGGCTGTTCCCCCTGTATCTATCCCTTTGGTATAAGTCCCTTCCTTATGTTCCTTTCATCCGTCTCCCCCCAATCCTTTACTGTAATGGTCTCTCACACCCTGCTGGAAGGCTGATCCGTGTAATCTATCCCTTTGGGTAAAGTAACCCTTCCTTATGTTCCTTTCAATTTCATCCTTCCTCCCCAATCCCTTCTGTATGAGTCCTACCACCACCCTCGCTGAAGCTGTTCCCTGTATCTTCCCCTTTGGTAGAGTACCTTCCTTATGTTTCCCTTTTCATCATCTCCCCCCCCATCCCCTTTACTGTATTATTCCTACCCACCCCCGTGGAAGGCTATCCCTGTATCTATCCCCGTGGGTACAAGTAACCCTTCCTTATGTTCCCTTTCATCCTTACCCCCCAAGCCTTACTGTATTAGTCCTACCCACCCCTGCTGGAATGGCTGTTCCCTGTATCTATCCCTTTGGGTAAAAGTAACCCCTTCCTTATGGTCCCTTTCATTCTCTCCCCCCCCTCCCTTTTACTGTATTAGTCCTAACCACCCTGCTGGAAGCGTTTTCCCTGATCTACCCCTTTGGTTAAAGTACCCTTCCTTATGGTCCTCCTTTCATCCTCATTCCCACCCCATTTTCGTATACTTTCCAAACCTTTAGCTCTAATAATACCCGTTGAATATATATCGAATCTCCATACCCTCTTTAACTCTCAATACCTCTAGACTCCTCACCTGCAACACGCCTCCTGTACTCTCTATACTTCCTGTACCCTCTGTATCCTTTAACTCTCTATATACTCTCTATATCCGCTCAAAACTCTTTATACGTCTAATGGAGGTTATAGAGATCAAGAGGGTACAAGATTTAGAGGGTATAGAGATTATAGGGTGTATAAGATTCTGGAAATTATAGGTTTTATAACGGGTATGAAGTATAAGAGGATATAAGAGGTACTAGATAGTGATAAAGGGTGTAGAGTAGACGAAGGTTAGCTCGTTACGTCTATTCTCAGACTAGGTAAACAAAGGTCCCACGGGTCTCAGCTGTTCGATCCCTGCTCCGCTCTTCGGTCTCAGGCTCGTCTCCACTCGAGTCATCCCTGCTATGTCTCATGTGTCATAAACTTGATATAGAGTCATAGCACGGTGTATCATCACCGGTATAATCGTATACCCGTCTCTCCCCTACTCACAGCTCGAGCGCGTCTCACTCGTCTACCGGTGTGTTTGCGCTCTACTCTCGTCTCGACTCGTCTCCAGGGTCTTGCAGCATCCGCTCGTCCTGCGCTCGTCTCAACTCGTCTCGCATTCTCGCTCGTCTCGCGTCTATCGCCCTGCAGTCGACTCTCGCCTTCCGCTCAGGTACTGTCGCAGGGTACGTTAGAGCGTCATAGACCGTTATCCATACGCTAGTTAATGCTTGTGACGGTTCTCCTTCATCTCGCCGCCATGTTATCTCTGTATCTCACTTCGACACACTGGCCTTGAAACGTTTAGTTCTTGAAGACGTTTCCCTAGTCATGCGCGGAATCTCTCATTCAATGACTGGAGAAAACCAGTGGATGAATATCGAAACGTCTTCAAGAACTAAATTTCAGTCATTGATCTAACTGAATAAGACAGATATAGTGAGTATAGGTAATGATTGTGGATAGTAATAAAGGTATATCTAGTATGAGGATGTAAGAGTATACGAATTAGATAGTTAATAGAAAATATATACTAGTTCAGGTAATTATAGAGTATGCACTGTATCCGACGGAGCTACAGGCTTAGCAGTCTATCCTATTTCCTCTAGTCTAGTCGACTGTAAGCAGGACGTATTGCTAGTACTGAGGGCTCGACTACCTGGTATAGACCTTTAGAAGGTATAGCTGTACGAGAATCTAGCATATATAAAAGACTATTGACGATTTCGATCCGTTATAGCGTTATACTACTGTAAGAGTATAGGAACAGGGGGGTATTATATAAGATATATAGTTATATAGATAGTCATAAAGGTAATATAGATATAATATTATGAGAGGGTATGGAGTAGTATAGCGTTATAGAGAAGGTATTAGCAGTATGATGTAGAGCTAGTATAGAGATTATAGAGAGTATCGTAAAGGTAATAGAGTAGTACTTAAAATATGAGAGTATATATAATTGGTATAGAAGTATAGATATGGAGTATATAGAGAGTATAGAATGTATAGCTAGTACTAGATAGTATTCCGAGTAGTCCAAACAGGTAATAAGAGTAATATATAATATGAGGGTATAGAAGGTATAAGAGTAATACAATATAGAGAGTATAGAAGGTCTCGATAGTATGGAGTATATAGAGATATAGACGGTAGAAGAGTATATATCATATAGAGGGTTAGTAAGGTCTCAGAGTATATAATATAGAGAGTATAGAAGGATAGACTCGTCTGGAGTATATAGAGAAGTTGAAGGTAATAAGAAGTATTATACTATAGACGTGTATAGAAGGTCTTAGTAGTATAATAAGGAGTATAGAAGGTAAGATAGGTATGGAGTATCGAGAGTATAGAAGGTATAAGAGTATCTATATGAGATATAGAAGGTATAGAGGACATCATATAGAGAGTATAGAAGGTATAGATAGTCTAGAGTATAAACGGGTAATAAGATTATATAATATAGAGAGTATAAAGGTATACGATAGTATGAGTATATAGAAGTATAGAAGGTTAGATAGTATGAGTAATATAGAGGATAGAAGGTATAGTAGTATTGAAGTATATCGAGAGTATGACGTCATAAGAGTATATATAATATAGATGGTATAAATGTATACATTATATAATATAGAGATTTATAGACGGTATAGATAGTAATGATTATATAGAGGAGTATAGAAGGTAATAAGAGATATATATATCTAGGGTTGAAGGTAATAAGAGTATATATAATCTATAGATAATGAAGGTATAAGGTATATAATTAGAGGGTCTAGAATGTATAGATAGATGGATATAGAGAGTATAGAAGGTAATACGAGTATTATAATATAGAGAGTATAGAAGGATAAGATTATCTATATATAGTAGTATAGAAGGTATGATAGTATGGAGTATATAGAGAGTATATAAGGTTAAGAGTATCTAATATAGAGGGTATATAAGGTATAATAGTTTATATATAGAGTATATAAGGTATAGATTAGTATGGAGTATATATAGAGTAGGAAGGTAATAAGAGTATATAATATAGAGGTATGAAGGTAGACTAGTATCTAATATAGAGGGTATAGAAGGTATCAGATAGTATGGCTAATAGAGAGAGTATAGAAGGTAATAAGAGTATACTATAATATAGAGAGTAAATAGAATGTATACAGAGTGTAAAAAATATTTAATAATAAACAGAAAAAAAGAAAAAAAAAGAGTTCTAAAGGTAATGATAGTATGGAGTATCTAATATATAGAATGTAATAAAGTCTGAGGGTAGATATAAGAGGGTATAGAAGGTCTAAGAGATATAATTAGAGAGGTATAGAAGGTTAAGATAGTATGAGGTATATAGAGAGAGTAGAGCAGGTAATACGATATATATAATATAGAGGGTATAGAAGTTCGAGTACTATAATATAGAGATATAGACTCATATATAGTATGAGTCATATTAGAGAGTATAGAAGGTATATGTACAGATGCTATGTTTAGGTTTTGATGGGTCCATCTTCGTACTATGGATGGAAGTGCAGCTGGGAGCACCAACCCCAGTATGGAGACCATAGTGGTTGTGGTGACCATTATACTGGGTTTGTACAGTCCCGGGAAACTGACTAGGGTTTAATTTTCTACCCACATATTAATTATAAGACCACTGGATTCATTCTCATGTATGTGTATTAGACGTGGGGTTACCGTGACTGTCACACTAACAAGCAAATGACCCGAGAGTAACCTCTGTGAATGTCAAGCAAACTGTGCTCCCAGCACGGTACATATCACTGGAGGGGACCAGGAGAGTCGTCAGTGGATTAATCCAGATAGATAGTGAACTAGAGATGCCTCCCTGGGGATCGGCCTCTCTGGCTCAATGAATTTTGATCGTGCTTGTAATAGATGTCAAGATCACATTCAGGAAGAGCAAAGAACTAAGGCAGAGGGGAGGCGTTTAGTTATTTCTTTCCTGCCCCCCCCCAACAACTCTGTCCCTCTACACAAACTCATAGAGCTCATGTACCAATTCTCTCTCCCAGCAGGTCAGTATAATGGTTGGTATTTGTAATGTGCCTGGCAAACGGTGAATCATTGGATGATAAGGATCTGAGGAGATTGGTCGTGTTGTAGAGGGGGTAGAGAAGCAGCCATGAGAAAATCAGCTGAGACTGACAAATCCATTGACTCCAATACAGTCATTTGTACTAAATAAAAAAACCTGTATATATATACCCGACCCGCCCAAACGTTGGGGGATGTGCACAATAAAATCACCTGAGAAAATACCCACCGCCCAAACGTTGGGGGATTGCACAATAAATCACCTGAGAATACTACTGCCCAACTTGGGGGATGTGCACAATAAAATCACCTGAGAAATACCCGACCCGCCCAACGTTGGGGGATTACATAAATCACCTGAGAAATACCCGACCGCCCAAACGTTGGGGATGTGCACAATAAAATCACCTGAGAAATACCCGACCGCCTGCCAAACGTTGGGGGATGTGCACAATAAAATCACCTGAGAAATACCCACCCGCCGCAAACGTTGGGGGATGTGTACAATAAAAATCAACCGAGAAATACCCGACCGCGCAAACGTTGGGGGATGTTACAATAAAATCAACCGAGAAATACCCGACCGCCCAAACGTTGGGGGATGCACAATAAATCAACTGAGAATACCCGACCGCCAAATGTTGGGGGATGTGCACAATAAAATCACCTGAGAAATACCCGACCGGCCCAAACGTTGGGGATGTGGCACAATAAATCACCTGAGAAATACCCACCGCCCAAACGTGGGGGGATGTGTACAATAAATCAACCGAGAATACCCGACCGCCCATACGTTGGGGATGTACCAATAAATCAACTGAGAAATACCCCCGACCGCCCCAACGTTGGGGGATGTGCACAATAAATCACCTGAAAAATACCCGCCGCCGAAACGTTGGGGATGTGCACAACTAAATCATTTAAGACCTTTGAGGATTCTCTAATTAATGGTCAATATATTTTTTTTTCAAACATGTAATATAACATATAATACATGTAATATAACATATAATACATGTAATATAACATATAATACATGTAATATAACATAATACATTATCTTGGATAAAACACAATTCAGTATGGATGACATGGGTACAAGTATACAGTTGTTTATTAAATAATATAGAGTGATTGGTTATAAAGAATTAGAGTGCATTACAATGTTTATGGTTTTTTCCAGGTAATAGGTTTAGACAGTTAATGAAATGAGGTAGAGTACACTTCCTCACGTTGTAGTAATGGGTGTGTAGGGATGTTTTTTGGGACTGATTATCCAGAGTCTTTCCTCCAGTCTGGTAAGAGCCGTATAACCACATGGACCATATTTTGTAGAACGTTGGAATCTTGGATTCTTTCATTGATGCAGATTTCATTCATTTTATGTATTGTTCTGGAAAATATTAGGGATGGATTTCTCCATTGGGCTCCTATTGCTATATTGGAAGATAACATGACAAATTGTGCCCAGATATTAGTTTGTTGATTTCTGGGTTTGGTTTTATGGGTATTAAAGTAACCCTTGAGGTTAGTTGGAAGACCTCTTCCCAGTAGGTCAACGGTATCGGGCAGGACCGCCATATGTGATACGTGTTTCCTAGGTTTCCAAAGTTTCAGAAACATTGTGGGCTGATGTAGATGAGTCGGGACTCGTAAAACTTTTAGAGCTGTTTCTCTTAAGGCAATATTCATATTCCCTTGTTTAATTTTGCGAAGATGTGTGCCCAGTTTGAGTCTTCCCAAGTTTCTTGAATGTTATCTTCCCAGGCTCTTTGGAAGGCGTGTTTGGCTGGCGTGGGTGTGTTAGAGCCATTAATAAATATCTGTAAGGTTGCCTTTGCTGATGGGGGAATAATGACATGTTCTTTCGAATTCGGTTACGTCGTTAATGGATGTATTAGTTTGAAACTCTTTATTGATGTAGTGGAGTATTTGTATCTTTTTTTTTTAATCTGTCCGTTGTTATTAGGTTCCCGATTCGATAAATTGTATGACTCTGAAGAATTTTGCTTCTTTCCACCAGTTAAAGCTGCGATTCTCTAATTGAATGTAACTCCTTCCCAGGGATTCTATTCCATTAATGTTGTGTATTTTATCCGTATAAAGCATTACAACACACAGAATTCAGACAAAAGGGGAAGATAAGATAAACTACGGAAATCTTTACCAAGACAGAGCCCTAGATTTAGTGCTCGGATGTAGGTTACGCCGGGGCCACAGTAAGTGAGTAAATAGAAAATAACAGGAGCATTAGGGGCCCTGAATTGACCCGCGATGCTCGGTAATGGGGGGATTAGCCAGCGGATGGATAACGCACAGCACATTAGACACATTTCCATTACTCAGAGGTCACACACATTAAGGACCAGTAAAAGGATCCACAGTATCACAATTACAGCAAAAATCCATCCTGCGCGTTCAATAATCTGTAATGGAAAACCGGATCCTCTGGAGTCACTGGGGTCCCATTCTACGGTAATACACCCGGGTCCGACAGTGGGGCTCATTTTACCCATTAAGAATATCCAAGTAACAAATCCGATACCTATAAATCTGTAGGTCAGCAGTGTCCAACCTGCACCTCCACAGCTGTAGTTTAACTACATCGCTCAGCCTGAACCTCCAACAATCCTCTGTCTGATATTTTGATTGGATTGTGCTGGAGATAATGTGGAAAATTAGCAGCCTACTGATTGGTCCCAAGTGACTCCTTTTCATAGCGCTGTGTGAACGATCAATTTGCTTGCCAGACGGAAGTTTATTAATGGACTTTATTTTAAGGCTCCAGATAAAAGAAAAATCTTTGGAGAACAAATCAGGAGTCCCTAACGGCACAGAGTGGCTCATAATATATCCTGGCACCAACACTCTTGTATGTACCCAAAGCCGCATTGTGACTGGCTATTTATAAGTGACCAATCATAATGCAGACTGCAATAGGAAGTAGCAAATCAAAATACAGGCAGCCAGATCCTCAGGAAGGATAAGCAGAGGTTCCTGGAACATGCAGCAGGGTAAACTCATTGGGGCAGAGGAAAGGTTTAGCGGAGCCGGTGATGATTCGGGTGACGTTTGCTCTGACCCCTGGCGCAGGGCTGGGCAATACACTACAGCAGGGAAGTAGTTCCATTAACACAGCGTCTGCCTTGTGCTTCTGTGTGTGCTGAACGTCTAAGGAGCTGCCAAGGTTGAAATGTTAAAATAAGGATAATGATATGACGTTGAGAGATAGGACTGAGTGTGTGACACTGGCCCCTGCACAAGCAGCTATGGGTTCCGGCCCTTCCCAGACCGTATCGGGGTCAGATCAGTACCTTCCAGCAGAGATGGAGGCCTATTTATAGGTGTGGGATGACAGAATTGGGTGAGAAACGGACCTAAAAAGGGAATATAAATGGGAACGCACAGCTGGGAGAATTAAACAGATTTTATTCCTTCCAGCTAATGGCGACCACAACCAAAAAAGCAAACAGCCCTATAGAGATCCACAGACCTAGAAATATGCAGGGAGATTCAATAAAAGTTCTTATCGTTTAAAATGGTGCTAATTTTGCCCCAACCAATCAGATGTTATTTAACATTGAAAAGCTAACATCTGATTGGTTGGGGCTAAATTAGCACCATTTTAAACGATAAGAACTTTTATTGAATAACCCTGATGGTTTGTAATGTAGAACTGGTGTTTATATATTTAATGTATCATTGGTTTTGCCGTCTGTGACCTTTACATTCCCGACCCCATGGGTACCTGAAAGGGTAAAAAAGGTGAAAAGTTTTACCTGTGCTTTTAATCTGCAGTAACCAATCAAATGAGAGCTTTTTATTAGGTTACCACAGTAAGAGAATATCTGATTGGTTGTGGTGCATTAACTATCTCAAACACTTTTGCATCAGCACCAAATGTTTAAATTATTCACCAGTAAACCTTTAAAGACACAGTAACTTATCGTTTAAGGTTCGCGTGGCCCTCGTATTTATCTCTTACCAGTCAGCCATTTGTTAAAATCCCCGCAGCACAATGGCTTGCAGGTGTTGGCCTATATGTACAGTCTGCTGGTGATTTTAATTATTTCATTAAAATGCCCAGAATTCTGGGAGTTTTACGGGGTTATTCAATAAAAGTTCTTATCGTTTAAAATTTTCCCCAACCAATCAGATCCTATTTACATTTGAAAGCTAACATCTGATTGGTTGGGGCAAAATTAGCACCATTTTAAATGATAAGAACTTTTATTGAATCTCCCTGTTAGTTTTTTAAACATCGGCAGGGCCACAGGCTGGATATTCCTGCCTTAAATCTTATAAAAAGACATTATAAAATGACACAGTCCACAGAATTAACTAACCAAACCCAAAGTTCTAATTCCAATCATTTCTGATGTAGAAACACAGGCAATTTCTGGGCAATAGCTGGCGTTGTACCTGGGAGGAGCTGGTTAAGGAGGGAATCAGGTCCGGTGTTTGACCCTCGCTGTGATGCCCACTCGTGTCTCCGGTTCGATCCCCTTCCAATCTCAAGGCTCGGCCAAGCTGACAGTAGTTCCTCTTCCCCAGAAAACAACTTTCCACTTTCTGCAAAAAATAAAAAAAATATTTTGTGATTAGACATTTCTACTATGTCTATAGAATGAGGAATAAGGATGGCTACCATGTCTATAGAATGAGGAATAAAGGATGGCTACCATGTCTATAGAATGAGGAATAAGGGATGGCTTCCATGTCTATAGAATGTGGAATAAGGGAGGCTACCATGTCTATGAATGTGGAATAAAGGATGGTACCATGTCTATAGAATGAGGAATAAGGGATGGCTACCATGTCTATAAATGAGGAAAATGGATGCTACCATGTCATAAAATGTGGAATAAAGGATGGCTCCCATGTCTATAGAATGAGGAATAAGGGATGGCTACCATTTATAGAATAGGAATAAGGGATGGCTACCATGTCTATAGAATAGGATAAGGGATGGCTACCATCTATAGAATGAAATAGGGATGGCTACCATGTCTATAGAATGAGGAATAAGGGATGGCTACCATGTCTATAGAATGAGGAATAAGGGATGGCTCCCATGTCTATAGAATGAGGAATAAGGGATGGCTACCATGTTTATAGAATGAGGAATAAGGGATGGCTACCATGTCTATAGAATGAGGAATAAGGGATGGCTACCATGTCTATAGAATGAGAATAAGGGCTACCATGTCTATAGAATGAGGAATAGGGGATGGCTACCATGTCTATAGAATGAGGAATAAGGGATGGCTACCTTCTATAGAATGAGGAATAAGGGATGGCTACCATGCTATAGAATGAGGAATAAGGGATGGCTACCATGTCTATAGAATGAGGAATAAGGGATGGCTACCATGTCTATAGAATGAGGAATAAAGGATGGCTACCATATCTATAGAATGAGAAATAAGGGATGGCTACCATGATCTATAGAATGAGGAATAAGGGATGGCTACCATGTCAATAGAATGAGGAATAAGGGATGGCTACCATGTCTATAGAATGAGGAATAAGGGATGGCTACCATGTCAATAGAATGAGGATAAGGGATGGCTACCATGTCTATAGATGAGGAATAAGGGATGGCTACCATGCTATAAATGAGGATAAGGGATGGCTACCATGTTTATAGAATAAGGAATAAGGATGGCTACCATGTCTATAGAATAGGATAAGGATGGCTACCATGTCTATAGAATGAGGAATAAGGGATGGCTACCATGTCTATAGAATGAGGAATAAGGGATGGCTACCATGTCTATAGAATGATAATAAGGGATGGCTACCATGTCTATAGAATGAGGAATAAGGGATGGCTACCATGTCTATAGAATGAGGATAAGGATGCTACCATGTCTTAGAATGAGGAATAAGGATGGCTACCATGTCTAAGAATGAGGATAATAGATGGCTACCATGTCTATAGAATGAGGATAAGAGATGGCTACCATGTCTATAGAATGAGGAATAAGGGATGGCTACCATGTCTATAGAATGAGAATAATATATGGCTACCATGTCTAGAATGAGATAGAGATGGCTACCATGTCTATAGAATGAGGAATAAGGGATGGCTACCATGTCTACAGAATGAGGAATAATGGATGGCTACCATGTCTATAGAATGAGGAATAAGGGTGACTACCATGTCTATAGAATGAGAAATAAGGGATGGCTACCATGTCTTTAGAATGAGTAAAAAGGGATGGCTCCATGTATAATGTGGAATAAAGATGGCTACCATGTCTATAGAAGGAGGAATAAGGATGGCTACCATGTCTTTAAATGAGGAAAAATAGATGGCTACCATGTCTATAGAATGTGAATAAGGATGGCTACCATGTCCATAGAATGAGGTATAAAGGATGGCTACCATGTCTATAGAAATAGAATAAGGATGGCTACCCTGTCTATAGAATGAGGAATAATAGATGGCTACCATGTGTATAGAATAAGGAATAAAGGATCGCTACCATGTCTATAGAATGAGGAATAAGGGATGGCTACCATGTGTAAGAATGAGGAATAAGGGATGGCTACCATGTGTATAGAATGAGGAATAAGGGATGGCTACCATGTCTATAGAATGAATAAGGATGCTACCATGTCTATGGAATGAGTAATAAGGGATGGCTACCATGTCTACAGAATGTGGAATAAAGGATGGCTACCCATGTCTATAGAATGAGGAATAATAGATGGCTACCATGTGTATAGAATGAGGAATAAGGGATGGCTACCATGCCTATAGAATGAGGAATAAGGGATGGCTACCATGTCTATAGAATGAATAAGGGATGGCTACCATGTCTATAGAATGAGGAATAAAGGATGGCTACCATGTCTATAGAATGAGGAATAAGGGATGGCTACCATGTCTATAGTGAGGAATAAGGGATGGCTACCATGTCTATAGAATGTGGAATAAAGGATGGCTACCATGTCTATAGAATGAGGAATAAGGGATGGCTACCATGTCTATAGAATGAGGAATAAGAGATGGCTACCATGCCTATAGAATGAGGAATAAGGGATGGCTACCATTCTATAGAATGAGAATAAGGGATGGCTACCATGTCTATAGAATGAGGAATAAGGGATGGCTACCATGTCAATAGATGAGTATAATGGAATGGCTACCTATCTATAGAATGAGGATAAGGGATGGCTACCATGTCATAGAATGAGAATAAAATGGCTCCATGTCTATAGAATGAGGAATAAGGGATGGCTACATGTCTAAAGAATGAATAAGGATGGCTACCATGTCTATAGATTAGGAATATAAGGATGGCTACCATGTCTATAGAATAGGAATAAGAGATGGCTACCATGTCTATGAATGAGGAATAGAGATGGCTACCATGTCTATAGAATGAGGAATAAGGATGGCTCCCATGTCTATAGAATGAGGAATAAGAGATGGCTACCATGTCTATAGAATGAGAATAAGATGGCTACCATGTCTATAGAATGAGATAATAGATGGCTACCATGTCTATAGAATGAGGAATAAGAGATGGCTACATGTCTAAGAATGAGGAATAAGGGATGGCTACCATGTCTAATGAGGATAATAGTGGCTACCATGTCTAAGAATGAGGAATAATAGATGGCTACCATGTCTATAGAATGAGGAATAGGATGCTACCATTCTTAGAATGAGGATAAGTCTACTGTCTATAGAAAGGATAAGGTGGCTACCATGTCTACAGAATGAGGAATAAGGGATGGCTACCATGTCTGATAGATGAGGAATAATGTGATGGCTACCATGTCTTAGAATGTGGAATAAGATGCTACCATGTCTAAAGAATGGGAATAAAGGATGGCTACCATGTCTATAGAATGAGTATAGGAAATGGCTACCATGCCTATAGAATGAGAATAATGGATGGCTACCATGTCATAGAATGAGGAATAGGGATGGCTACATGTCTATAGAATGAGGAATAAGGGATGGCTACCATGTCAATAGAATGAGGATAGGGATGGCTACCATGTCTATAGAATGAGGAATAAGGGATGGCTACCATGCTATAGAATGAGGAATAAGGGATGCTCCATGTTATAGAATGAGGAAATAGGATGGCTACCATGTCTATAGAATGAGGAATAAGGGATGGCTACCATGTTTATAGAATGAGGAATAAGGGATGGCTACCATGTTTATAGAATGAGGAATAAGGGATGGCTACCATGTCTATAGAATGAGGAATAAGGGATGGCTACCATGTCTATAGAATGAGTAATAAGGGATGGCTACCATGTCTTATATGAGGAAAAAGGATGGCTACCATGTCTATAGAATGAGAATAAGGGATGGCTACCATGTCATAGAATAGGAATAGGATGGCTACCATGTCTATAGAATGAGGAATAGATGGCTACCATGTCTATAGAATGAGGAATAGAGTGGCTACCATGTCATAGAATGAGGATAAGGATGGCTACCATGTCTATAGAATGAGGAATAAATATGGCTACCATGTCTATAGAATGAGGAATAATGATGGCTACCATGTCTATAGAATGAGGATAAGGGATGGCTACCATGTCTATAGAATGATGAATAAGGATGGCTACCATGTCTTATAATGGAATAAGGATGGCTACCATGTCTAAGAAGTAGGATAATGGATGGCTACCATGTTCTATAGAATGAGGAAAAGGGATGACTACCATGTCTATAGAATGAGAAATAAGGGATGGCTACCATGTCTTTAGAATGAGTAATAAGGGATGGCTACCATGTCTATAGAATGGGAATAAAGGATGGCTACCATGTCTATAGAATGAGGAATAAGGATGGCTACCATGTCTATTAAATGAGGAAAAATAGATGTCTACCATGTCTATAGAATGTGGAATAAAGGATGGCTACCATGTCCATAGAATGAGGTATAAAGGATGGCTACCATGTCTATAGAATAAGGAATAAAGGATGGCTACCTGTCTATAGAATGAGGAATAATAGATGGCTACCATGTGTATAGATAAGGAATAAAGGATCGCTACCATGTCTATAGAATGAGGAATAAGGGATGGCTACCATGTGTATAGAATGAGGAATAAGGGATGGCTACCATGTGTATAGAATGAGGAATAAGGGATGGCTACCATGTCTATAGAATGAGGAAAAATAGATTTACAATGTCTCTATAGAATGTGGAATAAAGGATGGCTACCATGTCCATAGAATGAGGTATAAAGGATGGCTACCATGTCTATAGATAAGGAATAAAGGATGGCTACCCTTCTATAGAATGAGGAATAATAGATGGCTACCATGTGTATAGAATAGGAATAAGGTCGCTACCATTTTATAATAATGAGGAATAAGGGATGGCTACCATGTGTACAGAATGAGGAATAAGGGATGGCTACCATGTGTATAGAATGAGGAATAAGGGATGGCTACCATGTGTATAGAATGAGGAATAAGGGATGGCTACCATGTCTATGGAATGAGGAATAAGGGATGGCTACCATGTCTACAGAATGTGGAATAAAGGATGGCTACCCTGTCTATAGAATGAGGAATATAGATGGCTACCATGTATAGAATGAGGAATAAAGGATGGCTACCATGTCTATAGAATGAGGAATAAGGGGTGGCTACCATGTCTATAGAATGAGGAATAATAGATGACTACCATGTCTATAGAATGAGGATAATAGATGACTACCATGTCTATAGAATGAGGAATAAGGGGTGGCTACCATGTCTACAGAATGAGGAATAAGGGATGGCTACCATGTCTATAGAATGAGGAATAAGGGATGGCTACCATGTCTATAGAATGTGGAATAAAGGATGGCTACCATGTCTATAGAATGTGGAATAAGGGATGGCTACCATGTCTATAGAATGAGTAATAAGGGATGGCTACCATGTCTATAGAATGTGGAATAAAGGATGGCTACCATGTCTATAGAATGAGGAATAAGGGAAGGCTACCATGTCTATTAAATGAGCAAAAATAGATGTCTACCATGTCTATAGAATGTGGAATAAAGGATGGCTACCATGTCTATAGAATGAGGAATAAAGGATGGCTACCATGTCTACAGAATAAGGATAAGGATGGCTCCATGTCTATAGAATGGGAATAAAGGATGGCTACCATGTCTATAGAAGTGAATAAAGATGGCTACCATGTCTTAGAATGAGGATAAGGATGGCTACCATGTCTATAGAATGGGGAATAAAGGATGGCTACCATGCCTATAGAATAAGGAATAAGGGATGGCTACCATGTCTATAGAATGAGGAATAAGGGATGGCTACCATGCCTATAGAATGAGGAATAAGGGATGGCTACCATGTCTATAGAATGAGAATAAGGGATGGCTACCATGTCTATAGAATGAGTGAATAAGGGATGGCTACCATGTCAATAGAATGAGGAATAAGGGATGGCTACCATGTCTATAGAATGAGGAATAAGGGATGGCTACCATGCTATAGAATGAGGAATAAGGGATGGCTACCATGTTTATAGAAAAATGAGAATAAGTGTGGCTCCATGTCTATAGAATGAGGAATAAGGGATGGCTACCATGTTTATTAGAAGATGAGGAATAAGGGGATGGCTACCATGTCTATAGAATGAGGAATAAGGGATGGCTACCATGTCTATAGAATGAGTAATAAGGGATGGCTACCATGTCTATAGAATGAGGAATAAGGGATGGCTACCATGTCTATAGAATGAGGAATAAGGGATGGCTACCATGTCTATAGAGTGAGGAATAAGGGATGGCTACCATGTCTATAGAATGAGGAATAATAGATGCTACCGCTATAGAATGAGGAATAAGAGATGGCTACCATGTCTATAGAATGAGGAATAAGGGATGGCTACCATGTCTATAGAATGAGGAATAAATATGGCTACGATGTCTATAGAATGAGGAATAAGAGATGGCTACCATGTCTATAGAATGAGGAATAAGGGATGGCTACCATGTCTATAGAATGAGGAATAAGGGATGGCTACCATGTCTATAGAATGAGGAATAAGGGATGGCTACCATGTCTACAGAATGAGGAATAATGGATGGCTACCATGTCTATAGAATGAGGAATAAGGTGATGACTACCATGTCTATAGAATGAGAAATAAGGGATGGCTACCATGTTCTTAGAATGAGTAATAAGGGATGGCTACCATGTCTATAGAATGTGGAATAAAGGATGGCTACCATGTCTATAGAATGAGGAATAAGGGATGGCTACCATGTCTATTAAATGAGGAAAAATAGATGTCTACCATGTCTATAGAATGTGGAATAAAGGATGGCTACCATGTCCATAGAATGAGGTATAAAGGATGGCTACCATGTCTATAGAATAAGGAATAAAGGATGGCTACCCTGTCTATAGAATGAGGAATAATAGATGGCTACCATGTGTATAGAATAAGGAATAAAGAATCGCTACCATGTCTATAGAATGAGGAATAAGGGATGGCTACCAGTGTTATAGAATGAGGAATAAGGGATGGCTACCATGTGTAAGAATGAGGAAAAGGGATCTACCATTGTATAGAATGAGGAATAAGGATGGCTACCATGTCTACGAATGTGGAATAAGGATGGCTACCCTGTCTATAGAATGAGGAATAATAGATGGCTACCATGTCTATAGAATGAGAAAGAGATGGCTACCATGTCTTAGAATGAGATAAGAGATGGCTCCCATCTATAGAATGAAATAAAGATGGCTACCATGTCTATAGAATGAGGAATAAGAGGATGGCTACCATGTCTAGATGAGAATAGAGATGGCTACCATGTCTAGAGAATGAGGAATGAGATGGGCTACCATGTCTATAGAATGAGGAATAAGAGATGGCTACCATGTCTATAGAATGAGGAATAAGAGATGGCTACCATTTCTATAGAATGAGGAATAAGAGATGGCTACCATGTCTATAGAATGAAGAATAAGAGATGGCTACCATGTCTATAGAATGAGGAATAATAGATGGCTACCATGTCTATAGAATGAGGAATAAGAGATGGCTACCATGTCTACAGAATGAGGAATAAGGATGGCTACCATGTCTATAGAATGAGGAATAATAGATGGCTACCATGTCTACAGAAGAGGAATAATAGATGGCTACCATGTCTATAGAATGAGGAATAATAGATGACTACCATGTCTATAGATGAGATATAGATGTACATGTCAGAATGAGGAATAAGGGATGGCTACCATGTCTATAGAATGAGGAATAATGGATGGCTACCATGTCTATAGAATGTGGAATAAAGGATGGCTACCATGTCTAAAGAATGTGGAATAAAGGATGGCTACCATGTCTATAGAATGAGTAATAAGGAATGGCTACCATGTGTATAGAATGTGGAATAAAGGATGGCTACCATGTCTATAGAATGAGGAATAAGGGATGGCTAGCATGTCTATTAAATGAGGAAAAATAGATGTCTACCATGTCTATAGAATGTGGAATAAAGGATGGCTACCATGTCTATAGAATGAGGAATAAGGATGGCTACCATGTCTATAGAATAGGAATAAGGATGGCTACCATGTCTATAGAATGTGGAATAAAGGATGGCTACCATGTCTATAGAATGTGAATAAAGGATGCTACATGTCTATAAATGGAGGATAAGGTGGCTACCATGTCTATAGAATGGGGAATAAAGGATGGCTACCATGTCTATAGAATAAGGAATAAGGGATGGCTACCATGTCTATAGAATGTGGAATAAAGGATGGCTACCATGTCTATAGAATGTGGAATAAGGATGGCTACCATGTCTATAGAATGTGGAATAAAGGATGGCTACCATGTCTATAGAATGAGGAATAAGGGATGGCTACCATGTGTATAGAATGAGGAATAAGGGATGGCTCCATGTGTATATAATGAGGAATAAGGGGTGGCTACCTGTGTACAGAATGAGGAATAAGGGATGGCTACCATGTCTATAGAATGTGGAATAAAGGATCGCTACCCTGTCTATAGAACGAGGAATAATAGATGGCTACCAGTGTGTAGAATGAGGAATAAAGGATGGCTACCATGTCTATAGAATGAGGAATAAGGGATGGCTACCATGTCTATAGAATGAGGAATAAGGGATGGCTACCATGTCTATAGAATGAGGAATAAGGGATGGCTACCATGTCTATAGAATGAGGAATAATAGATGGCTACCATGTCTATAGAATGAGGAATAAGATGGCTACCATGTCTATAGAATGAGGAATAAAGGATGGCTACCATGTCTATAGAATGAGGAATAAAAGATGGCTACCATGTCTATAGAATGAGGAATAAAGGATGGCTACCATGTCTATAGAATGAGGAAAAGGGATGGCTACCATGTCTATAGAATGAGGAATAAGGGATGGCTACCATGTCTATAGAATGAGGAATAAGGGATGGCTACCATGTCTATAGAATGAGGAATAAGGGTGGCTACCATGTCTAAGAATGAGGAATAAAAATGGCTGCCATGTCTATAGAAGAGGAATAAGGGATGGCTACCATGTCTATAGAATGAGGAATAGGGATGGCTACCATGTCTATAGAATGGAATAAGGGATGGCTACCATGTCTATAGAATGTGGAATAAAGGATGGCTACCATGTCTATAGAATGTGGAATAAGGATGGCTACCATGTCTATAGAATGAGGAATAAAGGATGGCTACCATGTCTATAGAATGGGGAATAAAGGATGGCTACCATGTCTATAGAATAAGGAATAAGGGATGGCTACCATGTCTATAGAATGTGGAATAAAGGATGGCTACCATGTCTATAGAATGTGGAATAAAGGATGGCTACCATGTCTATAGAATGAGGAATAAGGGATGGCTACCATGTCTATAGAATGAGGAATAAGGGATGGCTACCATGTGTATAGAATGAGGAATAAGGATGGCTACCATTGTCAGATGAGGAATAAAGGGATGGCTACCAGGTCTATAGAATGAGAATAAGGGATGCTACCATGTCTATAGAATGGGAATAAGATGCTACCTGTCTATAGAAGGGAATAAGATGGCTACCATGTTATAGAATAGAAAGATGGCTACCATGTCTATAGAATGAGGAATAAGGGATGGCTACCATGTCTATAGAATGAGGAATAAGGGATGGCTACCATGTCTATAGAATGAGGAATAAGGGATGGCTACCATGTCTATAGAAGAGGAATAAGGGATGGCTACCATGTCTATAGAATGAGGAATAAAGGTGGCTACCATGTCTTAGAATGAGGAATAAATGGCTACCATGTCTATAGAATGAGGAATAAGGATGGCTACCATGTCTATAGAATGAGGAATAAGGATGGCTACCATGTCTATAGAATGAGGAATAGGGATGGCTACCATGTCTATAGAATGAGGAATAAGGGATGGCTACCATGTCTATAGAATGAGGAATAAGGATGGCTACCATGTCTATAGAATGAGGAATAAAAGATGGCTACCATGTCTATAGAATGAGGAATAAGGATGGCTACCATGTCTATAGAATGAGGAATAAAGATGGCTACCATGTCTATAGAATGAGGAATAAGGGATGGCTACCATGTCTATAGAATGTGGAATAAAGGATGGCTACCATGTCTATAGAATGAGGAATAAAGGATGGCTACCATGTCTATAGAATGAGGAATAAAAGATGGCTACCATGTCTATAGAATGAGGAATAAAGGATGGCTACCATGTCTATAGAATGAAAGAATAAGATGGCTACCATGTCTATAGAATGAGGAATAAAGGATGCTCCATGTCTAAGAATGAGAATAGGATGCTACCATGTCTATAGAATGAGGAATAAGGATGGCTACCAGTCTATAGAATGAGGAATAGGGATGGCTACCATGTCTATAGAATGAGGAATAAGGATGGCTACCACGTCTATAGAATGAGGAATAAAAGATGGCTACCATGTCTATAGAATGAGGAATAAAGGATGGCTACCATGTCTATAGAATGAGGAATAAGGGATGGCTACCATGTCTATAGAATGAGGAATAAAGGATGGCTACCATGTCATAGAATGAGGAATAAGGGATGGCTACCATGTCTATAGAATGAGGATAAAGGATGGCTACCATGTCTATAGAATGAGGAATAAGGGATGGCTACCATGTCTATAGAATGAGGAATAAAGGATGGCTACCATGTCTACAGAATGAGGAATAAAGGATGGCTACCATGTCTATAGAATGAGGAATAAAGGATGGCTACCATGTCTATAGAATGAGGAATAAGGGATGGCTACCATGTCTATAGAATGAGGAATAAGGGATGGCTACCATTCTTATAGATGAATAAAGGATGGCTACCATGTCTATAGAATGAGGAATAAGGGATGGCTACCATGTCTGATGAATGAGGAATAAGAGATGGCTACCATGTCTATAGAATGAGGAGATAAGGGATGGCTACCATGTCTATAGAATGAGGAATAAAGGATGGCTACCATGTGTCTAACAGATGTGGAATAAAGGGATGGCTACCATGTCTATAGAATGAGGAATAAGGATGGTATACCAGTCTATAGAATGAGGAATAAGGGATGGCTACCATGTCTATAGAATGAGGAATAAGGGATGGCTACCATGTCTATAGAATGAGGAATAAGGGATGTACATCATAAGAAAAACGATGAAAACGGACACACTAGTATTGAGTTATGGCAGGTGAGTAACTTGCTATTACAATTCACCAAGTCCCTGAATGAGAACACTAGGGGGCAGTCTCAATCCTACTACAATAATATTCCCAATACCCATTAGGAGAAGACACTAGGGGGCAGTAATAATCACAGCGCAGACTGCCCCTGTATTACAGTATCATTCTAGAATTGCTAAAAGGTTCTGGAGGCCATTCCGGGGTCCTGATTAATTCATTAGTATAATGTAATCATCCTGAACCCCGATACCCCATAACGTTCCCAGTAAACCTGCATTTAGGAATCTCCCAGGAACCATCCCTCTCAGTGCATAATTGTTACCAACGGTTCTATACACATGGCAGCCCCAGTCATTGGGTTACCATGGAAACGGGTGTTATTGCATTGCAAACACAAAGCCATTAGATCTGCTAGTGCATGTGAGGCTGCAGACAAAGCACGGCGACCATCTACAATGTGTGTGCGTCGCAATAGGGCACCTTCATTTGTCCTTTCCATTCCAGGCTGCCAGCTCTGTTCACCATGTGATGGTCTCTCTGGGCCTATTTCCTACACAGGGGCAGGAGGGCCCCCCAGTCAGTGACAATTATAAGGATACTGAGAGTCGGTGCAAGGGAAGCAGATGGAAAATCTCCCCTTGTACTTTATCTCCTTTGTGCCTGCACTGCCCTCTGGTGGCTCTGCCTGGGATCCTATTGTAGAGAATTAGATCCCACAGTTTATCCATATAGATATTGATTGGGTACACGGTGTTGTACATTATAACAATATACAGGATGCTTCTCTACAGCAGTAGTCTTTGGTGCAGGGATGTATTCATGGTAGAAAAGGTTGGGGGGCCCCCCTAGCCTTTGGGGCCCCCTTGTGGTTGCAGGAGCTGCTCCTATGGTAGTTACACCTCTGATAAGGCTTAATCAGGAGCATTAAGTTATCAAAGATCCGCCCATACTGCGGCTGACAGCTCAGCTCCTTCCTCCGATGTGACTCTCTATATACCACCTTAAACTTTCATCTTTAGTTGCCCTTTAAAGTCATCTTCTGCTCTGGTGAACAACAACTGGAAGCCATGAGCAGCCGCAATATTTCTGGCAATGTTCAGTCTATGACCCAATAGCCAATGGCATTCACTGGTAGATAGTTCCATCCCGTGTGTTCCACGCTTGATTGACATTTTCCCATTTCTCCTAGATCTGATTTTTTTTTCTAAACCTGTCCTAGTCTTAATAACCCAGCTGAATTTTTACATGGGCCAGTGGCACCCTCTTGTGGTGCAAGTGTAAACTGCATAGAGTTCCATTTTGCATGACACTAAATAGGCTGGGTAATCAGACCATCTGATTATCTTTAACCTAGAATAGTAAAAAATAGCAACAAGGTAGGGATTTCGATCTGTTTGGTCTTATTTTAATAATACTGTAATATTGTAGAGACACGAACCCCAATGAGAGACCAGTGTCAAAAGCCTTTAGCCAATCACTAAATGTTACAAAACCTGCTAAAATAATGCTTGTGAAGGTTCTCATTCATCCAGGTCATGGTATATCTGTTGTGTACCTGCATCTTAAGGATAAAGGACATACCTTTGAAGATTGTAATGTTAACCTATTGGCAAAGGAAAATGACTGGTTCAAGAGAGGTGTTAAGGAGGCCATTTATGTGAAAATAAAGAAACCAAGCCTAAATAGAGGTGGGGGGGTTCGACACCAACTGTCTGCCATGTACAATGCTGTTTTAACACCTTACTCTGGGCGTTCCTATAACACCTCTTAGCCACTATCTAATCACACCCTTAACACCTGGCTGTGATATGCTAATTGGGATTTTCCAGGGTACATAATTGCCACAGATTCTTGTACAAGTCATTCTGAATTGAGAAAGCCAGTCGGATGACTAGCGAAACGTCTTCAAGAACTACATTTCAAGTCCAGTTGATCTAATTGAATACAACTGCTAAAATAATTATTGGAGGAGAGACCAGAGGATTTTCTATACCAAAAATACACCTGTCCTAAGTCAGGGAAATCTCCCACTTCTACCAGTGCTGCAGTAACTTTCACTTCTGTCTCTCCCCTGGGGAAAAACAAGTTACTCAATAGGAATTCAAACCACTGGACTTGGAATTGTAACTGCACAGAACAGCAACTGATCAGATTCCTTTAAACTGTCCTGGGTTCTCCTGTAAAACCAACATAGCACAGAAGAGACAATTCCTCAGGGTCAGAACTCAGCCACGTACCTGCATCTTAAAGGGCACGTTCACCCTAAAAATTCACACCCGGGGATTCCTTCTCTGAGCGTGGGCCAAAGCTCATAGGGAGTGTATGCGGTCCTCAGGGGAAATGCAGTCATACTAAAACTATCGGGAGGATTTACATCAAAAACAAGCACTACACAGGGTCTGCAACTAAACTGGTTTTAAGATTTGGGGGGTGATCTACCTAATGGTGAATGATTGTTTTGGGGGTGAACATGCCCTTTAAAGGAATAGTTCTCTCAGGAAATTAACTATTCCATTTTGCATTAATGCAAAACTGTATTGACTGTAACAGGAGCTGGGAACAAAGGAAGGCAGCTATGCCCCCTGGTGGTGGGAAGTGGCATTATTCAGGCATTTCTCCATATCATAAACATTCACCCAGTTTGTAACCTGCCAACACAGGTTTTGAAGCAAATAGACCCATTAAACCACCTCAGACCCTAATATAAAGACATTCAACATATAAACAAAGGGAGATTCTGGTCCTTGCACTACCCACAGCAGTTCCCAGACAGGAGCCTCCTACACCAGCTGCTCTTCCATTTCCTGAACCCCAAACTGTTCCCTAAACAGGGAGCACTCTGGGAAAATGACCTCTGAACCCAAGAAGGAAACATAACCCTACAGACACCAATCCCAGTAATCTACAGTCATTATCTTAACAGAACCGTCAGCCAGTGGATTCACTTTGTTGACACAAAGGCATTTAAATAAGGGGAAAGTATCCTTCTAAGTTTTTTTACTTTTTTGAGTGTCTTTAAAGGGGAACTGTGGTCTCCATACAAGGGGCCTTTATTAAAAAGGACACAATCCTACCTTTAAAATGGCTCCAGGATCATGCTTCTAGCTGCAGACTATCCAAAGTTACAGCAGTGTAAAGGGTGTTTTTTCCAGCTAACACTGTGAGCGATGACATCACCAGCAGGGGTCTGCCTACAAGTTTAAGGTTGGAGCATGCCCAGTGCTGGGACAGAGCATCATCAGCTGCATCATAAGCCCCACCCCAGAACTTCTAAAGCTTGAAAGTGTCCATAGGTAGAGGAAAGGACACAGAATGGAGCAGGTCTGTAACTAGCTTCAATAAAGATTGTTTTTAGGGGGTGGGGCTTATGACACAGCTTATAGCACATGCCTGTCACAAAGACAGGGCAGTCTGGAAAGTGTAACTTTACAAGCAAATAACTTAAGAGAACCTAGATACATCACCCTAGGCTTTTTGAAAGGTACAATAGTGCTTTTTTCAATACAGGGCACTTGTATGGAGACCGCAGTTACCCTTTAATTAAAGACATATAAATACACACACATTTACCATATATATTGACACCGTAAGTAAAACCCAATAAACCAGTTATCAGACGCCCGTCTTACCAGTTTTTGCCAGCAGGTGGCTCCATCCACTCCAAACTGCTCGGATTTTTTCCCCCAAGAAGAAATGGTCTCCTACTTTCCATGGCTGAAGAACAAACAAGTCTTGGTGTAAAAGTTGCCCGTGCTGGTTTCTGCCCCAGACGTACAGTTCTCCAGTATCTATATGGACAGTAAACAGACGGCAGGGATTAGGGTCAGGACAATATATGATCCTACATCACAGTATTGGTTTGAATTAAAAACTCTGGATTCAGGAAGGTTTGACCATTGATGTTGTTGATAATTCTATGATACTATCACATTCTCCTGTGGCTCCTATTTTTTACCATCTGCCCAAAGCCCATAAGGAAGAGGTTCCACCTAGTATTGGCCAGGCAAGTATCTCATCTTATAAATGTATTATTACAACCATTTGTACTTCGATTACATCCCTATGTTAAGGACACCACCCGCAATTGCAATCAGTGGCGTAACTGGGAATCACTGGGCCCCCAGCAAAACTATAATGGGGCCCCTATCCTTGCTCTATTACTGTATACACTTAAGTATAAACAGAGGTTTTCAGGCTTTAAAAAAAGGAGGATTGGCCACTGCAGATGTTTGGAAACTACAAATCCCAGCAACTAAAGCATGCATATAGTTTCCAAACATCTGGAGTGGCAAGGAATTGGGGGCGAGTGTGTGGGACTTAAAGGGCAACTAACCAAAAATAATACACAATCAGGAGGATGTTATCTATTGTTAAATATTGCCTTCTGATTCTGTATTGTTTTGAGGCTTTAGTTGCCCTTTAAATGGACAGCAGAATTCCCATACAGTAATGTTCATACTGGATTTGATTATTACTGTATGGGAATTCTGCTGTCCATTTAAAGGGCAACTAAAGCCTCAAAACAATACAGAATCAGAAGGCAGTTGGGGTCCTATTTTCTACCTTCGGTTTATACTTGAGTCAATAATTTTTCTCCTTTTTTTCAGGTAAAATTAGGTACTTCTGTTTATACTCTGGTCAGTTTATACTCAAGTATATAAAGTATTATTTGTTTTATATAGTGCCAACATCTTCCATAGCAATTACATGTATATATTCATGTCAGGCCCTGCCCCGAAGAGCTTACAATCTAAGCACATTTATTTGACACATACAACCTATCAGTATGTCTTTATGATTGTGGGGGAAACCGGAGTGCCCGGAGGAAACCCACGCAAGCACGGGGAGAACATACAAACTCCTTGCAGATGTGTCCAAGGGTGGAATCAAACTCTGGAATTCAGCGCTGCAAGGTATTATCAATGCTAATCACTGAGCCACCGTACTGCTTCATCCACAGTGGTTTTCTGGGAGGAGGCTTTATCTGTAAAAATAGGAAGATGGGGCCCCCCCTAGCAATTGCTCCCCTGGTTGTTACACTGGATTACAATATCACTTTATGGCCTTCAATAAAACCTGCAGGAGCCGGGAGAGAAGGGAAGATACTTACCAGATCGCTCGCTCCTCCGCTATGTAGTCTGACAGACTCTGTATTCTACACACTTGCGCATAGAGTGCAGAGTCTGTCGGGACCTGCCAGAAGACACAGCGGGGGAGCGAGTGATCTGGTAAGTTCCTTCCCTTCTCTCCTGGCTCCTGCAGGTTTTATTGAAGAACAGGAGGTAAGGCACAGCTCCTTTACCTCTCGTTCTTCAATTAAACTGAATAGCAAAAAAAATTTTAGGCAGTGGAGATCCCCTTTATATATTTATTTATAATGATGTTTGACGTGAGCATTTTTGTTAGTTGTTCAATTTGAGAAACGGTTTGACCACAAAGATTTAACCAGGGAACTCTGCTTTCATGAGAGGAGCCCAAGCACCTGATATTATTATAATAATTGATTATTGTGGACATGGGGGGGGGTTAAAGACATTTGTAACTCTTATTAATAGTAGTAATTTATTATATAGTTGCATTATGGTAGATCAACGTTTAATGATCTTCATTTCCCAATCTCTGCAGTCAGCTGTAAAATTCGAGAAATACCTTACTTCATGCCAACAAAAAGCTTTCCCTGGTATAGTTGCCCTTTAATGGTCTGTTTTATAGTGTGTATTTCTTTAAATGTATTTCCATTAAAGAGATCATATAATTGTGGCTATTTAAGCTATAGAATTGGTTATTGCTATGGCTATTTAAAGGGACTGTCCAAAAGAATACAATGCTTACAGCGGTATTAGGATTTCTCTGAATATAGAAACATTGTGCATTGGTTTACAAAATATAAATAAAATGTAACATTTCTGTAGCTTTGTTTGGTTGTCATATTACTTGTAGCTAATATCGTTACTCCTTATCATGTTTCAGGTTGGGTGGGAAGGGGGGGATTTGGTGGTAATGTGCCCTGAGCCTGCTGGTTTCTTGGGGTCAGACAGGGCTGCCCGAGAACATTAAATTACTGATCCTGTTGTAAGGGGGGAGTCAAGCCATAGAGACCAAATCCTTTTAAATTTCTTCTCCCAGTTTCTATGTTTGTATATCAGGTTGTGTTGTTGATCAGATCTATCCAGGTATTTGATTGAGGTGGATCTGGAGCCATCCATTAAAGGACTATGGTCTTCCTTGCCCAATAAAGTGACTCTCTTATAAATGTTAATTGCGAGGGGTTTTCTATTTCAATCGTATTTATTCCCAGTAAGCAGAGTTTCGGGTCCATAGGAACCGGCCAGGGAAGAAGACTTGTTAACAGATGTGTGACCGCGTGCCAGATGTTTTGTACCTGTGTACAGTCCCAGATTAGGTGCCAGAAATCCGCCGCTTGTTGATTGCATTTGGGGCATCTGGTAGGGTTATGTATAGTTGAATTACCGTAGTTTATTGTTTGCCGAAGGGGCAGCTTGAACATGCGCTGCACCAATCTCATCCCAGTCCCCCCCATCGATATTGGGGATTGATTTCTTCCATAATTGTATTATTGATTCTCTCTGTTGGACGGAGTTCACAGCAATCAACCTGCTGTATATTCGTGAAGTAAGGCCTTGTAGGCCTTGGGTTTTGAGAATCCCGATGATTTCGTTGATATCTTTCCAGCTCTTACACATCTGGTTGGGTAGAGGAGTTGGTGGACTGGTCGTATGTATACCCAGTGCTTCAATCGTAGCAAGTTGGTGTCCCGAGCTGTAGGAGGCCAGCGTTTGTTCCGCCGCAGTAGGAGTTTCATTGGGATCTACCCACTTGAATTGGGTGATGTATTTCTCCACTTGAGTCAGAGATTGACCGGTGTCAGACAGGAATAGAATCACGTCATCTGCATATAAGCCAATTAGATCTGTGTGTGGATCTCTGCTTAATCCTTATAAGGGGGTCAGATCTGAGTCTGATTGCTAGAGGTTCGATAACGAGCGAGAAAAGATAGGGGGAGAGTGGGCATCCCTGTCTAGTCCCTCTGTTTAGGGGGAATGGGTTCGACGTTAGTCCATTTATCATTACATTGGCCCTGGGGTTAGCGTATAGTAGTTTGATCCATTTTATATATTTGGGGCCGAAACCAAACCGGATCATACACGCCCACAAAAAGTTCCATTCAACTGGATCAAATGCTCTGGTCGCATCCAATGATAGGATCGCTCTGTCGCCCATATTCTCGTGTCTGATCTGAGTATGGATTTGTGCCAGTCGAATATTATTGATGTACTCTTCCCAGGCATAAAACCAGTTTGGTTTTGATGGATGATGTTGGGTATTACTCTTTGTAGGTGGTTAGCTAGAGTTTTTGCTAATAGTTTATAATCACTGTTCAGAAGCGATATTGGTCTATATGCTGTATGATCTGCTGGGTCCTTATCGGGTTTTAGAAGTAGGATTATTGATGCGTCTGACCAAAACCATAATTGAATATGTTAATGGAGATTTTCCTAGCTTTAAAACAAGCCAAACCGCATAAAAATCTGTTCAGCCAATTTGAAGATACGTAAATTTCTACAACCTTGCTGCAGACCAGGAGCATCTCGGTGTAAATCCAAGCTCTCCGACATCACCCATGTCCGCGCCTTATCCGTTTTTGCACAGCCTTCATCCTCCCTTAGCATCCCCCCATCTGGATCCATCCTCGCTGGTCCCTCCACGTAGTGTAAATTACTTAAAACATGATAGATGCCCCCTGCCCAGACCTAACCGCCATGATATTTCTTAAAATAAGAACTGTACTTACAGCCCTTCATTCCCATGGCGCTCTCCATGACCTCAGCTGCAACTGTGATTGGCTGCATCTCAGCCAATCACAGATACGGCTGCCGGTCCAGGGGTGAGCAGGGACGATCTATCTTTTATCAAAAGTTGATTTTTAGAGTGGACATACCCTTTAATTTGCGAGGGAACAAATGTATTTATGTCTATGATTATGGACTCGTGTTGGTCTGAAACGTCAGGCTTGTTTAATTCATTTTATTCGTTTTTGTTTCGAAAAGCAAGACAGGAACTGCACAGAGTTTAGGTGGGGAAGTGTCAGGGAAGTTGTTATAATAGTTGTTATAATAGTCACTTAGCTACGTAGCCTGATATTATATAAGGGATAATGCACCCCTTACAGTATAATATAAGGATATTACGCCACCGATGAGTTCCCTGACCATATAGAAGCACGAGGCCGTAGGCCGAGTTCTTTTATACAGGACAGGGAACTCCGAGGTGTCGTAATGTCCTTATATTATAATGTGAAGGGGCGCATTATTTCTTATAATACATAAGTATTGGATTCATTCACTCCATTCACATTTTAAATTCTAGCCTTGTCCCTATTTCCACCTTAAATCCCCCAAGCTACCTTCTGCAACTTAAACCCAGTAGAAAGGAACATCCCAGCCCAGCATCTATGGGGTTAAACAAATCTTTGTGGAGGAGGAGAGAGACATTGGTTATGAAGTGACAGGAAGCAGCTCCAGCAGGTTCTGTTAGTGAAATTAAACATGGCAAAAAATGCTGAGTCAATGTCCAGGCATGAACACAGAAATGGGCGGAGTAGTGGGATATAAGAAATATAAGAAATGAGTCACTTAGTGACATAGCTGTGTGATTTTTATAAGGATATATACCACTGCAGCTCCCATTATAAAATATCACACTTATGTATTATAAGGGTATATTTCACAGTTGTTTTAATTCAGTGTCTGATGTACCTACCAGATAAAGCTACACAGTGATGGGCCCCTGAAGTTACCTCTTTAACTATTATGTCTTCCAGACCTACAGAAAAACACAGTGTTACACACAAGAGCCACGGGACTGGCCACACCAGCCTTGGGCTACTATATATATTACGAATTATATATATTATATATATCATTACGGAAGTGTCAAATCTGATCCTCAGTGTCTTTCTCTGTAACTTTAATTTACAATAAAGTTTCTGTCTGTAGGTAAAAAACAACAGCCCAGGTTGCCCGCTGGTAAATCCACATGTAAGGTAAGTGTGCCAGACCACGTAGTTAATTCACTTACCTTGGACAGGACTTGGCTCCTTGGCAGTAAAAATCACAGGGACCGAATTCTTTTGAACAAATCTCTTTGCATGAGAAGCAATACCAGTTCCCCACTGGAACAATCTCCTGTCATCTGGGAAAGGGGAACACAGGTCAATTTACATGACTGGGTATTAAAATAATCAAATTATTTCCATTATAGAACCATTATAGGCCCTGGTACCTTTGATGCCTATAACAATTATACCCACAGCCTAATTCCATCATAACATCATGCATTTAATGATAAGTTCTCTTTCTGCCAAAAAGGTATCCGCCTCCTCCCTTTGATCAATGAGCTTTTTTTAAGCTTGCGCATGTGCAGAGTTGGCAGCCAGGGAAACAGCAATGATTGGTTGTGATGTCAGTTGTTACAGCCTTGATTGACGGCATGGAGGGAGGGGCCAGCTTATGCTGTCAGAATGGGGTCATTAATTATCCTTAAATATCTGGTTAATAATACATCTAATAATGTGCTGGATATATTAGTTGTGTTTGGGGTGGGGGGGAGCAGGTAATTGACATATAGAATTTTAGGTCTGGGTGGTGAAGAAAAAGGCAGAGCTTTAATGACCTGTGATGGTATGGAATCACAGAATAATTTCTAGCAAATGTATCCTGCAGCGTTATTGCATCGTTGGTGGTCCATCGTGGTTTGTCAACAAACATCGGCTAATGGAGTCGCCACACACCTGAGATTTTCGGCCCTAACAGCCACACATCAAGCAGCATTACGCGTGTATATGGGGCTTTAGTTAATGAATCTTCTAAATGCAGTTACACACTGCCACCTAGTGATGACAAACCTGTAATGGCAAGAGCATGTCGCAAGCCTGCAGCCACATCAACCACAATCTTCTTACAAACCTAAGAACAAAACAAACAAGAAGTTAACCACAAACAGTTCACAGCCTCTAGGGAATTAAGGTCTGTAAAATGCATCAATCCAGTCTTTACATTTACATGGAAATTCTCAATAACATTCAAAATTCTTATAATTTACAGTAGGGGATACATTATCCTTTATAATACATGAGTGGTACCCAGAGTTCCCTGTATAACTCAGTCTGTGTCCTTGTATCTTTATATAGACACAGAACTCCTCAGTGATTTCTAATATCCTTATAATTTACAGTAGGGGATACATTATCCCTTATAATACATGAGTGGTACCCAGAGTTCCCTGTATAACTCAGTCTGTGTCCTTGTACCTTTATATAGACACAGAACTCCTCAGTGACTTCTAATATCCTTATAATTTACAGTAGGGGATATATTATCCCTTATAATACATGAGTGGTACCCAGAGTTCCCTGTATAACTCAGTCTGTGTCCTTGTACCTTTATATGGACACTGAACTCCTCAGTGACTTCTAATATCCTTATAATTTACGTAGGGGATACATTATCCTTATAATACATGAGTGGTACCAGAGTTCCCTGTATAACTCAGTCTGTGTCTTGTACCCTTTATATGGCACAGAACTCCTCAGTGACTTCTAATATCCTTATAATTTACATAGTAGGGATACATTATCCCTTATAATACATGAGTGGTACCCAGATTCCCTGTAACTCAGTCTGTGTCCTTGTACCTTTATATGGACACAAACTCCTCAGTGACTTCTAATATCTTATAATTTACAGTAGGGGATACATTATCCCTTATAATACATGAGTGGTACCCAGAGTTCCCTGTATAACTCAGTCTGTGTCCTTGTACCTTTATATGGACACAGAACTCCTCATTGACTTCTAATATCCTTATATTTTACAGTAGGGGATACATTATCCCTTATAATACATGAGTGGTACCCAGATTCCCTGTATAACTCAGTCTGTGTCCTTGTACCTTATATGGACACAGAACTCCTCAGTGACTTCTAATATCCATATTTTATAGGGGATCTTACCCTTATAATACATGAGTGGTACCCAAGTTCCCTGTATAACTCAGTCTGTGTCTTTGTACCTTATATAGACACAGAACTCTTCAGTGACTTCTAATATCCTTATAATTTACAGTAGGGGATACATTATCCCTTATATACATGAGTGGTACCCAGAGTTCCCTGTATAACTCAGTCTGTGTCCTTGTACCTTTATATGGACACAGAACTCCTCAGTGACTTCTAATATCCTTATAATTACAGTAGGGATACATTATCCCTTATATACATGAGTGGTACCCAGAGTTCCCTGTTATACTCAGTCTGTGTCCTTACCTTTATATGGACACAGAACTCCTCAGTGACTTCTAATATCCTATAATTTACAGTAGGGGATACATTATCCCTTATAATACATGAGTGGTACCAGAGTTCCCTGTATAACTCAGTCTGTGTCCTTGTACCTTTATATGGACACAGAACTCCTCAGTGACTTCTAATATCCTTATATTTAAGTAGGGGATACATTATCCTTTATAATACATGAGTGGTACCCAGAGTTCCCTGTATAACTCAGTCTGTGTCCTTGTACCTTTAATAGACACAGAACTCCTCGTGACTTCTAATATCCTTATAATTTAAGTAGGGATACATTATCCCTTATAATACATTAGTGGTACCCAGAGTTCCCTGTATAACTCAGTCTGTGTCCTTGTACCTTATATAGACACAGAACTCCTCAGTGACTTCTAATATCCTTATAATTTACAGTAGGGGATACATTATCCCTTATAATACATGATGTGGACCCAGAGTTCCCTGATATAACTCAGTCTGTGTCCTTGTACCTTTATATGGACACAGAACTCCTCAGTGACTTCTAATATCCTTATAATTTACAGTAGGGGATACATTATCCCTTATAACACATGAGTGGTACCCAGAGTTCCTTTATAACTCAGTCTGTGTCCTTGTACCTTTATATGGACACAGAACTCCTCAGTGACTTCTAATATCCTTATAATTTACAGTAGGGGATACATTATCCCTTATAATACATGATGTTACCCAGAGTTCCCTTGTAAACTCGTCTGTGCCTTGTACCTTTATAGGACACAGAACTCCTCAGTGACTTCTAATATCCTTATAATTTCAGTAGGGGATACATTATCCCTATAATACATGAGTGGTACCCAGAGTTCCCTGTAAACTCAGTCTGTGTCCTTGTACCTTTATATGACACAGAACTCCTCAGTGACTTCTAATATCTCTAATTTACAGTAGGGGATACATTATCCCTTATAATACATGAGTGGTACCCAGAGTTCCCTGTATAACTCAGTCTGTGTCCTTGTACCTTTAATGGACAGAACTCCTCAGTGACTTCTAATATCCTTATATTTACAGTAGGGGATACATTATCCCTTATATACATGAGTGGTACCCAGAGTTTCCCTGTATAACTCAGTCTGTGTCCTTGTATCCTTTATATGGACACAGAACTCCTCAGTGACTTCTAATATCCTTATAATTTAAGTAGGGGATACATTATCTTTATAATACATGAGTGGTACCCAGAGTTCCCTGTATAACTCAGTCTGTGTCCTTGTACCTTTATATGACAGACTCCTCAGTGACTTCTAATATCCTTATAATTTACAGTAGGGGATACATTATCCCTTATAATACATGATGGTCCCAGAGTTCCCTGTATAACTCAGTCTGTGTCCTTGTACCTTTATATGACACAGAACTCCTCAGTGACTCTTCATATCCTTATAATTTACAGTAGGGGATACTTATCCCTTATAATACATGAGTGGTACCCAGAGTTCCCTGATAAACTCAGTCTGTGTCCTTGTACCTTTATATGACACAGAACTCCTCAGTGACTTTCTAATATCCTTATAATTTACAGTAGGGGATACATTATCCCTTATAATACATGAGTGGTACCCAGAGTTCCCTGTATAACTCAGTCTGTGTCCTTGTACCTTATATGGACACAGAACTCCTCAGTGACTTCTAATATCCTTATAATTTAAGTAGGGGATACTTTCCCTTATATACATGAGTGGTACCCAGAGTTCCCTGTATAACTCAGTCTGTGTCCTTGTACCTTTATATGGACACAGACTCCTCAGTGACTTCTAATATCCTTATAATTTACAGTAGGGGATACATTATCCCTTATAATACATGAGTGGTACCCAGAGTTCCCTGTATAACTCAGTCTGTGTCCTTGTACCTTTATATGGACACAGAACTCCTCAGTGACTTCTAATATCCTTATAATTTACAGTAGGGGATCATTATCCCTTATAATACTGATTGGTACCCAGAGTTCCCGTATAACTCGCTGTGTCCTTGTACCTTTATATGACACAAACTCCTCAGTACCTAATATCCTTATAATTTACAGTAGGGGATACATTATCCCTTATAATATGAGTGGTACCCAGAGTTCCCTGTATAACTCAGTCTGTGTCTTTGTACTTTATAGACACAGAACTCCTCCGTGACTTCTATATCCTTATAATTTACAGTAGGGGATACATTATCCCTTATATCATGAGTGTTACCCAGAGTTCCCTGTATAACTCAGTCTGTGTCCTTGTACCTTTATATGGACACAGAACTCCTCAGTGACTTCTAATACTTCCTTAATATTACAGTAGGGGATACATTATCCCTTATAATACATGAGTGGTACCCAGAGTTCCCGTTAACTCAGTCTGTGTCCTTGTACCTTTATATGGACACAGAACTCCTCATGACTTCTAATATCCTTATAATTTACAGTAGGGGATACATTATCCCTTATAATACATGAGTGGTACCCAGAGTTCCCTGTATAACTCAGTCTGTGTCCTTGTACCTTATATGGACACAGAACTCCTCAGTGACTTCTAATATCCTTATAATTTACAGTAGGGATACATTACCTTATAATACATGAGTGGTACCCAGAGTTCCCTGTATAACTCATCTGTCCTTGTACCTTTATATGGACACAACTCCTCATGGACTTCAATATCCTATAATTTACAGTAGGGGATACATTCCCTTATAATACAGATGGGTACCAGAGTTCCCTGTATAACTCAGTCTGTGTCCTTGTACCTTTATATGACACAGAACTCCTCAGTGACTTCTAATATCCTTATAATTTACAGTAGGGGATACATTATCCCTTATAATACATGAGTGGTACCCAGAGTTCCCTGTATAACTCAGTCTGTGTCCTTGTACCTTATATAGACACAAACTCCTCAGTGACTTCTAATATCCTTAAATTTACAGTAGGGGATACATTATCCCTTATAATACATAGTGGTACCCAGAGTTCCCTGTATAACTCAGTCTGTGTCCTTGTACTTTATATAGACACAGAACTCCTCAGTGACTTCTAATATCCTTATAATTTACAGTAGGGGATACATTATCCCTTAAATACATAGTGGTACCCAGAGTTCCCTGTATAACTCAGTCTGTGTCCTTGTACCTTTATATGGACACAGAACTCCTCAGTGACTTCTAATATCCTTAAATTTAACAGTAGGGGATACATATCCCTTAAATACATGAGTGGTACCCAGAGTTCCCTGTATAACTCAGTCTGTGTCCTTGTACCTTTATATGGACACAGAACTCCTCAGTGACTTCTAATATCCTTATAATTTACAGTAGGGGATACATTATCCCTTATAATACATGAGTGGTACCCAGAGTTCCCTGTATAACTCAGTCTGTGTCCTTGACCTTTATATGGACACAGAACTCCTCAGTGACTTCTAATATCCTTATAATTTACAGTAGGGGATACATTATCCCTTATAATCCATGATGGTACCAGAGTTCCCTGTATAACTCAGTCTGTCCTTGTACCTTTATATGGACACAGAACTCTCAGTGACTTCTAATATCCTTATAATTTACAGTAGGGGATACATTATCCCTTATAATACATGAGTGGTACCCAGAGTTCCCTGTATAACTCAGTCGTGTCCTTGTACCTTTATATGGACACAGAACTCCTCAGTGACTTCTAATATCCTTATAATTTACAGTAGGGGATACATTATCCCTTATAATACAGAGTGGTACCCAGAGTTCCCTGTATAACTCAGTCTGTGTCCTTGTACCTTATATAACACAGAACTCCTCAGTGACTTCTAATATCCTATAATTTAAGTAGGGGATACATTATCCCTTATAATACAAGTGGTACCAGAGTTCCCTGTATAACTCAGTCTGTGTCCTTGTACCTTATATAGACACAACTCCTCAGTGACTTCTAATATCCTTATAATTTACAGTAGGGGATACATTATCCCTTATAATACATAGTGGGGTCCCCAGAGTTCCCTGTATAACTCAGTCTGTGTCCTTGTACCTTTATATAACAGAACTCCTCAGTACTTCTAATATCCTTATAATTTACATTAGGGGATCCATATCCTTAATACATGAGTGGTACCCAGAGTTCCCGTATAACTCAGTCTGTGTCCTTGTACCTTTATATGAACACAGAACTCCTCAGTGACTTTAATTCCTTATAATTTACGTAGGGGATACATTATCCCTTATATACATGAGTGGTACCCAGAGTTCCCTGTATAACTCAGTCTGTGTCCTTGTACCTTATATGGACACAGACTCCTCAGTGACTTCTAATATCCTTATAATTTACAGTAGGGGATACATTATCCCTTATAATACATGGAGTGGTACCCAGAGTTCCCTGTATAACTCATCTGTGTCCTTGTACCTTTATATAGACACAGAACTCCTCAGTGACTTCTAATACCTTATAATTTACAGTAGGGGATACATTATCCCTTATAATACTGAGTGGTACCAGAGTTTCCCTGATATCCTCAGTCTGTGTCCTTGTACCTTATATAGACACAGAACTCTCAGTACTTCTAATATCCTTATAATTTACAGTAGGGGATACATTATCCCTTATAATACATGAGTGGTCCCAAGTTCCCTGTATAACTACAGTCCTGTACCTTATAATGGACACGACTCCTCAGTGACTCTAATATCCTTATAATTACAGTAGGGGATACATTATCCCTTATAATACTGATTGGTACCCAGAGTTCCCTGTTAACTCAGCCTGTGTCCCTTGTACCTTTATATAGACACAGAACTCTTCAGTGACTTCTAATATCCTTATAATTTACAGTAGGGGATACATTATCCCTTATAACACATGATTGGTACCCAGAGTTTCCTGTATAACTCAGTCTGTGTCCTTGTACCTTTATATTGACACAAAACTCCTCAATGACTTCTAATATCCTTATAATTTACAGTAGGGGATACATTTTCCCTTATAATACATGAGTGGTACCCAGCGTTCCCTGTATAACTCAGTCTGTGTCCTTGTACCTTTATATGGACACAGAACTCCTCAGTGACTTCTAATATCCTTATAATTTACAGTAGGGGATACATTTATCCCCTTATAATACATAGTGGTACCCAGTTCCCTGTATAACTCAGTCTGTGTCCTTGTACCTTATATGGACACAGAACTCCTCAGTGACTTCTAATATCCATATTTTATAGTGGGATCCTTACCCTTATAATACATGAGTGGTACCACAAGTTCCCTGTATAACTCAGTCTGTGTCTTTGTACCTTATATAGACACAGAACTCTTCAGTGACTTCTAATATCCTTATAATTTACAGTAGGGGATACATTATCCTTATATACATGAGTGGTACCCAGAGTTCCCTGTATAACTTCATCTGTGTCTTGTACCTTTATATGGACACAGAACTCCTCAGTGACTTCTAATATCCTTATAATTACAGTAGGGATACATTATCCTTATAATACATGAGTGGTACCCAGAGTTCCCTGTTATACTCAGTCTGTGTCCGTTACCTTTATATGGACACAGAACTCCTCAGTGACTTCTAATATCCTATAATTTACAGTAGGGGATACATTATCCTTATAATACATGAGTGGTACCAGAGTTCCCTGTATAACTCAGTCTGTGTCCTTGTACCTTTATATGGACACAGAACTCCTCAGTGACTTCTAATATCCTTATATTTAAGTAGGGGATACATTATCCTTTATAATACATGAGTGGTACCCAGAGTTCCCTGTATAACTCAGTCTGTGTCCTTGTACCTTTATATAGACACAGAACTCCTCAGTGACTTCTAATATCCTTATATTTAAGTAGGGGATACATTATCCCTTATAATACATAGTGGTACCCAGAGTTCCCTGTATAACTCAGTCTGTGTCCTTGTACCTTATATAGACACAGAACTCCTCAGTGACTTCTAATATCCTTATAATTTACAGTAGGGGATACATTATCCCTTATAATACAATGATTGACCCAGAGTTCCCTGTATAACTCAGTCTGTGTCCTTGTACCTTTATATGGACACAGAACTCCTCAGTGACTTCTAATATCCTTATAATTTACAGTAGGGGATACATTATCCCTTATAATACATGAGTGGTACCCAGAGTTCCTTGTATAACTCAGTCTGTGTCCTTTACCTTTATATGGACACAGAACTCCTCAGTGACTTCTAATATCCTTATAATTTACAGTAGGGGATACATTATCCCTTATAATACATGATGTTACCCAGAGTTCCCTTGTATAACTCAGTCCTGTGTCCTTGTACCTTATATGGACACAGAACTCCTCAGTGACTTCTAATTCCTTATAATTTCAGTAGGGGATACATTATCCCTATAATACATGAGTGGTACCCAGAGTTCCCTGTAAACTCAGTCTTGTCCTTGTACCTTTATATGACACAGAACTCCTCAGTGACTTCTAATATCCTAATTTACAGTAGGGGATACATTATCCCTTATAATACATGAGTGGTACCCAGAGTTCCCTGTATAACTCAGTCTGTGTCCTTGTACCTTTATATGGACACAGAAACTCCTCAGTGACTTCTAATATCCTTATATTTACAGTAGGGGATACATTATCCCTTATATACATGAGTGGTACCCAGATTTCCCTGTATAACTCAGTCTGTGTCCTTGTACTTTATATGACACAGAACTCCTCAGTGACTTCTAATATCCTTATAATTTAAGTAGGGGATACATTATCTTTATAATACATGAGTGGTACCCAGAGTTCCCTGTATAACTCAGTCTGTGTCCTTGTACCTTTATATGCACAGAACTCCTCAGTGACTTCTAATATCCTTATAATTTACAGTAGGGGATACATTATCCCTTATAATACATGATTGGTCCCCAGAGTTCCCTGTATAAACTCAGTCTGTGTCCTTGTACCTTTATAGTAGACACAGAACTCCTCAGTGACTTATATCCTTATAATTTACAGTAGGGGATACTTATCCCTTATAATACATGAGTGGTACCCAGAGTTCCCTGTAAACTCAGTCTGTGTCCTTGTACCTTTATATGGACACGAACTCCTCAGTGACTTCTAATATCCTTATAATTTACAGTAGGGGATACATTATCCCTTATAATACATGAGTGGTACCCAGAGTTCCCTGTATAACTCAGTCTTGTGTCCTTGTACCTTATATGGACACAGAACTCCTCAGTGACTTCTAATATCCTTATAATTTAAGTAGGGGATACTTTCCCTTATATACATGAGTGGTACCCAGAGTTCCCTGTATAACTCAGTCTGTGTCCTTGTACCTTTATATGGACACAGAACTCCTCAGTGACTTCTAATATCCTTATAATTTACAGTAGGGGATACATTATCCCTTATAATACATGAGTGGTACCCAGAGTTCCCTGTATAACTCAGTCTGTGTCCTTGTACCTTTATATGGACACAGAACTCCTCAGTGACTTCTAATATCCTATAATTTACAGTAGGGGATCACTTATCCCTTATAATACTGATGGTACCCAGAGTTCCCGGTATAACTCGCCTGTGTCCTTGTACCTTTATATGACACAAACTCCTCAGTGACTCTAATATCCTTATAATTTACAGTAGGGGATACATTATCCCTTATAATCATGAGTGGTACCCAGAGTTCCCTGTATAACTCAGTCTGTGTCTTTGTCCTTTATAGAACACAGAACTCCTCGTGACTTCTATATCCTTATAATTTACAGTAGGGGATACATTATCCCTTATATCTCATGAGTGTACCCAGAGTTCCCTGTATAACTCAGTCTGTGTCCTTGTACCTTTATAGGACACAGAACTCCTCAGTGACTTCTAATACTACCTTAATTTACAGTAGGGGATACATTATCCCTTATAATACATGAGTGGTACCCAGAGTTCCCTGTATAACTCAGTCTGTGTCCTTGTACTTTATATGGACACAGAACTCCTCATTGACTTCTAATATCCTTATAATTTACAGTAGGGGATACATTATCCCTTATAATACATGAGTGGTACCCAGAGTTCCCTGTATAACTCAGTCTGTGTCCTTGTACTCTTATATAGGACACAGAACTCCTCAGTGACTTCTAATATCCTTATAATTTACAGTAGGGATACATTACCTTATAATACATGAGTGGTACCCAGAGTTCCCTGTATAACTCTCTGTTTCCTTTACCTTTATATGGACACAGACTCCTCATGGACTTCAATATCCTATAATTTACAGTAGGGGATACATTATCCCTTATAATACACGATGGTACCAGAGTTCCCTGTATAACTCAGTCTGTGTCCTTGTACCTTTATATAGACACAGAACTCCCAGTGACTTCTAATATCTTATAATTTAAAGTAGGGGATACATTATCCCTTATAATACATGAGTGGTACCCAGAGTTCCCTGTATAACTCAGTCTGTGTCCTTGTACCTTTATATAGACACAAACTCCTCAGTGACTTCTAATATCCTTATAATTTACAGTAGGGGATACATTATCCCTTATAATACATAGTGGTACCCAGAGTTCCCTGATAACTCAGTCTGTGTCCTTGTACTTTATATAGACACGAACTCCTCAGTGACTTCTAATATCTATAATTTACAGTAGGGGATACATTATCCCTTAAATACATAGTGGTACCCAGAGTTCCCTGTATAACTCAGTCTGTGTCCTTGTACCTTTATATGGACACAGAACCCTCAGTGACTTCTAATATCCTTAAATTTACAGTAGGGGATACATATCCCTTATAATACATGAGTGGTACCCGAGTTCCCTGTATAACTCAGTCTGTGTCCTTGTACCTTTATATGGACACAGAACTCCTCAGTGACTTCTAATATCCTTATAATTTACAGTAGGGGATACATTATCCCTTATAATACATGAGTGGTACCCGAGTTCCCTGTATAACTCACGTCTGTGTCCTTGACCTTTATATGGACACACAGAACTCCTCAGTGACTTCTAATATCCTTATAATTTACAGTAGGGGATACATTATCCCTTATAATAGATGGTACCAGAGTTCCCTGTATAACTCAGTCTGTGTCCTTGTACCTTTATATGGACACAGAACTCTCAGTGACTTCTAATATCCTTATAATTTACATAGGGGATACATTATCCTTATAATACATGAGTGGTACCCAGAGTTCCCTGTATAACTCAGTCGTGTGCCTTGTACCTTTATATGGACACAGAACTCCTCAGTGACTTCTAATATCCTTATAATTTACAGTAGGGGATACATTATCCCTTATAATACAGAGTGGTACCAGAGTTCCCTGTATAACTCAGTCTGTGTCCTTGTACCTTTATATGACACAGAACTCCTCATGACTTCTAATATCCTTATAATTTCAAGTAGGGATACATTATCCCTTATAATACACGAGTGGTACCCAGAGTTCCCTGTATAACTCAGTCTGTGTCCTTGTACCTTATATAGACACGAACTCCTCAGTGACTTCTAATATCCTTATAATTTACAGTAGGGGATACATTATCCCTTATAATACATAGTGGTCCCCAGAGTTCCCTGTATAACTCAGTCTGTGTCCTTGTACTTTATATAACAAAGAACTCCTCAGTAACTTCTAATATCTTTATTTACATTAGGGATCATTATCCTTACATCATGAGTGGTACCAGAGTTCCCGTATAACTCAGTCTGTGTCCTTGTACCTTTATATGGAACAGAACTCCTCATGACTTCTAATTCCTTATAATTTACGTAGGGGATACATTATCCCTTATATACATGAGTGGTACCCAGAGTTCCCTGTATAACTCAGTCTGTGTCCTTGTACCTTATATGGACACAGACTCCTCAGTGACTTCTAATATCCTTATAATTTACAGTAGGGGATACATATCCCTTATAATACATGGGTGGTACCCAGAGTTCCCTGTATAACTCATCTGTGTCCTTGTACCTTTATATAGACACAGAACTCCTCAGGACTTCTAATACCTTATAATTTACAGTAGGGGATACATTATCCTTATAATACATGAGTGGTACCAGAGTTCCCTGTATACTCAGTCTGTGTCCTTGTACCTTTATATAGACACAGAACTCTCAGTGACTTCTAATATCCTTATAATTTACAGTAGGGGATACATTATCCCTTATAATACATGAGTGGTCCCAAGTTCCCTGTATAACTAAGTCTGTACCTTATATATGGACACTGACCTCCTCAGTGACTTCTAATATCCTTATAATTACAGTAGGGGATACATTATCCCTTTAATACATGATGGTACCCAGAGTTCCCTGTTAACTCAGCCTGTGTCCTTGTACCTTTATATGGACACAGAACTCCTCAGTGACTTCTAATATCCTTATAATTTACAGTAGGGGATACATTATCCCTTATAATACATGAGTGGTACCCAGAGTTCCTGTATAACTCAGTCTCTCTTGTACCTTTATATAGACACGAACTCCTCAGTGACTTCTAATACCTTATAATTTACAGTAGGGGATACATTATCCCTTAATACATGAGTGGTACCCAGGTTTCCCTGTATAACTCAGTCTGTGTTCCGTTACCTTTATATGGACACAGAACTCCTCAGTGACTCCTAATATCCTTATAATTTACAGTAGGGGATACATTATCCCTTATAATACATGAGTGGTACCCAGAGTTCCCTGTATAACCTGTATAGCCTGTGTCCTTGTACCTTTATATGGATACATAACTGCTTGGTGACTCCTAATATCCTTATAATTAACACTATGATCCCAAATGTATATAAAATACCAAATCTAAAGAAAGGTCAGGTGAGTCACTGGCCTGAACTTACATCCACTGGCCGCGGAACTGAGCTGCTTCCCTCTCCAGATCTTCCCAGTTGGCTGAAATTGTTGGAACCACAGGATAAAAGTTCCCCATTGTCTGAGAAGAAACACACCTGTAGTCAGAGGCTGTATAAGGTCTAAACAATCCAATGATTGTAACTATTTATATATCTCAAACATATACATGACCCATGGCTGGTAAAATCCTTACCCCCACCCCCCCGATTACACACTTATATACTAAATAAGGCTGTAAATAGGCACAAGCGCTGCGCCATTCATCGCTGGGAAGGAATGGGGAGGTGCGTGGGGAGGATGTGTGCGGTGGGGGGTGAACGCGTGGTAGGTGGGGGGGATTATGTGCAACTATAACGGTTTTTCCAACTTTTTTTAATTGAAATCTATTTTTAAGGGTAGGCAGGAGGCACATTGTTACCACTCAATTCCATCTGATAAATGAGTGATTGGCTATGACAGGTGGGACATAGGCTGCCAGTATCTGCTCTTGCCTCCTCTTCTGTCTGCACATGTGCCCAGCATGCACATTGCAGGAAAAATGTTTAATGGACTGAAAACATCACAGGAAGGATCTAACCTTAATGTCCAGGCCTCAAATGGAAATTTGTATATAAATCTCACCCCCCAAACTTCAAAATTGCAATAGTTAGAAATCTGAATTATATAAGACTAACCTGAAATGATACACTATGTCCTGTTCCCCCTCTTTCTGCTTTTTCCAGTTAGCAACTGTCAGTCATGGGTGTAACAGATGACATCACACCCAATGACTGACTGCTCTTTTCCTAGCTGCCTCCTTTTGAGCATGCTCAAACTCATAACCAGCTCAATAAATTGCTGAGGGGGGCGTGAACTAATATAGCCGTTAATACACACTGCCCCTAAGTTTCCGTGAGGCATCCAAGAGCATAGAAGACATAAGGTAGGATATTTTAACATATTTTTAAGGGGCTATTCTTTCTTAAAGATGTAATTTTAAGAATGGAGTTGTCCTTTAAGAGTGCACTGGGAGTGGCCAATGAGAATTACAGCCAATGGAATGGAGTTCTAGATTTAAAATATAGAATAACCATGTGACTGGGCTGCTCAGTGCAGATACACTGAGTCTGACTGGATCCCACTATCCCTGTAATATGTGTACTCACATAGCGAGTTAAAGGGAAAGGCACTTACTTGTCAGAATGATTGTAAAGTTCCAACCGCAGGCAACTTTGGACACATGCAAGTTCACAATGGCCGTGCACAAGGTAAAGTGCGTCACGTCGCAGGTGTGATTCAGACCCAACTGTCCGTCTGAATTCTGTCCACAGACATAAATTTCCCCTGAAACTACAGGAAATGGGAAATAAAGTATTGGGGGGGAAGGGGGCTTAATAATCAATAGTGAATAATTCACCTTCTAAATTATAAGGATATTATAAGTCACCAAGGAGTTCCATGACCATATAAAGGTACAAGGGATAGATATGGATAAAGTATCGCCCATTCTTCTATGTGACAGGTGCAAACCTCATTATAGTAAACACACAGCCCTACATATCCTTGTCAATTACTGTCCCTGTATAAACACAGGGAGATTCAATAACAGTTCTTATCATTAAAAATGGTGCTAAGTTTGCCCCAACCATTCAGATGTTAGCTTTCAAATGTTAAATAAGATCTGATTGGTTGGGGCAAATGTAGCACCATTTTAAACAATAAGAACTTTTATTAAATCTGTTCTTATTATTAGCTGCACTTAAGGGGTTAACCGATATATTTTCCTATTTGTGGCATTGTGTTGGCTCTATCATAAACTACGTGGACGATTCCCCCTTTAGCCCACAAGTCTATTAACACTTTTCACACATCTGAATCTTGGCTCTTAATGAATTTAATTCTTCATCATCCTGAAACCCCTTGCACTTTCTGATGAGCTCAGCAGGGGGCGCCAGGTTGCATAAGCTGCTTGCAGAGAGACTCGGGGCAGAGTGTGACAATAATACGTATATCGATATCTAGAACAGTAGGTAAAGAGGGAGGGGGGATTCTGGGAACCTGTAATAACTCCCTAAACATACCCCTGGGTCAGTAGTGCAGTAGGCAACCAGGGAATGATGGGAAATGTCCTTTTCAAAACATTACAAGTTTGACATCCCTGGCTCACATCCGATATTCTCATTGTATTGAATCTTGGGAATTTGTACTCTTCTCAAACCATGGTCATGTGATCTAAGGTGATCCTCAATCTGCGGCTCTCCAGATGTTTGAAAACTACAACTCCCAGCATTCCTTAAAAACAGAGGGAAGGCTAGGAATGTTTTCAAAACATCTGGAGAGCCATAGTTTGAGGATCCCTGTACTAGGGGATGAGCAGGTAACCTGCAGCCCTCCAGATGCTGCTAAACTACAAATCCCATACCAGCCAAAGACTTGCAGTTTATGGACAGGTGGACAATTCCAAATAACGAACTAGTAAAATATCTGTGCAGTTACATGGCAGCACCGATACCCCCTAAAGCTTTGCACATAGTAGGACTGAGTGTCTGGCACCATATCACATCTTAGGTATGTATATTCAGGGGACCCCATAATAAGTTAACTTGGGGTCCTTTCCATCTGTACCTGTAGTAGCTACTGTGTGTCCTCCGCCGCCGCTTATCGCTTTAATAACCTGCTGGTCCGGGAATCCTATAACTTGCTGCGGTAAGAAGGAATCTGAGGTGTCACCGAGTCCAAGTTGCCCAAAACTGTTCGCTCCCTGGAACACACAAGAGAGAGAGATATGGCAGCTCCAACCTTGCACTGGCTGACAACGTGGACTTGAAAGGCAGAGCAAGATATATGGCAGCTCCAACCTTGCGCTGACTGACAACGTGGACTTGAAAGGCAGAGCGAGATATATGGCAGCTCCAACCTTGCGCACACTGACAACGTGGACTTGAAAGGCAGAGCAAGATATATGGCAGCTCCAACCTTGCACAGACTGAAACATAACAGAACACTGCAGATAATATTATAGTGTCCAAATTCCCCTATAGCAAGGGCATGTCTCAGAATCCTCAGCTATGAATTCTGCCCCAGTCCAGAGGTCTCAGTGCAGATATGGAGAAAACTGGGGCTGAAAGGAGAATATAAGAGAAAATACAAAGGTTACACCAACCTACCTGGCTTAGGGAACTGCCGACTGCCAAGTTTTATTGGGGATAAGGGGCGAGCGCCGTGTTCCCCTGTAATGGGACAGGACTCAGTGTTGGAAGACGCTGCAGCAGCTCTCGTGTGAAAGAGAACACAGTGAACACAGCGTCCCACTGAGAGACACACAAAGCTGAATTAATTGCACCATAAGGAACGTCAATAGAGCAGCGAAATCCCTGAATCAGCATTTCACGTGGGGTCCCAGTAAAGACCCAGCGCTGCTCTGCAGTAAGGGAACAATGCAGGACTGTGATTTATACAGGATACAAAGCACTGAATCTCCCCCCCCCCCCATAGCACATAAAAGGCCAATGGGAAATTAACCATTTTAATTCTTTTCTTGTGACATTTTTTACATTTCAGTGAATTTCCTGCTAAAAAAAACCCTAAAAAATAATGTAATAACCCATAAATATTTTTTTTATACATGAGAAGATGTTATATATTTATCATGCTGGTGATTTCTATAAACACCACAATTTGTATCTGTGGGAGCTACCATACAGGTTAGAGCATCTTTTATTTTTTTAAAAAAAGTCTCATTTTAAACAGTTCTTGTACGAAATCTTTCCTCCTTTTTTGTTTTCTGGGGCTGAGATTTTAACCACATAGGGGGGCAAATCAAACAGTGCAATTAATGTGCTAATAGGCAAAGAGGACGACCTGCTATTGATACACTATAATGCTGCAGCCAGTCCTGAATATAGGGGGTGAACACAGTCAATACTGTACAACACACCAGTATCTATACAGACAGATCTCTATACAGACCAATATCTATAGAGACCAATATCTATACAGACCGATATCTATACAGACCGATATCTATACAGACCGATATCTATACAGACCGATATCTATACAGACCGATATCTATACAGACCGTTATCTATACAGACCGTTATCTATACAGACCGATCTCTATACAGACCGATATCTATACAGACCAATATCTATACAGACCGATATCTTACAGACCAGTATCTATACAGACCAGTATCTATACAGACCAGTATCTATACAGACCAGTATCTATACAGACCAATATCTATACAGACAGATCTCTATACAGACCAATATCTATACAGACCAGTATCTATACAGACCAGTATCTATACAGACCAATATCTATACAGACCAATATCTATAAGACATACTCAGATCTATACAGACCATTATCTATAACAACAAATATATATACCACCAGTACCTATACGACCAATCTATACACAATATCATACAGACCAAAATCTATACAGACCATATCTATACAGAACAAGTATCTATCAGACCCAATATCTATACAGACCCATTCTATACAGACCAATATATATACAGACCCTATATCTATAACAGACCATATCTAACAAACAAGATCTATACAGCCAGTATCTATACAGACCAATATCTATAGCAGACCAGTATCTAATTCACACCAATATCTATATACATACAACCATATCTTTATACAGACCAATATCTATACGACATATCGATTCCACCCAATATATATACAGACCAGTATCTATACAGACCAATATCTATACAGACCAGTATCTATACAGAACAAGATCTATACAGACCAATATCTATACAGACCATATATACAGACCAGTATCTATAGAGACAGATCTCTATATAGACCAATATCTATACAGACCAATATCTATACAGACCAATATCTATAGAGACCAGTATCTATTCACACCAATATATAACAGACCAGTATCTATACAGACCAATATATATACCGACCAGTATCTATACAGAACAATATCTATACAGAACAAGATCTATACAGACCAATATCTATACAGACAAATCTCTATACAGACAAATCTCTATACAGACCAATATCTATAGAGACCAGTATCTATTCACACCAATATCTATACAGACCAATATATATATATACAGACCAGTATCTATACAGACCAATATCTATAAAGATCAATATCTATAGAGACCAGTATATATACAGACCAATATCTATTCAGACCAATATCTATACAGACCAATATCTATACCAACCAGGTATCGATACATCCCATATATATACTCACCCTGTATCTAACACATTCTATACAGACACCATTCGATACCACCCTCATTATATACATAACCATATCTATAATCGAACAAAGATCTATACAACCAGTATCTATATACAGACCATATCATACAACCACTATAATACAGAACCATTAGCGATAACAAACCAATATCTAACAGACAAGATCTATACAGACAGTATCTATCCATACCAATATCTATACAGACCAGATCTAGTCACAACCACTATCTATCCAGACCAGTAATCTATACTACCGACAATATTATACAACCCAGTATCTATTCACACCACCATATATATACGACCAGTGCTATACAGACCAATATATATCCAGAACCAGTATCTATACCGAACAAGACCTAAAGCAACCCAGTATCTATACAGACACTGCTATACAGACCAATATCTATACCACCATATCTATAGAGACAGACTCTATATAGACCAATATCTATACATACCCACTATCTATCAGACCAATATCTATAGAGACCCAGTCTCATTCCACCAATAATATACAGACCATAATCTATAACAGACCAATATAATCCGACCATTATCTATAACAGAACAGAAATCTATACAGAACAAGAGCTACATACCAATCATCGATACAGACAAATCTCTATACCGACCAATATCTGTAGAGACCATTATCCTCTTCACACCAATATCTATCCAGACTCAATATATATATATACAGACCATTAAATCTATACAACCATATCTATAAAAAGATCATATCTATGTGCCATTATATATACAGACCAATATCTATTCGAGACCAATATCGATACAGACATATCTATACAGACCAATTATCTATACAGCCCAATATCTATACCGACCATATCGTATACAGACCAGTATCTCTAACATACCAGTATCTATCAGAACAATATCTATACAGAAACTATCTATACAGACCAATATTCTATACAAACATATCTATACGACAAGATCTATACAGACCAATAGCTTACAGACCAATCTCCTAATACAGACAAATCTCTAATAAAGACCAATATCTATAAGGACCAGTATCTATTCACCTCACACACCAATATCTATACATACCATATAATATATACGACCAGTACTATACGACAAGCTATAAAGCTCAATATCTATAGACATATATTACATACCAGAGCTATTCAGGGAGGAGCCAGATACCATATGGTTAAAATAACAAACACACACGATGTGTGTTCTATCTACATTGTATGGATACAGAACCGACTGTTCGATCATCCCACGCTGTTGTGTTCGATCTAGAACACGCAGCGCAAAAGTGAGATCTATACACCTCGCGATGTGCTTACGGATGACAGAGTTACGCGGTATGATGGCTCCGGAGTTGGCGTCAGCTCGGCAGCCGTCTTTCTCAAAGGTGGCGTCGTGCGCTGACCCGATTTGTGGCACGCTACTCGGATTTACCAGGGCGCGTGTCCAGGTACAGTCAATTCTCGGTGTCCACTTAGTAGTCGATTCACTCAAAAAGCACGAGTAGTCGGGGGGTCAGCGTGTCTGAACGGTTATGTCATGTACACCCCGTTACTACATTGTACTGGGGTGGCAGGGGAGAGAAGAAAGAGGAAAAGAGAACAGGAAAAAACAAAAAAACAGGAAAAAATCAAGAGAGAAACAGAGAAAGAACAGATGAAACAGCAATCCTCATCGCTTTCCCTCCACCTACTCCTTCCTCCCTCCGCCCCCCCCCCTCCTTCTCGCTCTCCCACCCAACCCTCCATCTCTCCCTCTTATACACTCACCATAAATAAATACCTTATCTATCACCACGTAATTTATCCCGACCATTCTCTACCCATACCATATCTATACATACCATTATCTCTACAACATTAATCTATACAGACCAATATCTATAACGATCAATATCTATAGATTATCAACGACCAATATCTATCAGACCAAATATTATGAAGACCATATCTATACAGACCAATAATCTATTAGCATACATACAGTCCAATATTACGACATATACCTATACCCATATCATACAGACCTATAACGATCTAACAAACAATTACAAGCTATACAAACCAATTCTAATACAGACCATATCTAACAACATATACAGCCCCGCGATTGAGACCACGTATCTTATTCACACCAATATCTATACAGACCAATATCTATATATATCAGACCAGTATCTATACAGACCATATCTATACAGACAATTCTATAGAGACCATTACATATACAGACCAGTATCATCTCAGACCAATATCTATACAGACCATGCTATACGACCATATCTACAGACCAATTCTATACACCATATCTATCAGACCATTATCTTACAGAACCATATCGCAATACTATACAGAACAATAGCTAACAGACCGAGTATCTACACAGACCAGTATCTACCAGAACTATATATCTACACAGACCAATATCTATACAGACCATATCTATGAAGACAAGTATCTATACAGACAGATTATATGACGACCAATTATCTTCACACATACCAATATCTTCAGACAATATCATACAGAACCAGTTCTTTACAGACACATATCTTATACAGACCAGTAATACTATAAACATATCATAGACCACGTCTCTACAGACCAGTATCTATACACAGACCAATATCTATACAAAGACCATATCTATACCAGACCAATATCTGATACGACCACTATCTTACAGACCAGTATCTTACACCCAAGTATCTATACAGACCGATCTATACCAGAACCAATATCTAGACAGACCAGTATATACATACCAATAACATCAGACCTATACTAGACAACCAATATCTATACAGACCCATATCTATACAAGACACCAATATCTATCAGACCAGATCATCACACCAATATCTATTCAACCAGATCTATACAGGACCATATCTATACAGACCAGTATCTATACAGACCAATATCTATACAGACCAGTTCTAAACTATACAGACCAACTAATACAGACCAGTATCTATACAGACCAATCTCTATACAGACCAATAGCTATACAGACACATATCTTATACAGACCACTATCTATCAGACCATAATTATCAGACCAGATCTATACTCAATATTCTATACAGACCTCACTATACAGAACAATATCTATACAGACAATATCTATACAGACCAATATATACATACAACCATATCTTACAACCAATACTATACAGACCAATATCTACAGACCAAATCTATTCAACCAATATCTATCCAGACCATACTATCAGACCAATATCTAATACATACTACAACTATCTATACAGAACCTATCTATACAGACCAGTATCTATACAGACCAATATATATACAACCAGTATCTATACAGACCAATATCTATACAGAACAATATCTATACAGACCAATATCTATTCAGACCAAATCTATACAGACCAGTATCTACACAGACCAATATCTATACAGACCAATATCTATACAGAACAATATCTATACAGACCAGTATCTATACAGACCAATATCTATACAGACCAGTATCATACAGAGAAATCTATACAGACCCAATATTCGGCCATATCTATACAGACCAGTCACACTATACATAGACCAGTAATCTATACAGACCAGATCTATACAGAACACATATCTCTACAGACCAGCTATATATCAACCATGATACTATACAGCCAAAAATGATCTATACAGCACGAAACATATCTCTGAAATACATTCAACGCATATCTATTCAGACCAATACTATACAGACCAATTCTATATCAGACCAATTCTAATATCCCTGCACATACACAAACAGGACCATGTGTCCAGGGGCACAGTGCAAATGTGTGATCTATCTGCAATACAAGTGTCATTGGTGTGGGCAAATGCACCATCACTTAATATACCAAGACCCAGGTGCTCCCAATGTTTAGGGAATGGAGACATGTGAGGTTGCCGCAGGCAGTACACGGCAGACTGGGAATTGCGACATAAAGGAAAGCTGAGCTTTCACTATTGGTCTCGGAGACCACAGAGGAATCAGTAATCTTGTTGTTGGTCCAAAGGCAGGATTTGATTGGGTGGGTGGTGGGAGGATAAACAGGATTTGTAGACCTGTCGGGGGGTGGAAGAGCTGCGGGAACATTCAGGACTCTTATAGCAGAGAGGATACTGTAAGCTAAAGATGTCGGGACCTTAGCACTCCAGGTGTTTGGAAACTACAATTCCCAGCATGCAATCAAGGCATGCTGGGAGTTGAAGTTTCTAAACATCTGAAGTCATGGTCACTATGTCTGTAGAGGAAAGGCGAGGTGTGCAGTATAATAATATGTAGGGGGTTGATCAGTCTGGCAACACCTGGGAAACAGGTATGTCTATAGTGCACAGGTACAACCAGGACATGGTGTATCTGTAGCGCTGCCAATCAATTTGGTAACACAGAATATGCACCAGATACAATGGAAATGGTGAAGAAGCGTCGACAACGGTAACCAAAGGAACTGGGCACGTGCACCTCCAAGCGCTGCTCCATCGCACAGTTGCCATAGCAACCCCGGGAGCCGAGCCCATCTGCAGCGCAGTGCAGTCACACATTTAACCTCAGATGCCGTACTACTTTGCAGAAGAGCGGTTACTATGACAACCCCAGGAGCTGTGCACGTTTGCAGCACAATGCAGACTGTTAACCATAGATCTTTACCACGAATGTGGACCCTGCAACAGAGCCCTATACCGTACCTTTAATCAGAACACATATGAAACGTACCCACTGCCAGGCTAAGTACCAGTTCATTAGATGAATGTCGTATGGCCTTTCTGAAACCGTTACAGCCTGCGTCATTCTTCTAATGTAAAACACCGGGATATGATATTCTATGGGCACTACCTTAAAGGGAAGATCCCTAGTTACCAGGGTCCGGGAGTGTTATTTGTGCTCCCTTTAGGGTACAAGTTCCAGCTGGGTCAATTCCCAATCTATCCAGGACAGATGCAGTAATCCTGGGCCCACCATGGAAACGTTTGTTGGGGTCTTGATCACAGCGATTGCCTCTACTCTCCTCCATTAGGACAATGTTACAGGAACCGCCACACCTAGCGAGGACCCTTAAACTATGTACAAAGTTTAAGGGACACAAAGACCAATAATTTGATTGGATTAGGAGGCGATTGATTGGATATTTCTGTAATCACCAACTGCGCAGTCTAGAATAGGCCACACAATCGGTTGGCCTGGTGTGTACTATGGACAGGGATATAAAGAGACCGGGGCCTGGTGTGTACTATGGACAGGGATATAAAGAGACCAGGGCCTGGTGTGTACTATGGACAGGGATATAAAGAGTCCAGGGCCTGGTGTGTACTATGGACAGGGATATAAAGAGACCAGGGCCTGGTGTGTACTATGGACAGGGAGATAAAGAGACCGGGGCCTGGTGTGTACTATGGACAGGGATATAAAGAGTCCAGGGCCTGGTGTGTACTATGGACAGGGATATAAAGAGACCTGGGCCTGGTGTGTACTATGGACAGGGATATAAAGAGTCCAGGGCCTGGTGTGTACAGACATCGCAAAAAAAAAAGAAAATGGTGATCACATGCACTCCAAAAGGTAGATTGCAACGCACCGCAGCCAGACCAATTGGTTAACAGTAGTTTGTGGTTTTTATCTAACTATCAGATCGGCGTCATTTCTAATGGAAATACTGAGCCCTGTGTCCTGTAGATACGATGTGGGAGCGGCCCACCTGGTTTACATGATACGATGTGGGAGCGGCCCACGTGGTTTACATGATACGATGTGGGAGCGGCCCACCTGGTTTACATGATACGATGTGGGAGCGGCCCACCTGGTTTACATGATACGATGTGGGAGCGGCCCACCTGGTTTACATGATACGATGTGGGAGCGGCCCACCTGCTTTACATGATACAATGTGGGAGCGGCCCACCTGCTTTACATGATACAATGTGGGAGCGGCCACAAATGGGTTGGCTGGTGGTTGACTACGGATATAAAGGACAGGGATATAAAGAACCGGGCCTGGGTGGGGGTACTATGGACAGGGATATGAAAGAGACAGGGCCTGGTGTGTACTATGGACCGGGATATAAAAGAGACCGGGGCCTGGTGTGTATATGGACAGGGATATAAGGACCGGGCCTGGTTGTGTACTATGGACGGATATAAGAGACGCGGGCCTGGTGTGTACTATGGACAGGGATATAAAGAGATCCAGGGCCTGGTGTGTACTATGGACAGGGAGATAAAGAGCCAGGGCCTGGTGTGTACTATGGACAGGGATATAGAGACCGAGGGCCTGGTGTGTACTATGGACAGGGATATAAAGAGTCCAGGGCCTGGTGTGTACTATGGACAGGGATTATAAAAGTCCAGGGCCTTGGTGTGTATATGGACAGGGATATTAAGAGACCGGGCGCTGGTGTGTACTATGGACAGGGATATAAAGAGCGGACCAGGGGGCATGGTGTGTACTATGGACAGGGATATAAAGAGACCAGGGGCTGGTGTGTACTATGGACAGGGATATAAAGGACCAGGGCCTGGTGTGGACTATGACAGGGATATAAAGAGACCAGGGCCTGGTGTGTACTATGGACAGGATATAAAGAGACCGGGGCCTGGTGTGTACTATGGACAGGGATATAAAGAGAGGACCTGGGTTACTATGGACAGGGATTAAAGAGACCGGGGCTGGTGTGTTGTACTATGGACAGGGATATAAAGAGACCGGGCCTGGTGTGTACTATGGACAGGGATATAAAGAGACCAGGGCCTGGGGTTTGTACTATGGACAGGGAATAAAGAGACCGGGGCCTGGTGTGTACATATGGACAGGGATATAAAGAGGACCGGGGCCGGTGTGTACTATGGACAGGGATATAAAGAGACCAGGGCCTGGTGTGTACTATGGACGGGATATAAAGAGACCGGGGCCCTGGTGTGTACTATGGACGGGATATAAAGAGACCGGGGGCCTGGTGTGTACTATGGACAGGGATATATAAAGAGACCAGGGACTGGTGTGTACTATGGACGAGGATAAAAGAGACACGGGGCCTTGGTATATGTGACAGGACAGGATATAAAAGAGGAAGGGCCTGGTGTGTACTATGGACAGGGATATAAAAGGACCGGGCCTGGTGTGTGTACTATGGACAGGGATATAAAGAGACCAGGGGCTGGTGTGTATATGGACAGGGATTAAAGAGACCGGGGCTGGTTGGTACTCTGGACGGGATATAAAAGAGACCAGGGCCTGGTGGTGTACTATGGACAGGGATATTAAAGAGACCGGGGCCTGGTGTTGTACTATGGACAGGATATAAAGAGACCAGGGCCTGGTGTGTACTATGGACAGGGAATAAGAGACCGGGCCTGGTTGTGTACTATGGACAGGGATATAAAGAGACCGGGCCTGGTGTGTACTATGGGACAGGGATATAAAGAGGACCGAGGGCCTGGTGTGTACTATGGACAAGGGATATAAAGAGACCGGGCTGGTGTGTACTATGGACAGGGATATAAAGAGACCAGGGCCTGGTGTGGTACTTGGACAGGGATAAGAGGACCGGGCTGGTGTGTACTATGGACAGGGATATAAAGAGACCGGCTGGTGTGTACTATGGACGGGATATAAGAGACCGGTCCTGGTGTTACTAGGACAGGGATATAAAGAGACCGGGGGCCCCCTGGTTCGCATACTGTCCCGGCTGGTGTGTACTACTGGACGGATACCTAAGCCCCTGGTGACACCCTGGTATAATGTGCCCCCTGGTTGGACTCTAGGCGCATGTGTCCCGCCTGGGTTGGGTTGTACTATGGGGACATGGGGATATTATAAAGAGACCAGGGCCTGGTGTGTACTATGGACAGGGATATAAGAGACCGGGGCTTGGTGTGTACTATGGACAGGGATATAAAGAGACCAGGGCCTGGTGGTACATGGACAGGGATATAAAGAGACCGGGGCCTGGTGTTGTACTATGGACAGGGATATAAGAGACCGGGGCACTGGTGTGTACTATGACAGGGATATAAAGAGACCAGGGCCTGGTGTGTACTTGGACAGGGATATAAAGAGAACAGGGCCTGGTGTGTACTATGGACAGGGATATAAAGAGGCCGGGCCTGGTGGTACTATGGACAGGGATATAAAGAGCCGGGGCTGGTGTGTACTATGGACAGGATATAAAGAGAACCAGGGCTGGGGTGTACTATGGACAGGGATATAAAGAGCCAGGGCCTGGTGGGTACTATGGACAGGGATATAAAGAGAGACCGGGGCCTGGTGTGTGTATATGGACAGGGAATAAAAGACCAGGGCCTGGTGTGTACTAGGACAGGGATATAAAGAGACCTGGGGCCGTGTTTACTATGGACAGGATATAAAGAGTCCAGGGCCTGGTGTGTACAGACATGCAAAAAAAAAGGAAAATGGTGATCACATGCACTCCATAAAGGTAGATTGCAACACGCAGCAGACCAATTGGTGAACAGTAGTGTGGTTTACACCTACAGATCGGCGTCATTTCTAATGGAAATGAGTCGAGCACTGTGTCCGTAGATACGATTGTGGGAGCGGCCCCCCACTGGTTTACATGATACGATGTGGAGCGGCCCAGTGGTTTACATGATACGATGTGGGGAGCGGCCACCTGGTTTACATGATACGATGTGGAGCGGCCCACCTGGTTACATGATACGATGTGGGAGCGGCCCACCTGCTTTACATGATACGATGTGGGAGGCGGGCCCACCTGGCTTTACATGATCGATGTGGGAGAAGCCCACCTGGTTTACATGATACGATGTGGGAGCGGCCACACCTTTACATGATACAGTGGGAGAGCGCCCACCTGTTTACATGATACAGTGGAGCGGCCCCACATGTTTACATGATACTGTGGGAGCGCCCCTGGTTTACATGATACGGTGTGGAGCGACCTTCTGGTTGTACATGATACGATGTGGGGAGCGACCACTGGTTTACATGGTATGATGTGGGAGCGACCCACCTGGTTTACATGAAATGATGTGGAGAGGCCCCACTGGCTTTTCATGATACCGATGTGGGAGCTGCCCACCTGGTTTACATGATACGAGTGGGAGTGGGCCCGCCTGGTTTACATGGATACGGGGGGGAGCGACCCGCCCTGGGTTACATGATACGAGTGTGGGAGGGGCGACCCTGTTTACATGATTAAACGGACGGATACAAGACCAATCTCTATACAGATCAATATCTATAGAGACCAATATATATACAGACCATATCTCGATTCAACCATATCCTATCATACCAATATCTATACCATGACCAATATCTATACAGACCAATATCTATACACCATACCAATATCTATACGACCATATCTATACAGACCTATCATACAGAACAATATCTAACACAGACATATCTACACAACCATATCTACACAGACCAAATCTACACAACCAATATCTATACAGCCAGTCTCTATACAGACCATATCTATACAGACCAGTATTTATACAGAACGCATATCTACCACAGACATACCAATATCTATACGACCTATCTATACAGACAGTATCATACAGACCAGTATCTATACGACCATATCTATACAGAAACACCAATTCTTACAGACCAGTATCTATACAGACCATCATCTATACGACCAATATAGCTATACACGACCAGTATCTACTACAACCATATCTATACAGACCAATATCTATACCAGACCAGTATCTATACAGACCAGTATCTATACAGACCAATATCTATACAGACCAATATCTATACAGAACAATATCTATACAGACCAATATCTATACAGACCAATATCTATACAGACCAATATCTATACAGACCAATATCTATACAGACCAATATCTATTCAGACCAAATAACAAATATCTTCAGACCACTATCTATTAGACCAGTATCTATACATACCATACATACCACGTATCATATACCGACCCAATCTCTATACAGACCAATCTCTATACAGACCAATATCTATACAGACCAATATCTATACAGACCAATCTCTATACAGACCAATATCTATACAGACCAATATCTATACAGACCAATATATATACAGACCAGTATCTATACAGACCAATATCTATACAGACCAATATCTATACAAACAATATCTATACAGCCAATCTATACGACCAAATATTACAAACCAGTCATCTATACAGACCAATATCTAACAACAATATCTATCCAGACCAATATCTAGCAGACCAATATCTACGACCAGTACTAACAGACCAATATCTTACAGACCCAATATCTATACAGAACAGTATCTAAGACCAGTATCTATAACAGACCAATTTATACAACCAGTATCTTTACAGACCATATCTATACAGAACACTATCTATACAGCCATATCTACTCAACACCAGTCTCTATACAGACCAGTATCTATCATAACCAATATCTATACGACCCATCTTATACAGGAAACATATCTAACCAGTATCTACAGACCATATCTATACGACCATATCTATACAGATATTATCAACGCATTAATCAAACACAGTATCTATACGACCATACTATACACCATACTACAACAATATCTATAAAGGACAACTTCAAGCATATCTAACAGACCAATATTTCTATTCAGACCAATACTTTCAGACCATTATTTCGCCAATATATTCAGACCATATCTATTCAACCATATCTATAACCTGACATACAACCACAGGACCATGTTCCAGGGCACAGTGCAAATGTGGTGATCTATCTGCAATACAAGTGTCATTGGTGTGGCAAATGCACCATCACTTAAGTATACCAAGACACCAGTGTGCTTCCAATGTTTAGGGAATAGGAGACTGTGAGGTTGCCGCAGGCAGTACACGGCCAGACTGGGAATTGCCACATAAGGAAAGCTGAGCTTTTCACTATTGGTCTCGTGACCACAAGGAATTCAGTAATCTTGTTGTTTGTCCACAGGCAGGTATTTGATTGGGTGGGTGGTGGAGAAAACGGATTTGTACCTGTTCGGGGGGGTGGAAGAGCTGCGGACAACATGATAGCAGGAGGATACTGTAAGCTAAAGATGTCGGGACCTTGCACTCCAGGTGTTTGGAAACTACAATCCAGCATGCAATCAAGGCATGCTGGGAGTTGAAGTTTCTACATCTGAATGTCATTCACTATGTCTGTAGAGAAAGAGCGAGTGTGACTATAATAATATAGTAGGGGGTTGATCAGTCTGGCAACACCTGGAAAACAGGTTTGTCTATAGTGCACAGTACAACCAGGACAGGTGTATCTGTAGCGCTGCCAATCAATTTGGTAACACAGAATACACAAATACATGAAAGGTGAGAAGCTGTCGACAACGGTACCAGCAAAGTGACTGGGCACGTGCACCTCAAGCGCTGCTCCATCGCACAGTTGCCATAGCAACCCCGGGAGCCGAGCCCATCTGCAGCGCAGTGCAGTCACACATTTAACCTCAGATGCCGTACTACTTTGCAGAAGAGCGTTACATATGACAAACCCCAGGAGCTGTGGCACTTTGCAGCACAATGCAGACTGTTAACCGTTAGATCTTTAACCACGAATGTGACCCTGCAACAGACCCTATACCGTACCTTTTAATCAGAACATATGAACCGTACCCACTGCAGGCTAAGTACCAGTTCATTAGAATGATGTCGTATGGCCTTTCTGAAACCGTTACCAGCCTTCGGCTTCTTCTAATGTAAAACACCCGGGAATATGATATTCTATGGGCACTACCTTAAAGGGAAGATCCCTAGTTACCAGGGTCTGGGAGTGTTTTTGTGCTCCCTTTAGGGTACAATTTCCAGCTGGGTTCATTCCCAATCTATCCACCAGATGCAGTAATCCTGGGCCCACCATGGAAACGTTTTTGGGTCCTTGATCACAGCGATTGCCTCTACTCTCCTCCATTAGGACATATTTACAGGAACCGCCACACCTAGCGAGGACCCTTAAACTATGTACACAAGTTTAAGGGACACAAAGACCAATAATTTGATTGGATTAGGAGGCGATGATTGATATTTTCTGTAATCACCAACTGCGCAGGTCTAGAATAGCCCACAATCGGTTGGCCTGGTGTGTACTATGGACAGGGATTCAAGAGACCGGGGCCTGGTGTGTACTATGGACGGGATATAAAGAACCAGGGCCTGGTGTGTAACTATGGACAGGGATATAAAGAGACCAGGGCCTGGTGGTGTACTATGGACAGGGATATAAAGAGACCGGGCCTGGTGTGTACTATGACAGGGATATAAAGAGAACCAGGCCTGTGGTGTACTATGGACGGGATATAAGAGTCCAGGGCCTGGTGTGTACTAGACAGGGATATAAAGAGACCAGGGCCTGGTGTGTACTATGGACAGGTATATAAGAGACCAGGGCCTGGTGTGTACTATGGCAGGGATATAAAGAGTCCAGGGCCTGGTGTGTACTATGGACAGGGATATAAAGAGTCCAGGGCCTGGTGTGTACTATGGACATGGATATAAAGAGACGGGGCCTGGTGTGTCTATTGGACAGGGATATAAAGAGACCAGGGCCTTGTGGTGTACTATGGACAGGGATATAAGACCGGGGCCTGTGTGTGTCTATGGACAGGGATATAAAGAAACCAGGGCCATGGTGTGTACTATGGACAGGGATATAAAGAGACCAGGGCCTGGTGTGTACTATGGACAGGGATATAAGAGACCGGGGCCTGGTGTGTACTATGGACAGGATATAAAGGAGACCAGGCCTGGTTGGTACTAGGACAGGGATATAAAGAGACCTGGCTGGTGTGTACTATGACAGGGATATAAAGAGACCGGGGCCTGGTGTGTACTATGGACAGGGATATAGAGACCAGCCTGGTGTGTACTATGGACAGGGATATAAAGAGACCGGGGCCTGGTGTGTACTATGGACAGGATATAAAGAGACCGGGGCCTGGTGTGTACTATGGACAGGGATATAAAGGACCAGGCCTGTGTTGTACTATGGACAGGGATAAAAGAGACCGGGGCTGGTGTGTACTATGGCCAGGGATATAAGAGACCGGGGCCTGGTGTGTACTATGGACAGGGATATAAAGAGACCAGGCCTGGTGTGTACTATGGAACGATATAAAGAGACCGGGGCCTGGTGTGTACTATGGACAGGGATATAAAGAGACCAGGGCCTGGTGTGTACTATGACAGGATATAAAGACGGGGCCTGGTGTGTACTATGGACAGGATATAAAGAGACCGGGGCCTGGTGTGTACTATGGACAGGATATAAAGAGACCAGTGGCCTGGTGTGTACTATGGACAGGGATATAAAGAGACCAGGCCTGGTGTGTACTATGGACAGGATATAAAGAGACCGGGCCTGGTGTGTACTATGGACAGGGATATAAAGAGTCCGGGCCTGGTGTGTACTATGGACAGGGATATAAAGAGTCCAGGGCCTGGTGTTGACTATGGACAGGGATATAAAGAGACCAGGGCCTGGTGTGTACTATGGACAGGGATATAAAGAGACCAGGGCCTGGTGTGTACTATGGACAGGGATAATAAAGACCGTGGGCCTGGTGTGTACTATGGACACCGGGATATAAAGAGACCGGGGCCTGGTTGTACTAGACGGGATTAAAGAGACCGGGCCTGGTGTTACTATGGACAGGAGATAAAGAGACCGGCCTGTGTTTGTACTATGGACAGGGATATAAAGAGACCGCCTGGTGTGTACTATGGACAGGGATATAAAGAAGCCGGCCTGGGGTGTCCTATGGACAGGGATATAAAGAGACCAGGGCCTGGTGTGTACTATGGACAGGATAGAACCGGGCCTGGTGTGTACATGTGACAGGGATATAAAGAGACCAGGGCCGGGTGTGTACTATGGACAGGTATAAAGAGACCGGGCCTGGTGGCTATGGACAGGGATATAAGAGACCTGGCCTGTGTGTACTATGTACAGGGATATAAAGAGACCATGGCCTGGTGTGTACTATGGACAGGGATATAAAGAGACCAGGGCTGGTGTGTACTGGACAGATAAAGCCAGGGCCTGTGTGTACTATGGACAGGGATATAAAAGACCGGGGCCTGGTGTGTACTATGGACAGGGATATACAGAGACCAGGCCTGGTGTGTGTACTATGGACAGGGATATAAAAGTCCGGGGCCTGGTGGTTACTATGGACAGGATATAAAGAGACCGGGGCCTGGTGTTGTACTATGACAGGGATATAAAGAGTCCAGGGCCTGGTGTGTACTAGGACAGGGGATATAAGAGACCTGGGCCTGTGTGTACTATGGACAGGGATTAAAGAGTCCAGGGCCTGGTGTGTACAGACATCGCAAAAAAAAAGAAAATGGTGATCACATGCACTCCAAAAGGTAGATTGCAAACGCACGCAGCCAGACCAATTGGTGAACAGTAGTTTGTGGTTTTTTATCTCACTATCAGATCGGCGTCATTTCTAATGGAAATACTGATGCCCTTGTCCTTTAGATACGATGTGGAGCGGCCCAAACCTGGTTGTACTGATACGATGTGGTAGCGGCCCACGTTGTTTACCTGATCGATGTGAGGCG
>CM033472.1:5252434-5337434 GCA_019447015.1 Hymenochirus boettgeri
CCCCCCCACCTGGTTTACATGATACGCATGTGGAGCGGCCCACCTGGTTTAAATGATACGATGGTGGAGCGCGCCCACTGGTTTTTACATGAAACAGTGGGAGCAGCCCACCTGGTTTACATGATACGATGCGTGGAGGCCCACACTGTTTACATGATACGATGTGGAGAGCGCCCACTGTTTAAATGATACGGATGTGGGAGCGGCCCACCTGCTTTACATGATACGATGTGGGAGCGGCCCGCCTGGTTTACATGATACGATGTGGGAGCGACCTGTCTGGTTTACATGATATGATGTGGGAGCTGCCCGCCTGGTCTACATGGTATGATGTGGGAGCGACCCACCTGGTTTACATGATACGATGTGGAAGTGGCCCACCTGGTTTACATGATACGATGTGGGAGCTGCCCACCTGGTTTACATGATACGGTGTGGGAGCGACCCGCCTGGTTTACATGATACGGTGTGGGAGCGACCCGCCTGGTTTACATGATACGATGTGGGAGCGACCCGCCTGGTTTACATGATGCGATGTGGGAACGACACACCTGGTTTACATAATACGATGTGGGAGCAACCCACCTGGTTTACGACGTGGGAGCGACCCACCTGGTTTACGACGTGGGAGCGACCCACCAGGTTTACATGATACGACATGGGAGAGTGCCCACCTGGTTTACATGATGTGGTGTGGGAGCGACCCGCCTGGTTTACATGATACGATGTGGGAGCGACCCGTCTGGTTTACATGATACGACGTGGGAGCGGCCCACCTGGTTTACATGATACGACGTGGGAGAGGCCCACCTGGTTTACATGATACGACGTGGGAGCGGCCCACCTGGTTTACATGATACGACGTGGGAGCGACCCACCTGGTTTACATGATACGACGTGGGAGCGACCCACCTGGTTTACATGATACGATGTGGGAGCGACCCACCTGGTTTACATCGGTCTGTTTTATATTCGGGGATATCGAACCTGCGGTGCTCCAGATGTTTTGGGAACTACAACTCCCAGCATGCTTTGTTGACAGATTTGATAAAGTTCTGTCTGAGCTGTTTATCTGCCCCAACCAATCAGATGATCGATTTTCACTGGGTTCTGATTGGTTGCTGCAGGTAATTAACCTTATTACATTATTAACCCATTGGGGGGTGGGACCTCCAGTTACCATAGTAACAGCACAGCCTGCACCCCGACCTCCCTTTAGACGGGCCCTACCCAGGCGAACAGACGCGGTTTCCCATCATCCTCACTGTCCATAAATACAACTCACGGCCTGGGCTCGGCTCGCACCTGCGTTCCACGCCTCTCTCTGATTCTTCTGCGTTTCAAGACTCTCCGTGGCTGATGGGCGTGGTCAGCTTGTCACATGGGAGAGGCATCGTTATCATTGGTTGGTCGGGGGCCCATGTGGTTAGGCAGAGGGAGGAGTCAGACATTAGTTCCAATCATTGCAAGGGGAAGTTAACACCATGTGGTGGACAGGAAGGGCCCCAACATGTGGCTCTACAAGCATCAAATGGCTGCCCCGGACATTTCAATATTACCCACAATTCAATGGAAAGTTCCCAGCATTCTCTTTCTGTGATTTATTGGACAACAATCTCATCTGACCTGATTGTGTAAACCTCTCACCTCACCTGATTGTGTAAGCTCCTCCCCCCAACTGATTGTGTAAACTCCTCCCCTCACCTGATTGTGTAAACCCCTCACCTATTTGTGTAAACTCCTCCCCTCACCTGATTTTGTAAACTCCTCCCCTCACCTGATTGTGTAAACTCCTCCCCTCACCTGATTGTGTAAACCCCTCACCTGGTTGTGTAAACCCCTCACCTGATTGTGTAAACTCTTCCCTCACCTGATTGTGTATACTCCTCCCCTCCAGGTGTTTCAATACTGCTGACAGGGAATGCTGGGAGTTGTAGTTTTTAAACATTTAGCAAGTTTGATCCCCCCTTGTGTAAAGGATCCATCAGAAAGCAAATTATCTCCCCTCATACACTGGGTACAAACAGATTTACCCAAACTGTACATTTCATTGAGATAATTTAAATAGTAATTAAATAATTAAACAAAAAGTGAACTATTCCTTTAAAGGGCAACTGATCCATCCATCCTCACTTACAGCGTGGCCCCCAATCATTCCAACCACAACACCAAATGTCACATCCACGCCTCCTGCCCTCCGCAACATTGCAGACATGCCCCATCCACCTACTCAAACCCAGGACGTTGGGGGGTAGCATGGGAATTACCTGGACACACACTTCACAGACAGTTACAAGACATCATGGCACTTTCAATTCGGACCAGAAAGTAACTTTATGGATTGGGATCTAATAGTCAATATAAAGTGGTCCTTGTGCAAGGATAAAGTGTTAAAGTGCAAACAAGTTGAAATACTGCTAACTAATGTGCAAAAAATTGGGCACGCTTTATAAAAACACACAACGCTCAGACAGCGCAACAGAACGAAGCCCGACTTTAACAACACTAAGAGCCGCATGCCACATGATCAGAGACACTGACGCCCGTCGATCACTCAAGTTCTGCGATATTCAGTTGCAACCAACATGTTTTCCCCACGGCCAATTCCATGTAGCGGGTTCACCACAACATTTGTATATTTATGCTCCAAGTGGAAAAACTGATAACGTTATACATAATATTTTGCTATAAACGTGTTCTACACGTAATACAAAAATAAGTAATAAGGGGTATAAAAAAATCAGTATCAATCGGAATATTCCTTTTAATTCATTTCCAGTAAAAATGTATTTCCAGTGGAAATGAATTAAAAGAAATATTCCGATTGATACTGATTTTCTTATACCCCTTATTACTTATTTTTCTATTATTTCTGGATTCAGGATTGTTTTCTTTTCTGGTCCGTTTTGCAAGGTATTGGACCCACCTATTTGTTTATATGTGCTATACCTCCCTCAAGCAATGTCACCTCCTCAACTCATATGTATTAAATACATGACGTACATTACCAGCTGTGCACTTCTTTTTCCCATGTCTCTTCCATCTAAGCTAAACACACACCTGTACATAGCAAATACTATACCCACATGTATACACGGGCAATGCCAGGTTAGACTGCTGGTCCATGTATGTATGTATTTTATATCTTATATAGCGCTACATATTCCGCTGCGCTTTACAATTATTTACTCAATTAACATCAGACCCTGCCCCGAAGAGCTTACCATCTAATCCCTTTACTGTATGTACACATACAACCTATCAGTATGTCTTTATGATTGTGGGGGAAAACGGAGTGCCCGGAGGAAACCCACGTAAGCACGGGGAGAACATACAAACTCCTTGCAGATGTGTCCAAGGGTGGAATCGAACTCATAAGACAGGTTTGTGATACCATTTAATGAAGCCTATTGGTCATACCTGTTTCCCTGATTTTTCTTTTTGTTAATGGAACGGGCGAGTGCGGGGTTTCCAAGGTAGGGGTTGTGCTGAAAGGGTTATTATGGACAGCGCTGAGCTCAGCGCACCACCATTTTAGCCACACCCTCTTTTAAAGGCCACATTAAATTAAACCTTCATTATATTTCAAGTCTGCCTCTTGGCTCCCATTGTTTTAATCCCCTTTCGGAATGACAAGACTTGCCCTATTTGATGACCTTAACTGCAGGCAACTATAAGCGAAGGGGGTGTGTTCTGGGCACCTGATATCCCAGCTAAAATTGGCCATGAGATTGAAATGGGAAAGGGGAGAAAACACCATGACGAGTTTCCAATGGGACCAGTCAAGTTCCAATCCAATGTGATGTGCAAAGTTGGATAATTCTTTACAATTTGGTTAAATGTTCTACGTAAACATTCCACATACTGTGTTTACTGGTAGATCCATACGGGGCAATGGAAAGGCGTTAAGCCTCATACACACGTCAGATCATTTTCGTACAATGTGCCAGACGAACGTTCAGCGCCTGTCTCGTTATACACTAGTTCTGCGAATGACGCCTGTACATACATGAACGATAGTGGATAGATAATGTTCGTTGGTGAAGGTGTTACGTGACGTACGTATTAAGTGACGTTCGGAATATCGCGTGATCTCGAAATGTTGCACATGTGTATTTCATTCAATCTTCCATTACACTCTACCGATAATCTACCGACTGTGTACAAACAAACGACAATCAGCAGAACGAATCTGCCAGGCTGATCGTCGGAAAAAAGCCGAGAATAGTCGTGGATCGTTGGTCTTAGAAGATCGTTAAAGCTTCATTTTCGCACGATGGGTCGATCGTCGGGCAAATCGTGCGAAAATGATCTGACGTGTGTACGAGGCTTTAGTATCTGAGTCTATCCATCTGTATTTGGGGGGGCCACACAGTTGTGTGTATATAACAGGGAGACTTCTGGACCTTCTATTGCACTCAAATATTTCATCTGATGTTGGGCCCAAGTCAAGTTCCCTTGTTCATGTTTAACTGTACAAACCATCGTTCTATTGGACAAGTAATCCAAGTTATTCCACAGAAAGCCTCTTGGCTTCGCCAGTCCCTCTAGACCCACCGTGTTGGAACCAACAGGACCCCCTGACGTGTAATGAGACAAGACAGGCCTTTCATTATAAATTCATATTTATTGTCAGGCATAACCGCAAACAAACACAGTAATGAAAACATTATACACAAAGGAAAAGCGAAATGCAGGCACATAGTGTGATAAATGCAAAACGTGTGGAAGGTTCCTATTAACGTAGACACAAACTTATCCACTGTATCCACATATTCTATAAGTGGGAGGGGTTTTTAAATTCCAATACCATTAAACCTGATCTGTACCAAGGAACAGGAGATTCTATCTATAGACTGGGTGATCTGTATGGGCCCTGTTAGTTTGTACAATGGGGTTATCTGCTCTGCCCAACGTGTAATAATGTCCCAGATTTATAAACCATTTCATCAGTAAATGTATAATATGCTGAATTAAAGGGTAACTAAAACACTTGGGCCAGATACCCAATGGTGATTGATGTAGAGCCAGACTGTACACAAGGTCTGAATTAAATGGCAATATAGGGAAATCTGTCCTTCTCTTTCAGGCACTAAATGTGATTGCACGCAGACACTGACTTGCTATGGATTCACTAGAACAGATCTGCTTCCCATAATACTGATAATAAATATTAGAATATCTAAGTTCAGTTGATTCTGAATGGAATGATCCTATCTTCTACATTTTTTTAAAATTTTAAATGCTAAATACTTTCCATTCTTTTTCCCATAGTCCTTTGCTGTTGCCAAATACAGAATTGGCTCAGAAGGAGGTGTTAACAAAAGCAGAGGAGCTTTGGCAGAAAAAGGGGAAAAGCCTGTATAAGGTTACAATATAGCTCATTAAATGGGGAATCACCGGACTTTCATTCTCCTTTAAATAGAAATTAAATCCGGTAATAATCTTTATTATCAGAGAATAATTCACCTGCACCTGCTCACGTGAAAGCCAAAGGAACTGTCCTCACTGAATTGGGTCTCACGTGGATGGGGATTTCTCATTGATCCACTTAAGAGGATTAGTGGCAATGAGATTACTGCAGGTCCTGTATGTGGATGATGGGGAATTATGGGAAAGATCTTCCCTTTACATAGAACATGATGGGTCCCTGGACATTCTCCCAAGCATCTTTACAGAGCATTAAATAGTCTGATGTGAATTAAATAAACCCAGAGACAGAAAGACAAAAGGCAGGAAATTAATATATAAACATTCATCTTCATTTTAGCCATAAATAAAATAAAATTTACCCATCTCTAGGAAACATTTCACTTTACAAAAATAAAACAGAACTTTCCTGTAACGTTCCTAATCTAACGTTATTTCGCCGGACGTGGGAATTGAACCGGTCAGGAGCCACGAGTCGCCCCCCACCGGGTGGTGGACGTAATGGTTACTGTTTTAACCCTTCAAACCCCGAGCTGTTTGTTCATCTTGTTCAGGGCATCGCTGACTATGTCCAGCTCGTGACGTAGGTCATTAACTACCTTGGTGATGCTCTTCGTGTCTTTCAGAATGTCCACGCTCTGTGTGTAGGGATTGTATTTCAACCCAAAGGGACGTTTAATTGTCTTTGCGAATTCCCTGTGGAATGAAACATTAACAGGTCAGTTTCGTGGAACGAACGTGATCTGGTGATTATTAGGTCCTCGGCTTATCACTTTAATCTGTAACCCAATGGCGCCTTTCCTTCTTAGCTTCTCCGTCAGGTGCCGAGTGACAGAGAAATGTCTGACGTACAGAGAGACGTCACTATGATCCGAGCAGCTCGGTGTCACCTTCTAACCTGCCCGTGACCTGTTTCTATCCCTCTGTTTTGTTCTCATTCGTGTTTTATTCCTGTTTCTTGACCTTGATCTTTTTTGAATTTTGGACAGTTATAGTGCTAAACTGTCTCCCTCCTTCAGCCCCGTCCTCCTAAAATTACCCCACACATTCTCAGCTCTGCAAGAAGCACCATTGGCCAGGACACGGACAGCTGTGAGATGCGGAACAAGGCCAGACTGGTGAGGCAATGTTTTGGTAAGTATATCTGGAGATACACTGAACCCAGGGGTGCCCGTACATTAGTACTTACCCTGCAACCGATCCGTGACATACAATCGATATTCCTGGAACTGCAGTTCGTGATGTAGACAATACAGGGGGTGTCTTCCCATTGGCTACATCACGGAAACTTTAAGTCTGATCACAGAACCACTGTCTGCAGGGGTGCCCCTACCATGAAGCAAACTGAAACATTTGCTCAGGACAACCCCTGCGAAACACAATCCCCCCGCTAGATAAATGTTGACTAGAACCAATGGACCAATACGTCCATTTCAGCCTGTAATCTAGTGTGTGTGGAGGCATCTGGCGACATGAAACAGTGATCTGCTAAACTGTAGGGCACGGAAGGGCATTGTTCTGTTTCACTGGATGCCCCCAGCTCTCCCCTCCCAATAGCACAGAACAGATTGCTTGGCTACTGCTTAGCGGCCTGTCTGTATGGGGATCATTACATAGACGATTTATCTAAAGTGTGGACGAGGCTTCACACATTTCACCTTCCTACCTCATCTTTTCTTTGGCTTCTTCAAAACTCTGTGAGACAAAATAAACATCCTGGAAGGTAGTGATGATACATTCCTGATTGCAGGTCACCATGGGGTCGAACGACCTGACATTGGCTTTGCCGGACAGTGAATGCTGTAACAAAGGGAAGGCGCCAGGTGTTTAGTACAACAGTAAAAAGAACCCTGGTGGCACACAAAGCACTGTGTATATTATTGACCACCAGCCTAGCACTAGTAATGGGGAATAGAAAGGCAAAGTTCACTTACCTTGAGTTCGCTGATAGACGACAATAATCCGGCACCATAAACCTTCAGCTTTCCATCTTGTTTGCACAAACCAAACTCTACTGTGAAGAAATAGCACTACAAGGGAAAGAAAATCACTAGTGGTTACTGGCTGGTTCACCATACTAACAGGCAGGTAGCGCCGGCACTCACTATCTCACCGATATCTGCCGGGCACGTCCGAAGGCTCCACAATCGACACTTCCACAGACGAATAAGTATGAATAGGACGGCACTTGCTTCATTAAAATTCTCAAATTTTTTTAACGCTGGTTAAAACAAGGCTTCCTTTAGCCTAGACGTTCATAGGCAATGTACACAGTTCAGGTATGACGTTCGGGTCACATGACCCTATTTGAAAAAGGGTCATGTTGACCCGAAACGTCATACCTGACTGTGTACATTGCCTATGAGCGTCTAGGCTAAAGGAAGCCTCTGTTTTAACCAGCGTTAAATAAAATTTGAGAATTTTAATGAAGCAAGTGCCGTCCTATTCATACTTATTGGTTCACCATACTATACTAGTGATAACTAGCTGGTTCACCGTACTATACTAGTGATAACTAGCTGGTTCACCGTACTATACTAGTGATAACTAGCTGGCTCACCGTACTATACTAGTGATAACTAGCTGGTTCACCCTACTATACTAGTGATAACTAGCTGGTTCACCGTACTATACTAGTGATAACTAGCTGGCTCACCGTACTATACTAGTGATTACTAGCTGGTTCACCGTACTATACTAGTGATTACTGGCTGGTTCACCGTACTATACTAGTGATAACTAGCTGGTTCACGTACTATACTAGTGATTACTAGCTGGGTTAACCGTACTATACTAGTGATTACTGTCTGGTCACCGTACTATCTAGATGATAACTAGCTGGTTCACCGTACATACTAGTGATAATAGCTGGTTCACCGTTACTTATACTAGTGAGTAACTAGCTTGGTTCACCGTACATACTAGTGATTACTGGCTGGTTCACCGTACTATACTAGTGATAACTAGCTGGTTCACAGTACTATACTAGTGATTACTGGCTGGTTCACCGTACTATACTAGTGATTACTGGCTGGTTCACCGTACTATACTAGTGATTACAAGCTGGTTAACTGTACTATACTAGTGATTACTAGCTGGCTTACCATACTTACTAGTGATTACTAGCTGGTTCACTGTATTATACTAGTGATTACTGGCTGGTTCACCGTACTATACTAGTGATTACAAGCTGGTTTACCGTACTATACTAGTGATTATTGCTGGCTTACCAACTTACTGTGTTACTATGTTCCCTGATTATTACTATGATATGCTGGTTCACCGTACTATACTAGTGATTACTGGCTGGTTCACCGTACTATACAGTGATTAAAGCGGTTTACCGTACTATACTAGTGGATTATTAGCTGGCTTACCATACTTACTAGTGATTACTAGCTGGTTCACTGTATTATACTAGTGATTATAAGCTGGTTCACCATATTATACTGGTGGTTACTGGCTGGTTCACCATACTATACTAGGGACTACTAGCTGGTTCACCATACTATACTAGGGACTACTAGCTGGTTCACCATACTATACTAGTGATTACTAGCTGGTTCACCATACTATACTAGGAATTACTAGCTGGTTCACCATACTATACTAGATTACTGCTGGTTCACCATACTATACTAGGGAATTACTGCTGGTTCACCATACTATACTAGGGGACTACTAGCTGGTTCACCATATATACTAGGGATTACTAGCTGGTTCACCATACTATACTAGGGATTACTAGCTGGTTCACCATACATACTAGTGATTAGTAACGGGTTCACCATACTATACTAGTGATTACTAGCTGGTTCACCAACTATACTAGTGATTACTAGCTGGTTCACCATACTATACTAGTGATTAGTAACGGTTCATATACTATACTAGTGAACTAGCTGGTTCACCATACTATACTAGGGATACTAGCTGGTTTCACCATATCATTACTTATACTAGTGATTAGTAACGGGGTCACCAACTATACTAGTGATTACTAGCTGGTTCACCAGACTATACTAGTGATTTACGAGCGGTTCACCATACTATACTAGTGATAGTAACGGGTTACACTATACTAGTGTTACAGTGTTCACATACTATACTAGGGATTTACTAGCTGGTTCACATACTATACTAGTGATGTAACGGGTTCACCATACTAACTAGTGATACTAGCTGGTTCACCATACTATACTAGTGATTACTAGTGGTTCACCATACTATACTAGTGATATAACGGGTTCACCATACTATACTAGTGATTTCAGCGGTCACCATACATAACTAGGGAGTACTAGAGCTGGTTCACCATATACTAGTGATTAGTAACGGGTTCACCATACTATACTAGTGATTACTAGCTGGTTCACCATACTATACTAGTGATTACTGGCTGGTTCACCATACTAGTATAGCTATAACTATTGTTAACTTGTTGTTTCACTAGTGTATACTATCACTGGTGATTACTAATTGTGTCTCTACCATACTATTACTCATTAGTGATTACTAGCTGTGTTTCACTGTGCTCTGCTTGATGCATTGAACCTAAAGTTTTCAGCCTTTTAGAATTTGTATTTTTGACCATGAACTGCAAACAGATTGAAATATGAATTATCAATTGTCTTGATTGGATTTGGTACATTATCAATATAATGTACAGGGTGACCCCAACTTTTTACTCTCCCTCCCACATGACCCCAACTTTTTACTTCCTCCACATGACCCCACTTTACTCTCCCTCCACCGACCCCCAACTTTTTACTCTTCCCTCCCACATGACCCCAACTTTAACTTTCCTCCCACATGACCCCAACTTTTTACTCTTCCTCCCACATGACCCCAACTTTTTACTCTCCCTCCCACATGACCCCAACTTTTTACTCTCCCTCCCACATGACCCCAACTTTTTACTCTTCCTCCCACATGACCCAACTTTTACTCTTCCTCCCACATGACCCCAACACTTTTTACTCTCCTCCCACATGACCCCAACTTTTTACTCTCCCTCCCACATGACCCCAACTTTTTACTCTCCCTCCCACATGACCCAACTTTTTACTCTTCCTCCCACATGACCCCAACTTTTTACTCTCCTCCCACATGACCCCAACTTTTTACTCTCCCTCCACATGACCCCACTTTTTACTCTCCCTCCCACATGACCAACTTTTTACTTCTCCCCTCCCACATGACCCCAACTTTTTAGCATCTCCCTCTCCACATGACCCAACTTTTTACTCTTCCTCCCACATGACCCCCAACTTTTTACTCTCCCTCCCCACATGAACCCAACTTTTTACTCTTCCTCCCACATGACCCCAACTTTTACTTTCCTCCCACATGACCCCAACTTTTTATCTTCCCCCACATGACCCCAACTTTTTTAACTCTTCCTCCCACATGACCCCAACTTTTTACTCTTCCTCCCACATGACCCCCAAACTTTTTACTCTTCCCTCCCACACACTGACCCCAACTTTTACTCTCCTCCCACATACCCCTTTTATCACCCCATGACCCCAACTTTACTCTCCTCCCAAATGACCCAACTTTTTACTCTTCCTCCCACAGACCCCAACTTTTACTCTTCCTCCCACACATGACCCCAACTTTTACTCTTTCCACATGACCCCAACTTTTTTACTCTTCCTCCCACATGACCCCAACTTTTTACTCTCCCTCCCACATGACCCCAACTTTTTACTCTCCTCCCCACATGACCCCAACTTTTTACTCTTCCTCCCACATGACCCCAACTTTTTACTCTTCCTCCCACATGACCCCAACTTTTTACTCTTCCTCCCACATGACCCCAACTTTTTACTCTTCCTCCCACATGACCCCAATTTTACTCTCCCTCCCACATGACCCCAACTTTTTACTCTCCCCCCACATGACCCCAACTTTTACTCTTCCCTCCCACATGACCCCCAACTTTTACTCTTCCTCCCACATGACCCCAAACTTTTTTATCTTCCTCCAATGACCCCATTTTATCTCTCCCACATGACCCCAACTTTTACTTCTCCCTCCCACATGACCCCAACTTTTTACTCTTCCCCACATGACCCCAACTTTTTACCTCCTCCCACATGACCCCAACTTTTTACTCTTCCTCCCACATGACCCCAACTTTTTACTCTCCCTCCCACATGACCCCAACTTTTTACTCTTCCTCCCACATGACCCCAACTTTTACTCTTCCTCCACATGACCCAACTTTTTACTCTCCTCCCACATGACCAACTTTTACTCTCCTCCCACATGACCCCAACTTTTTATCTTCCTCCCACATGACCCCAACTTTTACTCTTCCTCCCACATGACCCCAATTTTAATCTCCTCCCAATGACCCCAACTTTTTACTTCCTCCACATGACCCCCAAACTTTTTACTTTCCTCCCACATGACCCAACTTTTTACTCTCCCTCCCACATGACCCAACTTTTACTCTTCCTCCCACATGACCCCAACTTTTACTCTTCCTCCCACATGACCCCAACTTTTTACTCTCCTCCCACATGACCCCAATTTTACTCTTCCTCCCCACATGACCCCAACTTTTACTCTTCCTCCCACATGACCCCAACTTTTTACTCTTCCTCCCACATGACCCCAACTTTTTACTCTCCCTCCCACATGACCCCAACTTTTTACTCTTCCTCCCACATGACCCCAACTTTTTACTCTCCTCCACATGACCCCAACTTTTTACTCTCCCTCCCACATGACCCCAACTTTTTACTCTCCTCCACATGACCCCAACTTTTTACTCTTCCTCCACATGACCCCCAACTTTTTACTCTTCCTCCCACATACCCCAACTTTTTACTCTTCCTCCAAATGACCCCAACTTTTTACTCTTCCTCCCACATGACCAATACTTTTACCTTCCTCCCACATGACCCAACTTTTTACTCTCCTCCCACATGACCCCAACTTTTACTCTCCCTCCCACATGACCCCAACTTTTTACTCTTCCTCCCACATGACCCCAACTTTTTACTCTTCCTCCCACATGACCCCAACTTTTTACTCTTCCTCCCACATGACCCCAACTTTTTACTCTTCCCCCACATGACCCCAACTTACTCTTCCTCCCACATGACCCCAACTTTTACTCTCCTCCCCTGACCCCAACTTTTTACTCTTCCCCCACTGACCCCAACTTTTTACTCCCTCCACATGACCCCAACTTTTTACTCTTCCTCCCACATGACCCAACTTTTTATCTTCCTCCCACATGACCCCAACTTTTTACTCTCCCTCCCACATGACCCCAACTTTTTACTCTTCCTCCCACATGACCCCAACTTTTTAATCTTCCTCCCACATGACCCCAACTTTTTACTCTTCCTCCCACATGACCCCAACTTTTTACTCTCCCTCCCACTGACCAAACTTTTACTCTCCTCCCATGACCCCAACTTTTTACTCTCCTCCCACATGACACCCAATTTTTACTCTCCCTCCCACATGACCCCAACTTTTACTCTTCCTCCCACATGACCCCAACTTTTTACTTTCCTCCCATGCCCCAACTTTTTACTTCCTCCCACATGACCCAAACTTTACTCTCCTCCCACATGACCAACTTTACTCTTCCTCCCACATGACCCCAACTTTTACTCTCCTCCACATGACCCCAACTTTTTACTCTTCCTCCCACATGACCCCAACTTTTTACTCTTCCTTTCACACATACAGCACCCCCAGGCATTATAGGGGGACCCCATTATAGTTTTGCTTGGACTTCGGGACCCTAGTCACATGATCAAGTAATTAGATCCACACTGCTCCAACCCAATGGCAAACTGGGCATTTGGTAAGATTCTGGTTCTGGTTACTCTACACACCGTGGCAAGTTTCTGTACTTCTTCATCAGAAGCCCCCAGGGACACCAAACCAATTTCCTGGGAAAACTGTGCAAAACTGGGTTCCGCCAGGAGAGGGACATGCCCTAGAAGCTCATGGCAGGTGTCTCTGCAGAGAGAGAGAGAGAGAGAGAGATGGGTCAATGTTTCATCCAGGAGGAGAAGGTCCCTGTTTCCCAGCCGGTCACAGCGTGGAACTTACGGTTCAGGAGTGTAGAGTGGGTCAGTGCTGTGTCGGACGTATTGGGTGCAGTGAAATACCCGGAATGCCAGTCCTGCCAGGAAATCTCTGGGAGACAGATATCCAGCAACTGGACGAATGGTGAACCCTGTGCGCTCTGGAACAGGAAATAAATGGAAAGTTAGAACACACTGGATCACCAGATTCTGCCAGAAAATGCCCCGTGTATAGAGGCCTATGGACTGCGGGACAAAGATTTCCCTATAGAGAGACCTGTGACCCCATTGGCTTTAATAGACCAAGAAAGTAGGAATCCCACCCTAATGTAATATAACATAATGTACAGTAGGGGGCACCCACGTATCAGATTGATTTACAGTTATAGGAATCCCACCCCAATGTAATATAACATAATGTACAGTAGGGGGCACCCAAGTATCAGATTGATTTACAGTTATAGGAATCCCACCCCAATGTAATATAACATGATGTACAGTAGGGGGCACCCACGTATCAGATTGATTTACAGTTATAGGAATCCCACCCAATGTAAATAAACATAATGTACAGGTAGGGGGCACCCAACGTACAGATTGATTTACAGTTATAGGAATCCCACCCCAATGTAATATAACATAATGTACAGTAGGGGGCACCCACGTATCAGATTGATTTACAGTTATAGAAATCCCACCCCAATGTAATGTACAGTACCTGTAATGTAATGTAACATACCGTACAGTAGAGGGCACCCTACCCACTTATCAGATTGATTTACAATTAATGGGAATTTGACCCCTAATGCAATGTAACATAACCTACAGTAGGGGAACTGTACCCCATGTATCAGATTGATGTACAGTCAATAGGAATTCCAACACAATGTAATGTAACATAACTTACAGTAGGGATCACCTTACCCGTGTGATAGATTGATTTACAGTTAATAGGAATTTAACCCCTAATTTAATGTAACATAACCTACAGTAGGGGGCACCTTACTCCATGCATCCTATTTATTTACACTTCATAGAAATCCCACCACAATGTAATGTAACACAATGTACAGTAGGGGGCACCTTACTCCACATATCAGATTATATATTAGACAGCACCTTACAATATGTATCAGATTACTAGAAATCCATTCTGATAATGTAATGTATTTAAATACAGTAGGGGGCACCTTACCCTATGTATCAGATACTAGAAATTCCATTTCTAATAAATGTAAGTATTGTAACAAACAGTAGGGGGCACCTTACCCATGTATCAGATTACTAGAAATTATCTCTAATATAATGTATGTATTGTAACATACAGTAGGGGGCACCTTACCCTATGTATCAGAATTACTAGAAATTCCATTCTAATATAATGTAATTGATGGAACATACAGTAGGGGGCACCTTACCCTATGTATCAGATTACTAGAAATTCCATCCTCATATCATGTAACGTTATGTAACAAACAGTAGGGGGCACCTTACCATGTATCAGATTACTAGAAATTCATCTCTAATATAATGTAATGTTATGTAAAATACAGTAGGGGCACCTACCCTATGTATCAGATTACTAAAATTCCTCTCTAATATAATGTAATGTATTGTAACATACAGTAGGGGGCACCTTACCCTATGTATCAGATTACTAGAAATTCCATTCTAATATATGTAATTATGTAACATACCGTAGGGGCACTTACCCTATGTATCAGATACTAGAAATTAATCTTAATATAATGTAATGTATTGTAACATACAGTAGGGGGCACCTTACCCTATGTATCAGATTACTAGAAAATTCCATTCTCAATATGTAATGTATTGATTGTAACATACAGTAGGGGGCACCTACCCTATGTATCAGATTACTAGAAAATTTAATCTATATAATGTAATGTATTGTAACATACAGTAGGGGGCACCTTACCTATGTATCAGATTACTAGAAATTCCATCTCTAATATAATGTAATGTATTGTAACATACAGTAGGGGGCACCTTACCCTGTTATCAGATTACTAGAAATTTAATCTCTAATATAATGTAATGTATGTAAACATACAGTAGGGGGCACCTACCTATGTATCAGATTACTAGAAATTGAATCTCAAATATAATGTAATGTATTGTAACATACAGTAGGGGGCACCTTACCCTATGTATCAGTTATAGAAATTTAATCTCTAATATAATGTAATGTATTGTAAATACAGTAGGGGGCACCTTTCCCTATGTATCAGATACTAGAAATCCATCTTAAATAATGTAATGTATTGTAACATACAGTAGGGGGCACCTTACCCTATGTATCAGATTACTAGAAATGTAATCTCTAATATAATGTAATGTATTGTAACATACAGTAGGGGGCACCTTACCCTATGTATCAGATTACTAGAAATTGAATCTCTAATATAATGTAATGTATTGTAACATACAGTAGGGGGCACCTTACCCTATGTATCAGATTACTAGAAATGTAATCTCTAATATAATGTAATGTATTGTAACATACAGTAGGGGGCACCTTACCCTATGTATCAGATTACTAGAAATTCCATCTCTAATATAATGTAATGTATTGTAACATACAGTAGAGGGCACCATACTACATCAGGTTGTATCACCTGTAACGTAATGTAATGTGGATTTATAATATGGCCACATACCCCTATGTATTAGATTCATTAAGCGTTTTAAAGGGAACAATGAAAATCTTCCAGCAAGAAGTCTAAATGTGGGATCATTCACCTCGGAGGAATCGGGAGACGTCTTCCAGTTGTGGGATATTGTCCTCTCTGTACCCGCAGTATTTGGACAGCAGTGGCAAGTTCTTTAGATACTCTCGACAGGCGTGAGTGGGGTACAGTTTGTTCAACTCCCGATACACTGTCCCCCAGGTCTTCACCTCCTCCTCTGTAAACTCAATATGGGGAATAGGGTCCCCACTGTCAGATGGAAACAAGATCAGGGGTCAGCAAAGGCAGAGGGCCCTTTAAGGGGGTAACCTAGGCATCTCTAAATAATCTAGTACTAGAACATGGTCACTTTTTATAATTACTAATGGGACAACAAGGGCCCAATAGAGCAGGATATAAATACAGACAGGGATATAATCTGCACCCAATTCACTGTCTGGGTCCAGCTTATTTTATAATTAGCTAAATACAAAGTATGTAATAATTATTCTTGTGGCCATTTTAGGAAAGGGCGGTTACCCCATACAAATATGGATTCAGGTTTAGCCTAAACCTGAATCCATGTTTGTATGGGGTAGCCGCCCTTTTCCTAAAATGGCCACAAGAATAATTATTACATTACATTTAAAATTCATTTTACGTTTTGTCCTAGAACCAAAGGATCTCATAGATTTTAACTGACCTCCTCACCCCCATGCCAGTAAGTCATGGACCGTGAAGGGTAAATGTCATTCATGTACCGCCGGAGATGTTTTCAACACTTACATTTGGTACTCCATAGCCACCTCCGCAAAATATTTCCTTCTCTCTTTCTCTTGACGGTACACGTTGTTCTTTAAATCCGCAAGGACACAACATCTAATGTTTATAACTGATTAACCTGGTGGCAACGACTCTGTCGGTTATCTTGGGTACTCATGGATAACTATTTAACCAAGTCTTAACTAGGTACACATGGGTCAACTAACAGCCTGTTTTTGGTACAGTGTCACTTGGTAGATCTGTCGGTAACCAAAAAAAGGTCTTGAAGACAAACGACCAATGAAAAATAACCCACATTGCCTGATCTATTTTTAATGTTTTAAGGCAAAAAATCAGTGTGCTGCTTATATTCCGCTAAATATTACAGTGGGTATCGTTCCGGGTGGCTAATATCGACCTATGTAGCCTTACCGGTAAATATTATTTTGGAAACTAATTACTATTACATCCAAGGTTCGATGGTATTCTTTAATATCATTATATCAAGGGACTGATTCATTCATTCCAGGTTCATGTAATCTGTGTTATTCATTAATCAAACTGGACTGGTCTCATTCATCCAGGTCATGGTCTATCTGTGTTATCATTTATATCAATGGATGGTATCTCATTCATCAGGTCATGGTAGATTTCTGTGTTATTCATTATAGTCAACTGGGACGGTTCTCATTCATCCAGTTCATGTTATCTTGTTATTAAGCTTATATCAATGAGACTGTTCTCATTCATCAGGTCATGGTCAATCGGTGTTATTCAGTTCAGGTAATCAACTGGACTGAGTCTCGCATTCATCCAGGTCATGGTATATCGTGTGTATTCAGTTAATCAACTGGACTGGTCTCATTCATGCCAGGTCATGGGATATCTGGGTTATTCAGTTATGATCAACGGGAGTGATCTTATCTCCAATCCAGGTCATGGTATATTCTGTTTATTCAGGTTATCATGATTGGATTCTCATTCATCCAGGTCATGTATTCTGTGTTATTCAGTTAGATCAACTGGACTGGATTCTCAGTCATCCAGGTCATGTATACTGTTGTGATTCAGTTTAATCACGGGACTGGTTCTCTTCTCCAGGTTCTGGGTATATCTGTGATCTATCAGTTATGATCAACTGGACTGGTCTCATTCATCCAGGTATGGTATTCGTGTTATTCAGTTATAGACAACTGGACTGGTTCTTTCTATTCATCCAGGTCATGGTATATCTGTGTATATTATAGTCAACTGGACTGGATCATCATTCATCCAGGCATAGGTATACTCGTGTGTTATTTCACTTTAATACTCAACTGGACTGGATCTCTCTTCATCCCGGTCATGGTATATCTGTGTTATTAAGTTTAGCTCAAACTGGAACTGGCTTCTCATTCATCCAGGTCATGGTATATCTGTGTTATATCAGTGTATATCAACTGGACTGGGATCTCATTACCTCCAGGTCAGGTATATGACTGTGTATATTCATTATATCAACATAGGATGGTATTCATTCATCCAGGTCATGGTATTCTGTGTTATGCAGTTGATCAACTGGACTTGGATCTCATATCCTCACCGGTCATGGTATATCGTGTGTTATTCAGTTTAATTCAACACTGGACTGGTCTATTCTCTTCCAGGTCATGGTAAATCTGGTTATTCAGTATATATAACCTGAGACGGATCCTTCATATCATGTCAATGGTATATCTGTGTTAGTCGTTATGATCAACTGGAACTGGTCTCCATTGCTCCAGTCTGGATATCTGTTTAGTACGTTATAATCAACGGACTGGATCTCATTCATCCAGGTCATGTTGTAGATCATGGTACTATTTAGTTGATAATCCACTGGACTGGTTCCCATTCATCCAGGTCATTGGTATATCTGTGTTTATCAGTATTTTCAACGAACTGTTTTCTATTCATCCAGTTGCGTGTATACTTGTTTATTCAGTTATACAATACCGGACAACCCTGACTCTCACTTCATACTCGGTCAATGGTAACAATGCTTTCATCAACAACACCTATGGTCCAATGGACTGGTTCTCATTCATCCAGGTCATTGGTATATCTTATATTCTAGTATATCAACTGGACTGGATCTCCATTCATCCAGGTCATGGTATATCGTGTGTTATAGTTATTATCAACTGGACTGGTGCTCTCATCATCTCAGTGTCATGTATATCATGTGTTATTCAGTTATCACGGCTGGCACATCAGTCAGGTCATCGAGTCGTTTCATACTGATCTATTCATACCGGTCATGGGTATAAATCTGTGTTCATCAGTCAATACGTAACACTGGACTGGATCTATTATCCAGGTCATGGATAATCTGATATTCATTTATATCAACGGGACTGGATCTCATTCATCCAGGTCAGGTATCGTGTGGTATTCAGTTATATCAACGGGACTGGTTTCATCATCCAGGTCATGGTATACTGTGTTATTCAGGTATAATCAACTGACTGGTTTCCATTCATCCAGGGTCATGGTATATCTGTGTATTCAGTTATATAACTGACGGTTCTCATTCATCCAGGCCTATGTATATCTGTGTATTAAGTTATATCAACTGGACTGGGTTCTCATTCAATCCAGGTCATGGGTATATTTTCGTTTATAGCTGATTATTCACCGTATGTATCGGGTTATCCTAATAACTGTACTGGTTCTCAGTCCTCATCCAGGTCATGGTATATCTGTTTTATTCAGTTATATCAACTGAACTGGATTCCATTAATCCAGGTCATGGTATATCTGTGTTATTCAGTAATATAACTGGACGGATCTCATCATCCAGGTCATGGTATATCTGTTATCAGTTATATCAACTGGACTGGTCTCATTCATCCAGGTCATGGTTATCTGTGTTATTCAGTTATATCAACGGACTGGTTCTCATCATCCAGTGTCATGGTATCATCTGATATGTAATTCAGGTTCGATAATCAATCTGAACTGGTTCTCTTCATCCAGGGTCATGGTTATATCTGTGTTATGTCAGTTATATCAACTGGACTGGTTCTCATTCATCATCCAGGCATGGTATGATCTGTGTTATTCAGTTATATCAACTGACTGGTTCTCATTCATCGGTCTGGTAGATCTGTGTTATTCAGTTAATCAACTGAGTGGTTCTCCATTCATCCAGGTCATGGGTATCGTCTGTATTATTCAGTATACAACTGGACTGGTTTCTCATTCATCCAGGGGTCATATGGTATATCTGTGTTATCAGTTATATCAACTGGGAACTGGTTCTCATTCATCCGTCCATGGATATCTTGTTTATTCAGTTATATATCAACTGGACTGGATCTCATTCATCCAGGTCATGGTTTATCGTGTTAGTCGTTATACGATGGTGGTCTCATTCTCCAGGTCATGGTATATCTGTTTTTCAGATTATTCAACTGGACGGTTCTCATTCATCCAGGTCATGTATATCTGTGTTTATTCAGTTATATCAACGACTGGTTCTCATTCCAATACCAGGTCAATGGTTTGATATCTGTGGTTATCAGTTTATCAACTGGATGGTTCTCATTCATCCAGGTCAATGGTTATCTGTGTTATTCAGTTAATATCAACTGACTGGATCGTTCATTCATCCAGGTCATGGTATATCTGTTTATTCAGTTTATCACACGGACTGGTTTCTCATCATCCAGGTCATGGTATATCTGTGTTATTCAGTTATACAACTGGACTGGATCTCATTCACCAGGTCATGGTATATCTTGTTTATTAGTTTATAATCACCTAGGACTGGTTGGGACTCATTTCATCCAGGTCATGTATATCTGTGGTTATTCAGTTATATCACGGACTGGTTCTCATCATCCAGGTCATGGTATATCTGTGTTATTCAGTGTAGTTAACAACTGGACTGTTCTCATTCATCCAGGTCATGGTATATCTGTGTTTTTTCAGTTATACAACTGATGCGTCTCATTCATCCAGGTCATGGTATATCTGTGTTATTCAGTTATATCAATGAACTGGTTCTCATCTCCATCCAGGTCATGTATATTTGTGTTATTCAGTATATCAACTGGACGGCTTCCATCCATTCCAGGTCATGGTAATCTGTGTTATTTCAGTTATATCAACTGACTGGTTCTCATTCATCACAGGGTCATGGTATATCTGTGTATTCAGTTATATCAACTGACTGGTTCTCATTCATCAAGGTCATGTATATCTGTGTTATTCAGTTATATCACTGGACTGGCTCTCATTCATCCAGGTCATGGTATAGTCTGTGTTATTCAGTTATATATCACTGGATTGTTCTATCCACCATCATGGTATATCTGTTATTCAGTTTATCAACTGGACTGGTTCTCATCATCCAGGTCATGGTATATCTGTGTTATTCAGTTATATCAACTGGGACTGGTTCTCATTCATCCAGGTCCTGGTTTATCTGTGTATTTCAGTTATATCACTGGACTGGTTCTCATTCATACCGTTCTGGTATCTGTGTTATTCAGTTATATAAACTGGACTGGACTCTCATTCATCCAGGTCAGGTATATCTGTTGTTATTCAGTTATATCAAGTGGATGGTCTCATTCATCCAGGTCTGGTAATTCTGGTGTTATTCAGTTATATCAACTGGACTGGTTCTCATTCATCCAGGTCATGGTATATCTGTGTTATTCAGTTATATCAACTGGACTGGATCTCATTCATCCAGGTCATTGTATATCTGTGTTATTCGTTAGATCAACTGACTGGTTCTACATTCATCCAGGTCATTGTATATCTCTGTGTTATTCAGTTAAAATCCACTGGACTGGTTCTCATTCTCCCGGTCAATGGTATATCTGTGTTAATTCAGTTTATATCGAACACGGACTGGATCTCATTCATCCCAGGTACCGGTATATTCTGTGTTATTCAGTTATATCAACATGGACTGGACTTCGCAGCACTAGGTATCACCTATAGTTGTGGTATTCCAGTTATAGCAACTGGACTGGTCTCGATTCATCCAGGTCATGTATATACTGTGTTTTCAGTATTATCAACGGAACTGGTTCTCATTTCATCCAGGTAGTTATATCTGTGTTATTGTTGCAGATTTCCGGAAATATTCCATTGGAATCTACTGTGTAATCTTCTATAAATCAGCCCTCCCTGAACCCAGCTTTTACAAATATATTACTTACAGGGTGGGTCCCGCGTCCAGATCAGATCCGTACCTCAGCACCCCCTGTTTGCACATTTATCCAGATCAGAGATTTTCTATGGGGAACCACGGGGACACTTTCCCAATATTCTGAATAAAAAAAAAAAAAACCCCATCAAATACAAAATGTAATAAATATATTTTCTAATATTCCACACAGTCCATAAATATTATGTAGATGATATCCTATAAAAATGGCACTACGGTAAATGTCATCAGCTATAATCAGTGATAAGTCCTGACTTTCGGAAGTTTGTATATAGAAGTCTATAGCCCTCTTAACTTGGCTGCATTACGTGGCCTTGTCATTGTGTGTCCCTACTGTTACCAGTTAAATAATAATGATTTGATGTCCGGTCTTGATAGAGGGAAGGAAGTTCTTATTTGTAAGTCAATAGGCAGTGTTTCCGCCGGAAGAATCACAAGTCTTAGACCCTCCTCCTGCACACAAATTTTCTGCCCTGTGAGTTGCTTGATATCACGTTTACGTGAGGCTGAACAGGTGGACGATTTCGTTTGTGCAGCTTTTTCCCTGTGTTCCGCTTGTGACAATCCACAAATATCTCAAACCCGAGTTCCTTCTCTTGATTTTCCGAGACTCAATGGAATGAGATTTACATGTTTCTCCTGCCAAAGAGAGGAAACGGTTAAACCAACTGTCACCAACCCCAAGGTTACCACTATAAAGGTGACCCCCCTCCTTATAATTAATGGGTGATAATAAGCCCTTCAACCCCATTACCCTGCATGGAATTTGGACCCTCCTGGAACTCTTCAGTGCCTTGGACCAGACCACCAACTTCATTCTTTAGGGAGAAGATGAACTACCTCACGTCCCCCTTATCACCTCCATCATTCCCTTATGTGTCTTCTAAGCTTCCATATATATTCGATTTTTGACTGATACAGAAGGGGAATAAATCTCCATAGCCAGTAATTGGACCATGTAGTTTCCATTATATAAATACAGCTCAGTATAGGGACAATAATGGAGCAATGCATAGAGAGGTGCCTCAAGTTTCTTAATCTTTGCAAAAAGGTCTAAACACACAGCGACTATTAATACACTTGAGCTCTTGCCTAAAAGGGGACTAAGCATCCAGACCACATTGTCCCAATAGAATGAGCACATTCACAACGACAAGGCTGTGTCCTCTCCTCTCCCTTTGCGGTGGAATGTTCACAGATTCCCCTTTACTGGAACACCCAGCTAAGTGACGCAGTACCTTCACAGGACGTTGCAGGCTCTGCTTCTGGAAGCTGGCGCCACTCATGTTACAGCTCAGAATCACTCCCTTCCCTCTGACACACAGATTTCAGTGCAGTTTTTTGTGTAAAAACGCAGTACAAAATGTTTCCCCCCTAACCTGATATGTCCTTTTATACATAAATGACTAAATTTATAACATATGCCTATCACCGGGAAACAGAGACAGCAGTCCCCCTGGGAAGTTAACTTTACAGCCCTATAACTTAGGTCCCGAGAACTAAAAGAGCCATCACCCAAGCTAGTTTAACAGTGTGTTTTTCAATTAACGGGCGCTTTGTATGGAGACCACATTTACTCGTTAAAGGCTGCTATAAATGCTGGTTTAAAAAAAATTATGACAATGCTGTCAATATGTTTGTTGGCAAGCCATGCAGAACTCCTCAACTTTGCATTACACTTTACTACATCAGTACGTATGGCAATATGACTCATTTTCAGCTTTCCCATGATGTCATTCCCTAGGTTGTTGCCACAAGATGGCAGTAATGTCTGTTGTTTGTCAATGTGATAGAGATGTTTGACTAGTGCTGCCTGGTTGTCTAAACTGAGATAATTCCTCTGGCTGAGTGTGGTTATAAATACTGGTGATTATGGTCTGTGTGATACCCCGCTTATGATGTGCTTCATCTTGTCTTGCTCAGTCATGCTAAACAACTCTGCATCTCTCCACCTTTTTCTGTATCACATTGATAATATAAATAAAATAAAGTTTGTTTTCACTTTTATCAAGTTCTTGTCCTTTTCCTTCCTCTCTTGGGCATATACTAAAATGCTCAAACGACACAACGCTCAACACCTCTCTCATTTGGGCTACTGTAACCCACTAGGTGGCCGTCCCCCAAAAAAAAAAAAAAAAAAAAACAAACTCCACAAAACCCGCCCCCCGCCGGCCCAATCCCCCCCCCCCCCCCCAAAAAAAAAAAAACCCAACACCCCCCCCCTCCCCCCCCCCCCCCCCACCACCCGCCCGCTGCCCCCAAAAAAAAAAACGACAATAAAAAAAAACCCCCTCCAAACCCACAAACCAGACAAAAAAACCGCCGCGCATCCCCCCCCCTCCCCCCCCACAACCACCAAAAAAAAAAAACGCCCCAATAACAAAAACAAAACCCCCCCCAAAACCCCCCCCAAAAAATCCCCCCACCCAAAAAAAAAAGAAAAAACACCCAACAAACCACCAACCCCCCCCACAAAACCAAAAAAAAAACCCAAAACCCAAAAAAAAAACCCCCCCCCTCAAAAACAAACAAAACCCAACACAAGTCAAATCAAACCACCTCAAAATCCAACCCAATAAAAAAAACTCCCCAAAAAAAAAAAAAAAAAAACCCCCTCCCAAAAAAAAAATCTTCCCTAACCCCACAAAAACCAAAAAACCCTCCCCCCAAAAACAAACCAAGAAACAAAAACCTCCAAAAAAACACAAAAACAACACTCCCCCAAAAAAAAAAACCCAATACCCCCTCCCCTACCAATAAAACAAAAAAAAAAAAAAAAAAAATAAACCACCTCAATGCAAAAAAAAAAAAACACCAAAAACAAAAACCAAACCCCCAAAATCCTCAACAACCCTCCCAAAAAAAAACAAAAACCTCCCTCTCCCAAAAACAACCCAAAAAACTCCCCCCAAAAAATAAAAAAATCCCCCAAACCTTTCATCCTCCTCCACTCTCCAGTCCTATTCGTGGATCCTTGCCTTTCTAGTAAATTGACCCTACATACAAGGCCCCCGGAGGATTTATAAACCAGTGGTAACCACACCTTGCCCAACAGCATGTTCAAGATAATGGGAAGTCTGTCATCAACCTCCCCCGCATCGGAGGTCGAAACAGATAGATGGAAGTCATGAGTTTCTACTTCCTCTCCTGGCTGGGCGTATGTAAATGACATTGGGAATCATGTTACTACATAGATGGATAATCTGCTGCCCACAGGGCAATAGTGACATTTACATTATTACTTAGGTTGTTCCTCCAAAGAGAAATGTTTGTGTCTTAGATGAGGACATCAGGATATCTCAGTTATTGATAGACCAGAGTCAGTTAGTTGAGGGTGGGGGGGGAAGTAAATAAATGGGAGATCTGGTTGCTATGGTTGATTACATGGGATTATAGGGGTAATTACAATGTAGAGGATGAGGGTGTCTATGGTGATTACATGGGGTGATGGGGTAAGTACAATGGGAAACTAGGGTTTCCTATGGGGTTATTACATGGGGTGGATGGGTAATTACAAAGGGGAGATGAGGTGTCTCATGGTTGATTAAATGGGATGATGGGGTAATTCAAGGGTAGACTAGGGTGTCTATGTGTGATTACATGGGTTGATGGGGTAATTACAAAGGGGAAATAGGGTGTCTATTGGGTTATTTACATGGGGTGATGGGGTAATTAAAAAGGGGAGAAGGGTGTCTATGTGGTGATTACATGGGATGATGGGGTATTACAAGGGAGATAGGTGTCTATGGGGTGATTGACATGGGGTGATGGTGTATTCCCAAGGGGACATAGGGTGTCCTATGGGGTGATTACGCTGGGGTGATTGGGTAATTACAAGGGAGATAGTGGTGTCTATGAAGGTTCCATTGTTGATGGGTAATCCCAAGGGTGCCCAATAAGGGTGTCTCGTTGGCTGCTAAGCATGGGGTGCATGGGGTCATTACAAAGGGGAGATAGGGTGTCTATGTGGTGATTTACCTGGGCTGATTTGGAATACAAGGGAGATAGGGTTCCTCTGGCTGATAACATGGGGTGATGGGGTAATTACAAGGAGAGATAGGGTGTCTATGGGGTGATTACATGGGATGATGGGGTAATTACAGGAGGAGGAGATAGGGGTCTATGGGGGATTACATGGGGATGGGGACTTACAGGGAGATAGGGTGTTATGGTACTGGGGTGCCTAGGTGGTAATGATTTAGAGATAGGTTCTATGGGGTTGATTTGGGGTGAGGATTACAAAGGGAGATAGGGGTCTATGGGGCTGCATTACAATGGGGTGAAGGGTCAAAATTACAAAAGGGAGATAGGGTTGTCTATGGGCTTTTACTTGGATGGAGTAATTAAAGGGAGAGATAGGGTTCTTGCTAAATGGGGTGACCTCGTCGTGCTGAGCATGGATGCATGGGTAGAAGTAATTACTAAGGGGACGATAGGGTGTCTAGTGGAGTAATTGGGGGTAATTACAAGGGGAGATAGGGTGTCTATGGGGTGATTACAGGGGATGGGGGTAATACAAGGGGAATAGGGTGTCTATTGGGTGATTAAATGGGGTGATGGGGTAATTACAAGGGGCGATAGTGGTGTCTATGGGGTGATTCACATGGGGGAATGGGTTAATTACAAAGGGGATATAGGGTGTGTCTATGGGCTGATTACTATAGGGGTGATGGGGTAATTACAAGGGAGATTAGGGGTTCTATGAGGTGATTACATGGGTGATGGGGTGGGTAATTTACAAGGGAGATAGGGTGTCTATGGGTGATTACATGGGGTAATGGGGCAATTACAAAGGGAAGATAGGGTGTCTATGGGTGATTACCTGGATGATGGGGTAATTACAAGGGGAGATAGGGTGTCTACTGGTGATTACATGGGTGGTTGTGGGTAATTTACAAAGGGGATATAGGGTGTATATGTGATTACTGGGGTGATGGGGTAATACAAGGGGAGATAGGGTGTCTAGCTAATGGTGATTACAGGGGATGATGGGTAATTACAAGGGGGAATAGGGTGTCTATTGATTGATTACATGGGGTGATGGGGTATTAAAGGGGAGATAGGGTGTCTATGGGATGATACATGGGGGTGATGGTGTATTAAAGGTGAGCTAGGGTGTCTATGGGTGATTACATGGGGTATGGGTAATTACAAAAGGGAGATAGGGTGTCTATGGGTTGATTACATGGGTAAATGGGGCAATTACAACACGGGGAGATAGGGTGTCTAATGGGGGGTGACTATATGGGGGATGGGTAATTACAAGGTGAGAGAGGGGTGTCTATGTGGGTGAATTACAGGGGTAATGGGCACTTACAGGGAAATCGTGTGTCTATGGGCGTGAACTATATAGTGAATGGGGTACTTACAAGGGGGAGATAGGGTGGGTCTATGGGGTGATTACATGGGGTAATGGGGCACTTACAAGGGGATTAGGGTGTCTATTGGGTGACTATCTTGGTGATGGGGTAAATTACACTGTGTATCGGGCGTGTCTATGGGGTGCATTCCCTTGGGTCCTGGGGCAATTACAAGGGGAGATATGGTGTCTATGGGGTGACTATATGGGGTGCATGGGTTAATTAACACGGGGAGATGGGTGTCCCTATGGGTTGATTACATGGGGTTAATGGGGCAAATTACAACAAGGGGAGTTAGGGTGTCTATGGGGTGCTTCCTGGGTTCCGGGTCCTTCCGCAGGGCGATCGGGTGTCTAGGGGGTGATTCCATGGGGTAATGGGGCATTACAAGGGGAGATAGGGTGTCTATGGGGTGAATTTACATGGGGTGATGGGTAATTCAAGGGGATATTGGTGTCTATGGGGTATTGACTGGATATGGGGTATTACAAGGGGATATAGGGTGTCTATGGGCTGATTACATGGGTGTGGGGCATTACCGCGGCTACCTAGGGTGTTTATGGGGTGCCACTATATGGGGTGTGGGGTATACAAGGGGAGATTAGGGTGTTCTATGGGGGGACTATATGGGGTGATGGTGTAATTACCATGGGAGATAGGGCGTCTATGGGGTTGATGACACAGGGTGATGGGGTAAGTACAGGGGATATAGGGTGTCTATGGGGGATTTATGGGGTAATTACAATAGGAATAGGGTGTCTATGTCTGATTACAGGACACGGGTTGATGGGGTAATTACACAGGGAGATAGGTGGTCTCTGAAAGTGATTTACATGGGGTGATGGGGTAATTACAAGGGGAGATAGGGTGTCTATGGGGTGATGGGGTAATTACCAGATGAGATAGGTTGGCTATGGGCTGATTACATGGGGTGATGGAGTTAATTCCAAATGGGAGATAGGGTGTTGATGCATGATTATACATTGGGTGGATGGGGTAATTACACGGGAGATAGGGTGTCTATGGCTGATTCATGGGGTGATGGTGTATTACAAGGGGAGTATAGGGTTCCTATTTAAGTGATTACATGGGTGATTGGGTAATAACAAAGGGGAGATAGGGTGTCTATGAGCGGATTACAATTGGGGTTAGGGGAATTACAAGGGGAGATAGGGTGTCCTTGAAGTGATTACATGTGGTGATGGGGTAATTACAAGGGGAGAGAGGGTGTCTATGAAGTGATTACACGGGGTGATGGGGTAATTACAAGAGGAGATAGGGTGTCTATGGGCTGATTACATGGGGTGATGGGGTAATTACAAGGGGAGATAGGGTGTCTTTCCGCCCCATGAGCGCACCCTACCGTCTGTGACGCCGCCTCCCACATGAAACCCCACCTTGTCTACACTCTTCCGCCCACATGACCTGACCCCTCCCAACTTGTTTTAAGCTCCCTCCCACATGGGACCCCCAAACGTTTGACCTTCCTCCACACAGGACTCCAACTTTTTACTACTTCCCCTCCTGCCTGCCCCCCCACATGACCCCCCCCCAAACTTTTGACTCTTCCTCTCCTCCTTTCCCACCTGACCGCCAACTTTTTGATCTCGTTCTTTCCTCCCACGTTCCCAAACTTTTAACCTTCCCTCCTCCCCACACGGACCTCCACTTTTTAACTCTTCCCTCCCACAATGACCCCAACGTTTACTCTTTTTCCCCTCCCACAGGACCCCAAACTGTTTTCACTCTCCCTCCGCACATGACCCCCAACCTTTTTACTCTTCCTCCCACATTACCCCAACTTTCTTACTCTTCTCATCCTGCCCACATGACCCCACTTTTACTCTTCCTCCCACAGGACCCCCCAACTTTTTTAACTCCTTCCTCCCACAACTCATCGACCCCCAACTTTTTCTCTTTCCCTCCCCACAATGACCCCCAACTCTTTTACTCTTCCTCCCACATGAACCCCCACAACTTTTTACTCTCCCCTCCTCCCCACATGACCCAACTTTTACTCTTCCTTTCACACATACCGCCACCCCAGGCTTATAGGGGGACCCTATAGTTTTGCTTGGACTTCAGTGACCCTAGTCACTGATCAAATATTAATCCACACTGCTCACCCCATGGCAAACTGGGCATTTGGTGTAGATTCTGTCTGGTTTACTCTACTCACCGTGGCCCAGTCTGTACTTCTTCATCCATAACGCCCCATGGCACACAAACCAAATTTCCTGTGGGAAAACTGTGCAAAACGGGTTTCCGCAGGAGAGGGACAATGCCCTCAAAAGCTCATGGCAGGTGTCTCTGCAGCAGAGAGAGAGAGAAGTGACGAGATGGTCATGTTTCAATCCAGGAGGAGAAGGTCCCTGGTTTCCCAGCCCGGTCACAGCGTGGGAACTTACGGTTCAGGAGTGTAGGAGTGGGTCTTGCTGGTCCGGACGTTTGGGTGCAGTGAAATAATACCCGGAAATGCCAGTCTGCCAGAAATCTCTGGGAGACAGATCTCCATCAACTGGAAAGAATGGTGAACCCTAGTGCGCTCTGGAACATGAAATAATGAAAGTTAGAACCCACTGGATCACCAGATTCTGGCCAGAAATTTGCCCCCGTGTATGAGAGGCCTATGGCTGCCGGGCACCAGATTTCCCTATAGAGAGACCTGTGACCCCAGTGGTGCTTAAATAGACGAAGAAAGTGGATCTTCCTCACCCTAATGCGGGGGTATATAACCAACAAATGTAACAGTAGGGGGCACCCACGTATCAAGTGTTTATAGCAGTATAGGAATCCCATCCCCAACCACCAATGTATATAACCTATTCTATGCTACAGTGTGGGGCAAAATCCCAAGTATAAATTTTGATTTACAGTTATAGGAATCCCACAACCCATTTAATATAACATGATTACTAGTGGCTGACCAGTCCCACGTAATCAGATTGTTTACAGTTATAGGAATCCCACCCCAATTGTAATAAGATATAACATATGTACTTAGGTGGCACCCACCGTACCAGATGATTTCAGTTCATAGGAATCCCACCCCATTGTTAATATACCTATTACATATAGGGGGCACACCCACGTATCAGTATGGTGGCTTACCTTTATAGAAATCCCACCCCAATGGAATGTACATACCTTTCCTGGTAATGTAACATACCGTACGTAGAGAGGCACCCCTCCGCACTTGTTAATCAGATTGATTAAACAATAATGGGAATATTTTGACGGCCCTAATGCAATGTAACATAACCTACAGTAGGGGACTGTACCCCATGCATCAGACTTGATGTATCAGTCATATAGGAATTCCAACACATGGTATGTAACAACTTTAAAACAGTAGGGTCACCTTAACCCGTTTGTGATAGATTCGGATTACAGTATTAATAGGAATTTTAACCAAACCCCTAATTTAATGTAACATAACCGTACAGTAGGGGGCCACCTTCTCCATGCACTCCTATTTATTTACACTTCATAGAAAATCCACAATCCCACCACATGTCATGTACACAATGTACAGTAGGGGTGGCACCTTAACCGTTTACTTCCCCATATCATGATCTATATTATTAGACAAGCACCTACCATATGTTTATCATATCCTAAGAATTATGGTGTCCATTTCTGATATAATGTAATGTATTATACCAACATTAGGGGCACCTTAACCCTATGTATCAGATTACTAAGAAATTCCATTTCTAATATAATGTAATGTATTTGTAACAACAGTAGGGGGCCACTTACCCTATGTATCAGATTCGAGGAAATTTAATCTCTAATATAATGTAGATTGTTATACAGTAGGGGGCACCTTACCCCTATTGTATCATATTACTAAAAATTCCATCTTCTAATATAATGTAATGTATGTTAACATACAGTAGGGGGCCCCTACCCTATGTACAAATTACTAGAAATTCCATCTCTCATTCCGTAACTTACTGTACAAACAGTAAAGGGGGGCACCTTACCCTATGGTATCAGATTACTAAAATTCCATCTCTAATGTGATAATGTATGTATTGGTAACATACAGTGAGGGCATACCTTACCCTATGTATCAGATTACTAAAAAATTCCATCTCTAAGAAATGTAATGTATTGTAAAATACATAGGGGGGCAAAACCTTACCCGATGTATCAGATTAACTACACTCCATCTCCTAATATAATTAATGTATTGTAACATACAGTATGGGGGCACCTTACCCATGTATCAGTTACTAGAATTTAATCTCTAATGAATGTAAGTATGGTAACATACATAGGGGGCACCTTACCCCTATTATCAGCATTACAGAATTCCATCTCTCATATCATGTAACGTATTGTAACAAACGTAGGGTGCACCTTACCCTATGGTATCAGATTAACTACTAGAAATTTAATCTCTAATATATGTAATTTATTGTAACATACATAGGGGGCACCTTACCCTATGGATCAGATTACTGAAATTCCATCCTCTAATATACTGTAATGTATTGTAACAGACAGTGAGGGGGCCCTTACCCTATGTATCAGATTACTAGAATTTAACTCAAAATCTATAGTAATGGTATTGTAACAACAGTAGGGGTGGCAAACCTTACTTATGTAATCAGAATACTAAAATTTAATCTCAATATAATTATGTATTGTAACATACAGTGCTGGGGGCACCTTACCCTATGTAATCAAATTAGGCTAGAAATTTAATCTCTAATATATGTAATGTAATTGTTAACATACAGTAGGGGGCACCACTTACCCTATGTAATCGATTACTAGAAATTCCCATCGCTAATATAAGGTAATGTTTGTAACATACAGTTGGGGGCACCTTACCCCTGTGTATCAGATTACGAGAAAATTAATCTCAATAAATGTAATGTCTTGTACCATACAGTAGGGGGCACCTACCCCTAATGTATCAGATTACTAGAAATGAATCTCACTATAATATAATGTCTTGTAACCTACAGTAGGGCAACTTTAACCCAATGTATCCTATTCTAAATGTATCTCTAATAAATGTAATTATTTGTAATACATTTGGTGGCAAACTTACCCTATTTATCAGATTACTATAAATTTCCATCTCTAAATATAAATTAATGTATTGTCACTACAGTAGAGGGCACCATACTAACATCAGGGTTGTAATTCACCTGTAACTAATGTAAATGTGGCTTTATAATATGTATGGCCACATACCCCTATGTATTAGATTCATTAAGCGTTTTAAAGGAGAACATGAAATCTTCCAGCAAGAAGTCCCTAAATTGTGGGATCTTCACCTCGAGAATCGGAGACGTCTTCCAGTTGGTGGGATATTGTCCTCTCTGTACCCGCATTATTTGACGCATTGGCAAGTTCTTTGATACTCCCTCTCGACAGGCATGAGTGGGTAAATTTTGTTCCTCAACTCCCGATACCACTGTCCCCCAGGTCGTCATATCACCTCCTCCTCTGTAAACTCAATCTTGGGAAATAGGGGTCCCACTGTCATGAGAAACAAGATCAGGGTCAGCAAGGCAGAGGGGGCCCTTTAAGGGGGTAACCTAGGCATCTCTAAATAATCTAGTACTAGAACATGGTCACTTTTTATAATATACTATGGGACACAAGGGCCCAATCGAGCAGGATATAAATACAGACAGGGATATAATCTGCACAACCAAATTCACTGTCTGTGTCCAGCTTATTTTATAATTAGCTAAATACAAAGTCGGTAATAATTATTCTTTGGGCCATTTTTAGGAAAAGTGCGGTTACCCCATACAAATATGTATTCAGGTTTAGCTAAACGGAATCCAGTTTGATATGAGGGTAACCGCCCTTTTCCTAAAATGGCCACAAGAATAATTATTACATTACATTTAAAATTCATTTTACGTTTTGTCCTAGAACCAAAGGATCTCATAGATTTTAACTGACCTCCTCACCCCCATGCCAGTAAGTCATGGACCGTGAAGGGTAAATGTCATTCATGTACCGCCGGAGATGTTTTCAACACTTACATTTGGTACTCCATAGCCACCTCCGCAAAATATTTCCTTCTCTCTTTCTCTTGACGGTACACGTTGTTCTTTAAATCCGCAAGGACACAACATCTAATGTTTATAACTGATTAACCTGGTGGCAACGACTCTGTCGGTTATCTTGGGTACTCATGGATAACTATTTAACCAAGTCTTAACTAGGTACACATGGGTCAACTAACAGCCTGTTTTTGGTACAGTGTCACTTGGTAGATCTGTCGGTAACCAAAAAAAGGTCTTGAAGACAAACGACCAATGAAAAATAACCCACATTGCCTGATCTATTTTTAATGTTTTAAGGCAAAAAATCAGTGTGCTGCTTATATTCCGCTAAATATTACAGTGGGTATCGTTCCGGGTGGCTAATATCGACCTATGTAGCCTTACCGGTAAATATTATTTTGGAAACTAATTACTATTACATCCAAGGTTCGATGGTATTCTATAATATCATTTATATCAGCTGGACTAGATCTCATTCATTCCAGTTCATGGTAATCTTCTGTGTTATTCATTTATATCAAACTGGACTGGTCTCATCATCCCAGTCATGGTATATCTGTGTTATCATTTTTATATCAACTGGATGGTTCTCATTCATTCCAGGTCATGGTATATTATCTGTGTTCTTCATTTAGATCAACGGGACTGGTTCTCATTCATCCAGTTCATGGTCTATCTTTGTTTATATTCAGCTTATATCAACTGGACCTGGTTCTCATTCATCATGGTCCATGGTCTAATCTGCGTTATTTCAGTTCAGGTATATCAACTGGATTGACTGGTTCGCATTCATCCAGGTATGGTATATCTGTGTGTTCAGTTATAATCAACTGGACTGGTTCTCATTCGCCGGTACATGGTTATCTGGCGTTATTCAGTTAGATCAACTGAGCTGTTTATCATCCAATCCAGGTCATGGTATAATTGCGTTATTCGGTTAGATCATGATGGTTCTCATTCTCCAGGTCATGGTATAATCTGTGTTATTCAGTTAGATCACTGGACTGGTTCTCATTCATCCAGGTCATGTATACTTTGTTGATTCATTTAAGATCACCGGACTGGTTCTCCTTCATCCAGGTCGGGTATATCTGTGATCTATCAGTTAGATCAACTGGACTGGCTCTCTTCATCCAGGTCATGGTATTCGTGTTATTCAGTTTAGATCAACTGGAACTGGTTTTTTCTCATTCATCCAGGTCATGGTATACTCTGGTGTTATTTCAGTGAGATCAAAACTGGACTGGATCACATTCATTCATCCAGGATCTGGTATACTCGTGTGTTATTCCTTTAATACTCAACTGGACTGGATCTCTCTTCATCCCGGTCATGGTATATCTGTGTTATTCAGTTTAGATCAAACTGGACTGGTTCTCATCATCCAGGTCATGGTATACTGTGTTATATTCAGGTATATCAACTGGACTGGATCTCATTCCTCCAGGTCAGGGTATATCTGTGTATATTCATTATATCACTAGACTGGATCTCATTCATCCAGGTCATGGGATTCTGTGTTATGCAGTTAGTCAACTGGACTTGGATCTATTCCTCTACCCGGTCATGGTATATCTGTGTTATTCAGTTGATTCAACCAACTGGATGGTTTTCTCGTCTCCAGGTCATGGTAAAATCTGGGTTATTCAGTTATATCAACCTAGACTGGTCCTTCATTAATCCATGTCAATGGTATATCTGTGTTAAATTCGTTAGATCACTGGAACTGGTTCTCTCATTCTCCAGTCTGGATATCTTTGGTATTCGTTATAATCAACTGGACTTGGATCATCATTCATCCAGGTCATGGTAGATCTGTACTATTCAGTGAAATCAACTGGACTGGTTCTCATTCATCCAGGTCATGGTATTCTGTGTTTTCAGTTGTATATCAATGAACTGTTTTCTCCATTCATCCAGTTCGTGGTATATCTTGTGTTATTCAGTTATAATCACTGGACTGGATCTCATTCATACCAGGTCATGGTATTATCTGTGGTTATGCCAAGCTATCCCAACTGGACTGGTCTCATTCATCCAGGTTCATTGGTATATCTTAATATTCTAGTTATATATCACTGGACTGGATCTCATTCATCCAGGTCATGGGTATATCTGTGTTTATTCATTTAATCAACTGGACTGGTTCTCATCATCTCCATGTCCATGTAATCATTGTGTTATTCAGTTAGTCAACTGGACGGGTTTCTCTCTCTTACAATAACCGGTCATGGTATAAATCTGTGTTATTAGTCAATACGTAATCAACTGGATGGTTCTCATTCATCCAGGTCAGGATAAATCTGCAATATTCATTATATCAACTGGACTGGATCCTCATTCATCCAGGTCATGGTTAATCTGTGGTATTCAGTTATATCAACTGGGACTTGTTTCATTCATCCGAGGTCATGGTATACTGTGTTATTCGGTTAATCAACTGACTGGTTTCTCATTCATCCAGGGTCATGGTAATCTGTGTTATTCAGTTATATCAACTGAACTGGTTCTCATTCATCCAGTCATGGTATATCTGTGATATTCATTTATATCAACCTGGACTGTTCTCATTCCAATCCAGGTCATGGTATACTGTATATTCAGTTTATATCAACTGTACTGTTCTCATTCATCCAGGTCATGGTATATCTGTTTTATTCAGTTATATCAACTGAACTGGGATTCCATTCAATCATGGTCATGGTATATCTGTGTTATTCAGTAATATCAACTGACTGGTTCCTCATGCATTCCAGGTCATGGTATATCTGTTTATTCATTATATCAACTGGACTGGTCTCATTCATTCCTCCTCACAGGTCATGGTCTATCTGTGTTTATTCCAGTTATATCAACGAACTGGTTCTCATCATCCATGTCATGGTATATCTGATATGTTAATTCAGGTTGATATCAACTGAACTGGTTCTCATTCAGCCAGGTCATGGTTATATCTGTGTTAAGTCAGTGATATCAACTGGACTGGTTCTCATTGCATCATCCAGTTCATGGTATGCAATCTGTGTTTATTCAGTTATAAATGCAACTGAACTGGTTCTCATTCATCCCGGTCTGGTAATCTGTGTTTATATTCAGTTATATCAACTGCAACTGGTTCTCCATTCATCCAGTCATGGGTATCGTCTGTATTATTCAGTTATTACAACTAACGGGTTTTCTCATTCATCAGGGGTCAATGGTATATCTGTGTTATCAGTTATATCAACTGGAACTGGTTCCATTCATCCCTGTCCATGGATATCTCTGTTTATTCGGTTATAATCGACTGGACTGGATCTCATTCATCCAGGTCATGGTTTTATCTGTGTTAGTCCGTTATATCGACTGGCTGGATGCTCAAATTCTCCAGGTCATTGGTTATATCTGTTTTTTCAGATTTATATCAACTGGACGGTTCTTCATTCATCCAGGTCATGTATATCTGTGTTTATTCAATTATATCACGGGACTGGTTCTCATTCCAATCCAGGTCAATGGTAATCTGTGTTACAGTTTTCAACTGACTGGTTCCATTCATCCAGGGGTTTCACCCCCCCCATGTTAATCCTGTGTTAGTTCAGTTAATATCAACTTGACTGATCTTTCATTCATCCATGTCAATGGTATATCTGTTTATTCATTTATAGCACGGACTGGTTTCTCATCCATCCATGTCAATGGTATATCTGTGGTTATTCAGTTATACACCAACTGGACTGGATCTCATTCACCAGGTCATGGTATATCTTGTTTATTTGTTTATAATCACCTGGACTGGTTGGGACTCATTCATCCAGGTCATGTATATCTGTGGTTATTCAGTTATAATCAACGGACCTGGTTCTCATCCATCCAGGTCATGGTATATCTGTGTTTATTCATGTCAGTTAACCAACTGGACTGTTCTCATTCATCCAGGTCATGGTATAATAAATCTGTGTTTTTTCAGTTATACCAACTGGACTGGAATCTCATCCATCCAGGTCTGGTATATCTGTGTTTATTCAGTTATATCAACTGTCACTGGATCTCATCTCCATCCAGGTCATGGTAATCTTGTGTTATTCGTATATCAACGGACGGTTCGCATCCATCCAGGTCAATGGTAATCTGTGGTTATTTCAGTTATATCAACTGACTGGTTCTCATTCATCATCCTCCAGGGTCATGGTTATCTGTAATATTCAGTTATATCAACTGTACTGGTTCTCATGTCATCCAAGGTCATGTATAAAAAATCTGTGTTTATTCAGTTATTCACTGGACTGGTTCTCATCCATCCGGTCATGGTATAGTCTGTGTTATTCAGTTATATATCACTGGACTTGTTCTCATCCACCATTCATGGTATATCTGTTTTATTCATTTATAAACAACTGGCCTGGTTCTCATCCATCCATGTCATGGTATAAGTCTGTGTTATTTCAGTTATATCAACTGGACTGGTTCTCATTCATACCAGGTCCTGGTTTTTTATCTGTACGATATTTCAGTTATATCCACTGGACCTGGTTCTCATTCATAACCAGTTCCTGGTATTCTGTGTTATTCATATAAGATCCACTGGACTGGCTCTCCTTCAGCCAGGTCAGGTATATCTGTGTTAGTCAGTTTATTCAAGCTGGACGGATCTCATTCAGCCAAGGCCTGGTAATATCTGGTTGGTTATTCAGTTATATCAACTGGACTGGATCTCATCATCCAGTCCTGGTATATCTGTGTTATTCAGTTATATCAAACAACTTGGACTGGATCTCATTCATTCAGGTCATTGTATATCTGTGTTATTCGTAGATCACTGACTGGTTCTCATTCATCCAGGTCATTGTATATCTCTGTGTTATTCAGTTAAAATCACTGGATGGTTCTCATTCTCCCGGTCAATGGTATATCTGTGTTAGATTCAGTTTATATCGAACACGGACGGATCTCATTCATCCCGGTCCGGTATATTCTGTGTTTTCATTTATATCAACATGGACTGGACTCCATGTCATCCCTGTATGGTATACTCTTGTTGTTATTCCAGTTATAGCAACTGGAACTGGTTCGATTCTCACAGGTCATGTATAATATCTGTGTTTTCATTTCTATCAACTGGTAACTGGTTCTCATTTCATACCAGGTCATTTATATCTGTGTTATTGTTGCAGATTTCCGGAAATATTCCATTGGAATCTACTGTGTAATCTTCTATAAATCAGCCCTCCCTGAACCCAGCTTTTACAAATATATTACTTACAGGGTGGGTCCCGCGTCCAGATCAGATCCGTACCTCAGCACCCCCTGTTTGCACATTTATCCAGATCAGAGATTTTCTATGGGGAACCACGGGGACACTTTCCCAATATTCTGAATAAAAAAAAAAAAAACCCCATCAAATACAAAATGTAATAAATATATTTTCTAATATTCCACACAGTCCATAAATATTATGTAGATGATATCCTATAAAAATGGCACTACGGTAAATGTCATCAGCTATAATCAGTGATAAGTCCTGACTTTCGGAAGTTTGTATATAGAAGTCTATAGCCCTCTTAACTTGGCTGCATTACGTGGCCTTGTCATTGTGTGTCCCTACTGTTACCAGTTAAATAATAATGATTTGATGTCCGGTCTTGATAGAGGGAAGGAAGTTCTTATTTGTAAGTCAATAGGCAGTGTTTCCGCCGGAAGAATCACAAGTCTTAGACCCTCCTCCTGCACACAAATTTTCTGCCCTGTGAGTTGCTTGATATCACGTTTACGTGAGGCTGAACAGGTGGACGATTTCGTTTGTGCAGCTTTTTCCCTGTGTTCCGCTTGTGACAATCCACAAATATCTCAAACCCGAGTTCCTTCTCTTGATTTTCCGAGACTCAATGGAATGAGATTTACATGTTTCTCCTGCCAAAGAGAGGAAACGGTTAAACCAACTGTCACCAACCCCAAGGTTACCACTATAAAGGTGACCCCCCTCCTTATAATTAATGGGTGATAATAAGCCCTTCAACCCCATTACCCTGCATGGAATTTGGACCCTCCTGGAACTCTTCAGTGCCTTGGACCAGACCACCAACTTCATTCTTTAGGGAGAAGATGAACTACCTCACGTCCCCCTTATCACCTCCATCATTCCCTTATGTGTCTTCTAAGCTTCCATATATATTCGATTTTTGACTGATACAGAAGGGGAATAAATCTCCATAGCCAGTAATTGGACCATGTAGTTTCCATTATATAAATACAGCTCAGTATAGGGACAATAATGGAGCAATGCATAGAGAGGTGCCTCAAGTTTCTTAATCTTTGCAAAAAGGTCTAAACACACAGCGACTATTAATACACTTGAGCTCTTGCCTAAAAGGGGACTAAGCATCCAGACCACATTGTCCCAATAGAATGAGCACATTCACAACGACAAGGCTGTGTCCTCTCCTCTCCCTTTGCGGTGGAATGTTCACAGATTCCCCTTTACTGGAACACCCAGCTAAGTGACGCAGTACCTTCACAGGACGTTGCAGGCTCTGCTTCTGGAAGCTGGCGCCACTCATGTTACAGCTCAGAATCACTCCCTTCCCTCTGACACACAGATTTCAGTGCAGTTTTTTGTGTAAAAACGCAGTACAAAATGTTTCCCCCCTAACCTGATATGTCCTTTTATACATAAATGACTAAATTTATAACATATGCCTATCACCGGGAAACAGAGACAGCAGTCCCCCTGGGAAGTTAACTTTACAGCCCTATAACTTAGGTCCCGAGAACTAAAAGAGCCATCACCCAAGCTAGTTTAACAGTGTGTTTTTCAATTAACGGGCGCTTTGTATGGAGACCACATTTACTCGTTAAAGGCTGCTATAAATGCTGGTTTAAAAAAAATTATGACAATGCTGTCAATATGTTTGTTGGCAAGCCATGCAGAACTCCTCAACTTTGCATTACACTTTACTACATCAGTACGTATGGCAATATGACTCATTTTCAGCTTTCCCATGATGTCATTCCCTAGGTTGTTGCCACAAGATGGCAGTAATGTCTGTTGTTTGTCAATGTGATAGAGATGTTTGACTAGTGCTGCCTGGTTGTCTAAACTGAGATAATTCCTCTGGCTGAGTGTGGTTATAAATACTGGTGATTATGGTCTGTGTGATACCCCGCTTATGATGTGCTTCATCTTGTCTTGCTCAGTCATGCTAAACAACTCTGCATCTCTCCACCTTTTTCTGTATCACATTGATAATATAAATAAAATAAAGTTTGTTTTCACTTTTATCAAGTTCTTGTCCTTTTCCTTCCTCTCTTGGGCATATACTAAAATGCTCAAACGACACAACGCTCAACACCTCTCTCATTTGGGCTACTGTAACCCACTAGGTGGCCGTCCCCCAAAAAAAAAAAAAAAAAAAAACAAACTCCACAAAACCCGCCCCCCGCCGGCCCAATCCCCCCCCCCCCCCCCAAAAAAAAAAAAACCCAACACCCCCCCCCTCCCCCCCCCCCCCCCCACCACCCGCCCGCTGCCCCCAAAAAAAAAAACGACAATAAAAAAAAACCCCCTCCAAACCCACAAACCAGACAAAAAAACCGCCGCGCATCCCCCCCCCTCCCCCCCCACAACCACCAAAAAAAAAAAACGCCCCAATAACAAAAACAAAACCCCCCCCAAAACCCCCCCCAAAAAATCCCCCCACCCAAAAAAAAAAGAAAAAACACCCAACAAACCACCAACCCCCCCCACAAAACCAAAAAAAAAACCCAAAACCCAAAAAAAAAACCCCCCCCCTCAAAAACAAACAAAACCCAACACAAGTCAAATCAAACCACCTCAAAATCCAACCCAATAAAAAAAACTCCCCAAAAAAAAAAAAAAAAAAACCCCCTCCCAAAAAAAAAATCTTCCCTAACCCCACAAAAACCAAAAAACCCTCCCCCCAAAAACAAACCAAGAAACAAAAACCTCCAAAAAAACACAAAAACAACACTCCCCCAAAAAAAAAAACCCAATACCCCCTCCCCTACCAATAAAACAAAAAAAAAAAAAAAAAAAATAAACCACCTCAATGCAAAAAAAAAAAAACACCAAAAACAAAAACCAAACCCCCAAAATCCTCAACAACCCTCCCAAAAAAAAACAAAAACCTCCCTCTCCCAAAAACAACCCAAAAAACTCCCCCCAAAAAATAAAAAAATCCCCCAAACCTTTCATCCTCCTCCACTCTCCAGTCCTATTCGTGGATCCTTGCCTTTCTAGTAAATTGACCCTACATACAAGGCCCCCGGAGGATTTATAAACCAGTGGTAACCACACCTTGCCCAACAGCATGTTCAAGATAATGGGAAGTCTGTCATCAACCTCCCCCGCATCGGAGGTCGAAACAGATAGATGGAAGTCATGAGTTTCTACTTCCTCTCCTGGCTGGGCGTATGTAAATGACATTGGGAATCATGTTACTACATAGATGGATAATCTGCTGCCCACAGGGCAATAGTGACATTTACATTATTACTTAGGTTGTTCCTCCAAAGAGAAATGTTTGTGTCTTAGATGAGGACATCAGGATATCTCAGTTATTGATAGACCAGAGTCAGTTAGTTGAGGGTGGGGGGGGAAGTAAATAAATGGGAGATCTGGTTGCTATGGTTGATTACATGGGATTATAGGGGTAATTACAATGTAGAGGATGAGGGTGTCTATGGTGATTACATGGGGTGATGGGGTAAGTACAATGGGAAACTAGGGTTTCCTATGGGGTTATTACATGGGGTGGATGGGTAATTACAAAGGGGAGATGAGGTGTCTCATGGTTGATTAAATGGGATGATGGGGTAATTCAAGGGTAGACTAGGGTGTCTATGATGTGATAACGTATGCATGGGGTGATGGTGGTAATTACAAGAGGGGAAATAGGGTGGTCTATTGGGTGTATTTACAGGTGTGGGTGATGGGGTAATTAAAAAGGGGAGAAGGGTGTCTATAGTGGTGATTACGGGATGGGATGATGGGGTAATTACAAGGGGAGATAGGTGTCTATGGGGTGATTTGACATGGGGTGTGGGTATCCCAAGGACAAGGGTTCTATAGGGGATTCGCTGGGGGTTGATGGGATGATTACAGGGTAGTGGTGTAGAGGTATTGTTGATTACAGGGTGCATAAGGGTCTACGTGGTGTAACTGGGGGCATGGGTTTACATAAGGGGAGAATAGGGTGTCTATGGGTGATCCTGAGGTGATGGTTAATAAAGGGAGATGGGTGTCTCGGATGATATCAGGGAGTGAGTGGGGTAATTATACAGGGAGAGATAGGGTGTCTAATGGGGTGATTACATGGGTATGGGGGTAATTATCAAGGGGAGTATAAGGGGTCTATGGGTGATGTACATGGGTGATGGGGGACTTACAGGGAATAGTGTGTCCATGGATGATTACATGGTTGATGGGGTAATTACAAAGGGGAGATATGGGTCTATTGGCTGATTACAATGGGGTGAATGGTGTCAAAAATTACAAAAAGGGAGATAGGTGTCTATTGGCTTATTACATTGGATGATGATGAATTACAAGGGGAGATAGGGTTCCTAAATGGGGTGATTTACATGGTGATGGGGTAATTACAAGGGGAGATAGGGTGTCTATGGGTGATTGGGGGTAATTACAAGGGGAGATAGGGTGTCTATGTGTGTTGATTTACATGGGGGTAATGGGCGTCAATAACAAGGGGAATAGGGTGTACTATATAGGGTGATTAAATGGGGTTGATGGGTACTTACAGGGGCGGCATGAAGTGTTCTGGGTGATGGGGTGATACAAGGGGGGGCATGAGTGGGGCTAATGGGAATTACAAGAGGAGGTAAGGGTGTGTCTATGGGGTTAGCCTGATAGGTAGGTGATGGGGTAATTAAAGGAGATAGGGTTCTATGGTTGATTACATGGGTATGGGGTGGTTAATTTCAAGGGTAGATAGGGTTGTCTAGTGGGTGATAATGGGAGTGATGGGGCAATTATAGGGGAGATAGGGTGTATGGGAGTGATTACTGGATGATGGGGTGAATTAAAGGTGATAGGGTTCTACGTGGTGATTACATGTGGTTGTGGGGTAATGTAAAGGGATATAGGGTGGTATGGATTGCGATTACAGGGGATGATGGGGGTATGATCAAGGGGAGATTAGGGTGTCTGAGCTATGGGCTGATTTACAGGGGATGATGGTAATTTTACAAGGGGTATTAGGTGTCTATGATGTTGATTACATGGGGTGATGGGGTAAGATATAAGGGGAGGATAGGGTGTCTATGGGATGATAACATGAGGGTGTAGGAGTGGTGGTATTATAGAGAGTGTGCCAGAATTACATGGGGATGGGTGTCTAGGGTGATACATAGGGGATGGTGGTAATTACAAAAGGGTACATAGGTGTCTATGGGGTTATGTGATTACAAGTGAGTAAATGGGGCAATTACAACACGGGGAGATAGGGTGTCTAATGGGGGGTGACTATATGGGGGATGGGTAATTACAAGGTGAGAGAGGGGTGTCTATGTGGGTGAATTACAGGGGTAATGGGCACTTACAGGGAAATCGTGTGTCTATGGGCGTGAACTATATAGTGAATGGGGTACTTACAAGGGGGAGATAGGGTGGGTCTATGGGGTGATTACATGGGGTAATGGGGCACTTACAAGGGGATTAGGGTGTCTATTGGGTGACTATCTTGGTGATGGGGTAAATTACACTGTGTATCGGGCGTGTCTATGGGGTGCATTCCCTTGGGTCCTGGGGCAATTACAAGGGGAGATATGGTGTCTATGGGGTGACTATATGGGGTGCATGGGTTAATTAACACGGGGAGATGGGTGTCCCTATGGGTTGATTACATGGGGTTAATGGGGCAAATTACAACAAGGGGAGTTAGGGTGTCTATGGGGTGCTTCCTGGGTTCCGGGTCCTTCCGCAGGGCGATCGGGTGTCTAGGGGGTGATTCCATGGGGTAATGGGGCAATTACAAGGGGAGATAGGGTGTCTATGGGGTGATTACATGGGGATGATTAAGGGGATATGGTGTCATGTATTGCAGGAGGGGAAGGAGGATAAGGGTTGTCTATGGGGCTGATTACATGGGGATGGGGTAATACAGAGCGGCTACCTAGGGGTTGTTTATGGGGTGCACTATATGGGGTGCTGGGGGGTGGTAATGGAAACAAGGGGATGATTAGGGTGTTCTATGGGGTTGGACTATATGGGGTGATGGGTAATTACAGTGGGAGATAGGGCGTCTATGGGGTTGTGACACAGGGGTGATGGGGTAATACAAGGGGAGTATAGGGTGTCTATGGGGTGTATTGTATGGGGTAATTACAAGAGGAATAGGGTGTCTTGATATGGGTACTGTGATCTCGATCATGGATCACGGGTTGAATGGGTAATTACTAAGGGGAGATAGGGGTCTATGAAAATGATACATTGGGGTGATGCGGGAATTACAAGGGGAGATGGGGTGTCTATGGGGGTGATTGTGATGGGGGGTAATACAAGAGGAGATAGGTTTGGCTATGGGCTGATTACATGGGGTGTGGTTACAGGGATAGGGGTATGCATATATCATTGGGTGAGGGGAATACGGAATAGGGTGTCTATGAAGTGATTACATGGGGTGATGGGGTAATTACAAGGGGAGTATAGGGTTGTCTATGATGATTACATGGGGTGATGTGGGTAATACAAGAGGGGAGATTAGGTGTGTCTAGATGAGAGTGATTACATGGGTGTTGAGGGGAATTACAATGGGAGATAGGGTGTCCTTGAAGTGATTACATGGTGGTGATGGGGTAATTACAAGGGGAGGGAGTATGTCTAGAAGGTTCCATGGGTTGCAATTAAGGGAAGGGTATGATTTACACGGCGGTGGATGGGGGATGGTGGGTAATTACAAAGAGGGATGATGGGTGTCTATGGGTGTTAACATGGGGTGAGGGGTAATTACAAGGAGGGGATAAGGGTGTCTATGAAAGTGAGTTACATGGGGTGATGGGTAATCAGGGATAGGCAGGGAATGTACGGGTAGCGGGGCATTATAGGGGGCGGGTTGTCTGGATGAATGGGATGATGGGGTTGAGATCATGGGGTGATTGGGGTCGGTAATTATAAGGGGAGAATAGGGTGTCTATGGGATGATTACTGGATGATGGGGTGTAGGGTAATCTATCTATGGGGTGATTACATGGGGTGCTGGGTTAATTATAAGGGGAGATAGGGTGTCTATGGGATGATTACATGGGATGATGGGGTAATTATAAGGGGAGATAGGGTGTCTATGGGATGATTACATGGGATGCTGGTGGGTAATTATAAGGGGAGATAGGGTGTCTATGGGGTGATTACATGGGGTGATGGGGTAATTATAAGGGGAGATAGGGTGTCTATGGGATGATTACATGGGGTGATGGGGTATCCGCCCCATGAGCGCACCCTACCGTCTGTGACGCCGCCTCCCACATGAAACCCCACCTTGTCTACACTCTTCCGCCCACATGACCTGACCCCTCCCAACTTGTTTTAAGCTCCCTCCCACATGGGACCCCCAAACGTTTGACCTTCCTCCACACAGGACTCCAACTTTTTACTACTTCCCCTCCTGCCTGCCCCCCCACATGACCCCCCCCCAAACTTTTGACTCTTCCTCTCCTCCTTTCCCACCTGACCGCCAACTTTTTGATCTCGTTCTTTCCTCCCACGTTCCCAAACTTTTAACCTTCCCTCCTCCCCACACGGACCTCCACTTTTTAACTCTTCCCTCCCACAATGACCCCAACGTTTACTCTTTTTCCCCTCCCACAGGACCCCAAACTGTTTTCACTCTCCCTCCGCACATGACCCCCAACCTTTTTACTCTTCCTCCCACATTACCCCAACTTTCTTACTCTTCTCATCCTGCCCACATGACCCCACTTTTACTCTTCCTCCCACAGGACCCCCCAACTTTTTTAACTCCTTCCTCCCACAACTCATCGACCCCCAACTTTTTCTCTTTCCCTCCCCACAATGACCCCCAACTCTTTTACTCTTCCTCCCACATGAACCCCCACAACTTTTTACTCTCCCCTCCTCCCCACATGACCCAACTTTTACTCTTCCTTTCACACATACCGCCACCCCAGGCTTATAGGGGGACCCTATAGTTTTGCTTGGACTTCAGTGACCCTAGTCACTGATCAAATATTAATCCACACTGCTCACCCCATGGCAAACTGGGCATTTGGTGTAGATTCTGTCTGGTTTACTCTACTCACCGTGGCCCAGTCTGTACTTCTTCATCCATAACGCCCCATGGCACACAAACCAAATTTCCTGTGGGAAAACTGTGCAAAACGGGTTTCCGCAGGAGAGGGACAATGCCCTCAAAAGCTCATGGCAGGTGTCTCTGCAGCAGAGAGAGAGAGAAGTGACGAGATGGTCATGTTTCAATCCAGGAGGAGAAGGTCCCTGGTTTCCCAGCCCGGTCACAGCGTGGGAACTTACGGTTCAGGAGTGTAGGAGTGGGTCTTGCTGGTCCGGACGTTTGGGTGCAGTGAAATAATACCCGGAAATGCCAGTCTGCCAGAAATCTCTGGGAGACAGATCTCCATCAACTGGAAAGAATGGTGAACCCTAGTGCGCTCTGGAACATGAAATAATGAAAGTTAGAACCCACTGGATCACCAGATTCTGGCCAGAAATTTGCCCCCGTGTATGAGAGGCCTATGGCTGCCGGGCACCAGATTTCCCTATAGAGAGACCTGTGACCCCAGTGGTGCTTAAATAGACGAAGAAAGTGGATCTTCCTCACCCTAATGCGGGGGTATATAACCAACAAATGTAACAGTAGGGGGCACCCACGTATCAAGTGTTTATAGCAGTATAGGAATCCCATCCCCAACCACCAATGTATATAACCTATTCTATGCTACAGTGTGGGGCAAAATCCCAAGTATAAATTTTGATTTACAGTTATAGGAATCCCACAACCCATTTAATATAACATGATTACTAGTGGCTGACCAGTCCCACGTAATCAGATTGTTTACAGTTATAGGAATCCCACCCCAATTGTAATAAGATATAACATATGTACTTAGGTGGCACCCACCGTACCAGATGATTTCAGTTCATAGGAATCCCACCCCATTGTTAATATACCTATTACATATAGGGGGCACACCCACGTATCAGTATGGTGGCTTACCTTTATAGAAATCCCACCCCAATGGAATGTACATACCTTTCCTGGTAATGTAACATACCGTACGTAGAGAGGCACCCCTCCGCACTTGTTAATCAGATTGATTAAACAATAATGGGAATATTTTGACGGCCCTAATGCAATGTAACATAACCTACAGTAGGGGACTGTACCCCATGCATCAGACTTGATGTATCAGTCATATAGGAATTCCAACACATGGTATGTAACAACTTTAAAACAGTAGGGTCACCTTAACCCGTTTGTGATAGATTCGGATTACAGTATTAATAGGAATTTTAACCAAACCCCTAATTTAATGTAACATAACCGTACAGTAGGGGGCCACCTTCTCCATGCACTCCTATTTATTTACACTTCATAGAAAATCCACAATCCCACCACATGTCATGTACACAATGTACAGTAGGGGTGGCACCTTAACCGTTTACTTCCCCATATCATGATCTATATTATTAGACAAGCACCTACCATATGTTTATCATATCCTAAGAATTATGGTGTCCATTTCTGATATAATGTAATGTATTATACCAACATTAGGGGCACCTTAACCCTATGTATCAGATTACTAAGAAATTCCATTTCTAATATAATGTAATGTATTTGTAACAACAGTAGGGGGCCACTTACCCTATGTATCAGATTCGAGGAAATTTAATCTCTAATATAATGTAGATTGTTATACAGTAGGGGGCACCTTACCCCTATTGTATCATATTACTAAAAATTCCATCTTCTAATATAATGTAATGTATGTTAACATACAGTAGGGGGCCCCTACCCTATGTACAAATTACTAGAAATTCCATCTCTCATTCCGTAACTTACTGTACAAACAGTAAAGGGGGGCACCTTACCCTATGGTATCAGATTACTAAAATTCCATCTCTAATGTGATAATGTATGTATTGGTAACATACAGTGAGGGCATACCTTACCCTATGTATCAGATTACTAAAAAATTCCATCTCTAAGAAATGTAATGTATTGTAAAATACATAGGGGGGCAAAACCTTACCCGATGTATCAGATTAACTACACTCCATCTCCTAATATAATTAATGTATTGTAACATACAGTATGGGGGCACCTTACCCATGTATCAGTTACTAGAATTTAATCTCTAATGAATGTAAGTATGGTAACATACATAGGGGGCACCTTACCCCTATTATCAGCATTACAGAATTCCATCTCTCATATCATGTAACGTATTGTAACAAACGTAGGGTGCACCTTACCCTATGGTATCAGATTAACTACTAGAAATTTAATCTCTAATATATGTAATTTATTGTAACATACATAGGGGGCACCTTACCCTATGGATCAGATTACTGAAATTCCATCCTCTAATATACTGTAATGTATTGTAACAGACAGTGAGGGGGCCCTTACCCTATGTATCAGATTACTAGAATTTAACTCAAAATCTATAGTAATGGTATTGTAACAACAGTAGGGGTGGCAAACCTTACTTATGTAATCAGAATACTAAAATTTAATCTCAATATAATTATGTATTGTAACATACAGTGCTGGGGGCACCTTACCCTATGTAATCAAATTAGGCTAGAAATTTAATCTCTAATATATGTAATGTAATTGTTAACATACAGTAGGGGGCACCACTTACCCTATGTAATCGATTACTAGAAATTCCCATCGCTAATATAAGGTAATGTTTGTAACATACAGTTGGGGGCACCTTACCCCTGTGTATCAGATTACGAGAAAATTAATCTCAATAAATGTAATGTCTTGTACCATACAGTAGGGGGCACCTACCCCTAATGTATCAGATTACTAGAAATGAATCTCACTATAATATAATGTCTTGTAACCTACAGTAGGGCAACTTTAACCCAATGTATCCTATTCTAAATGTATCTCTAATAAATGTAATTATTTGTAATACATTTGGTGGCAAACTTACCCTATTTATCAGATTACTATAAATTTCCATCTCTAAATATAAATTAATGTATTGTCACTACAGTAGAGGGCACCATACTAACATCAGGGTTGTAATTCACCTGTAACTAATGTAAATGTGGCTTTATAATATGTATGGCCACATACCCCTATGTATTAGATTCATTAAGCGTTTTAAAGGAGAACATGAAATCTTCCAGCAAGAAGTCCCTAAATTGTGGGATCTTCACCTCGAGAATCGGAGACGTCTTCCAGTTGGTGGGATATTGTCCTCTCTGTACCCGCATTATTTGACGCATTGGCAAGTTCTTTGATACTCCCTCTCGACAGGCATGAGTGGGTAAATTTTGTTCCTCAACTCCCGATACCACTGTCCCCCAGGTCGTCATATCACCTCCTCCTCTGTAAACTCAATCTTGGGAAATAGGGGTCCCACTGTCATGAGAAACAAGATCAGGGTCAGCAAGGCAGAGGGGGCCCTTTAAGGGGGTAACCTAGGCATCTCTAAATAATCTAGTACTAGAACATGGTCACTTTTTATAATATACTATGGGACACAAGGGCCCAATCGAGCAGGATATAAATACAGACAGGGATATAATCTGCACAACCAAATTCACTGTCTGTGTCCAGCTTATTTTATAATTAGCTAAATACAAAGTCGGTAATAATTATTCTTTGGGCCATTTTTAGGAAAAGTGCGGTTACCCCATACAAATATGTATTCAGGTTTAGCTAAACGGAATCCAGTTTGATATGAGGGTAACCGCCCTTTTCCTAAAATGGCCACAAGAATAATTATTACATTACATTTAAAATTCATTTTACGTTTTGTCCTAGAACCAAAGGATCTCATAGATTTTAACTGACCTCCTCACCCCCATGCCAGTAAGTCATGGACCGTGAAGGGTAAATGTCATTCATGTACCGCCGGAGATGTTTTCAACACTTACATTTGGTACTCCATAGCCACCTCCGCAAAATATTTCCTTCTCTCTTTCTCTTGACGGTACACGTTGTTCTTTAAATCCGCAAGGACACAACATCTAATGTTTATAACTGATTAACCTGGTGGCAACGACTCTGTCGGTTATCTTGGGTACTCATGGATAACTATTTAACCAAGTCTTAACTAGGTACACATGGGTCAACTAACAGCCTGTTTTTGGTACAGTGTCACTTGGTAGATCTGTCGGTAACCAAAAAAAGGTCTTGAAGACAAACGACCAATGAAAAATAACCCACATTGCCTGATCTATTTTTAATGTTTTAAGGCAAAAAATCAGTGTGCTGCTTATATTCCGCTAAATATTACAGTGGGTATCGTTCCGGGTGGCTAATATCGACCTATGTAGCCTTACCGGTAAATATTATTTTGGAAACTAATTACTATTACATCCAAGGTTCGATGGTATTCTATAATATCATTTATATCAGCTGGACTAGATCTCATTCATTCCAGTTCATGGTAATCTTCTGTGTTATTCATTTATATCAAACTGGACTGGTCTCATCATCCCAGTCATGGTATATCTGTGTTATCATTTTTATATCAACTGGATGGTTCTCATTCATTCCAGGTCATGGTATATTATCTGTGTTCTTCATTTAGATCAACGGGACTGGTTCTCATTCATCCAGTTCATGGTCTATCTTTGTTTATATTCAGCTTATATCAACTGGACCTGGTTCTCATTCATCATGGTCCATGGTCTAATCTGCGTTATTTCAGTTCAGGTATATCAACTGGATTGACTGGTTCGCATTCATCCAGGTATGGTATATCTGTGTGTTCAGTTATAATCAACTGGACTGGTTCTCATTCGCCGGTACATGGTTATCTGGCGTTATTCAGTTAGATCAACTGAGCTGTTTATCATCCAATCCAGGTCATGGTATAATTGCGTTATTCGGTTAGATCATGATGGTTCTCATTCTCCAGGTCATGGTATAATCTGTGTTATTCAGTTAGATCACTGGACTGGTTCTCATTCATCCAGGTCATGTATACTTTGTTGATTCATTTAAGATCACCGGACTGGTTCTCCTTCATCCAGGTCGGGTATATCTGTGATCTATCAGTTAGATCAACTGGACTGGCTCTCTTCATCCAGGTCATGGTATTCGTGTTATTCAGTTTAGATCAACTGGAACTGGTTTTTTCTCATTCATCCAGGTCATGGTATACTCTGGTGTTATTTCAGTGAGATCAAAACTGGACTGGATCACATTCATTCATCCAGGATCTGGTATACTCGTGTGTTATTCCTTTAATACTCAACTGGACTGGATCTCTCTTCATCCCGGTCATGGTATATCTGTGTTATTCAGTTTAGATCAAACTGGACTGGTTCTCATCATCCAGGTCATGGTATACTGTGTTATATTCAGGTATATCAACTGGACTGGATCTCATTCCTCCAGGTCAGGGTATATCTGTGTATATTCATTATATCACTAGACTGGATCTCATTCATCCAGGTCATGGGATTCTGTGTTATGCAGTTAGTCAACTGGACTTGGATCTATTCCTCTACCCGGTCATGGTATATCTGTGTTATTCAGTTGATTCAACCAACTGGATGGTTTTCTCGTCTCCAGGTCATGGTAAAATCTGGGTTATTCAGTTATATCAACCTAGACTGGTCCTTCATTAATCCATGTCAATGGTATATCTGTGTTAAATTCGTTAGATCACTGGAACTGGTTCTCTCATTCTCCAGTCTGGATATCTTTGGTATTCGTTATAATCAACTGGACTTGGATCATCATTCATCCAGGTCATGGTAGATCTGTACTATTCAGTGAAATCAACTGGACTGGTTCTCATTCATCCAGGTCATGGTATTCTGTGTTTTCAGTTGTATATCAATGAACTGTTTTCTCCATTCATCCAGTTCGTGGTATATCTTGTGTTATTCAGTTATAATCACTGGACTGGATCTCATTCATACCAGGTCATGGTATTATCTGTGGTTATGCCAAGCTATCCCAACTGGACTGGTCTCATTCATCCAGGTTCATTGGTATATCTTAATATTCTAGTTATATATCACTGGACTGGATCTCATTCATCCAGGTCATGGGTATATCTGTGTTTATTCATTTAATCAACTGGACTGGTTCTCATCATCTCCATGTCCATGTAATCATTGTGTTATTCAGTTAGTCAACTGGACGGGTTTCTCTCTCTTACAATAACCGGTCATGGTATAAATCTGTGTTATTAGTCAATACGTAATCAACTGGATGGTTCTCATTCATCCAGGTCAGGATAAATCTGCAATATTCATTATATCAACTGGACTGGATCCTCATTCATCCAGGTCATGGTTAATCTGTGGTATTCAGTTATATCAACTGGGACTTGTTTCATTCATCCGAGGTCATGGTATACTGTGTTATTCGGTTAATCAACTGACTGGTTTCTCATTCATCCAGGGTCATGGTAATCTGTGTTATTCAGTTATATCAACTGAACTGGTTCTCATTCATCCAGTCATGGTATATCTGTGATATTCATTTATATCAACCTGGACTGTTCTCATTCCAATCCAGGTCATGGTATACTGTATATTCAGTTTATATCAACTGTACTGTTCTCATTCATCCAGGTCATGGTATATCTGTTTTATTCAGTTATATCAACTGAACTGGGATTCCATTCAATCATGGTCATGGTATATCTGTGTTATTCAGTAATATCAACTGACTGGTTCCTCATGCATTCCAGGTCATGGTATATCTGTTTATTCATTATATCAACTGGACTGGTCTCATTCATTCCTCCTCACAGGTCATGGTCTATCTGTGTTTATTCCAGTTATATCAACGAACTGGTTCTCATCATCCATGTCATGGTATATCTGATATGTTAATTCAGGTTGATATCAACTGAACTGGTTCTCATTCAGCCAGGTCATGGTTATATCTGTGTTAAGTCAGTGATATCAACTGGACTGGTTCTCATTGCATCATCCAGTTCATGGTATGCAATCTGTGTTTATTCAGTTATAAATGCAACTGAACTGGTTCTCATTCATCCCGGTCTGGTAATCTGTGTTTATATTCAGTTATATCAACTGCAACTGGTTCTCCATTCATCCAGTCATGGGTATCGTCTGTATTATTCAGTTATTACAACTAACGGGTTTTCTCATTCATCAGGGGTCAATGGTATATCTGTGTTATCAGTTATATCAACTGGAACTGGTTCCATTCATCCCTGTCCATGGATATCTCTGTTTATTCGGTTATAATCGACTGGACTGGATCTCATTCATCCAGGTCATGGTTTTATCTGTGTTAGTCCGTTATATCGACTGGCTGGATGCTCAAATTCTCCAGGTCATTGGTTATATCTGTTTTTTCAGATTTATATCAACTGGACGGTTCTTCATTCATCCAGGTCATGTATATCTGTGTTTATTCAATTATATCACGGGACTGGTTCTCATTCCAATCCAGGTCAATGGTAATCTGTGTTACAGTTTTCAACTGACTGGTTCCATTCATCCAGGGGTTTCACCCCCCCCATGTTAATCCTGTGTTAGTTCAGTTAATATCAACTTGACTGATCTTTCATTCATCCATGTCAATGGTATATCTGTTTATTCATTTATAGCACGGACTGGTTTCTCATCCATCCATGTCAATGGTATATCTGTGGTTATTCAGTTATACACCAACTGGACTGGATCTCATTCACCAGGTCATGGTATATCTTGTTTATTTGTTTATAATCACCTGGACTGGTTGGGACTCATTCATCCAGGTCATGTATATCTGTGGTTATTCAGTTATAATCAACGGACCTGGTTCTCATCCATCCAGGTCATGGTATATCTGTGTTTATTCATGTCAGTTAACCAACTGGACTGTTCTCATTCATCCAGGTCATGGTATAATAAATCTGTGTTTTTTCAGTTATACCAACTGGACTGGAATCTCATCCATCCAGGTCTGGTATATCTGTGTTTATTCAGTTATATCAACTGTCACTGGATCTCATCTCCATCCAGGTCATGGTAATCTTGTGTTATTCGTATATCAACGGACGGTTCGCATCCATCCAGGTCAATGGTAATCTGTGGTTATTTCAGTTATATCAACTGACTGGTTCTCATTCATCATCCTCCAGGGTCATGGTTATCTGTAATATTCAGTTATATCAACTGTACTGGTTCTCATGTCATCCAAGGTCATGTATAAAAAATCTGTGTTTATTCAGTTATTCACTGGACTGGTTCTCATCCATCCGGTCATGGTATAGTCTGTGTTATTCAGTTATATATCACTGGACTTGTTCTCATCCACCATTCATGGTATATCTGTTTTATTCATTTATAAACAACTGGCCTGGTTCTCATCCATCCATGTCATGGTATAAGTCTGTGTTATTTCAGTTATATCAACTGGACTGGTTCTCATTCATACCAGGTCCTGGTTTTTTATCTGTACGATATTTCAGTTATATCCACTGGACCTGGTTCTCATTCATAACCAGTTCCTGGTATTCTGTGTTATTCATATAAGATCCACTGGACTGGCTCTCCTTCAGCCAGGTCAGGTATATCTGTGTTAGTCAGTTTATTCAAGCTGGACGGATCTCATTCAGCCAAGGCCTGGTAATATCTGGTTGGTTATTCAGTTATATCAACTGGACTGGATCTCATCATCCAGTCCTGGTATATCTGTGTTATTCAGTTATATCAAACAACTTGGACTGGATCTCATTCATTCAGGTCATTGTATATCTGTGTTATTCGTAGATCACTGACTGGTTCTCATTCATCCAGGTCATTGTATATCTCTGTGTTATTCAGTTAAAATCACTGGATGGTTCTCATTCTCCCGGTCAATGGTATATCTGTGTTAGATTCAGTTTATATCGAACACGGACGGATCTCATTCATCCCGGTCCGGTATATTCTGTGTTTTCATTTATATCAACATGGACTGGACTCCATGTCATCCCTGTATGGTATACTCTTGTTGTTATTCCAGTTATAGCAACTGGAACTGGTTCGATTCTCACAGGTCATGTATAATATCTGTGTTTTCATTTCTATCAACTGGTAACTGGTTCTCATTTCATACCAGGTCATTTATATCTGTGTTATTGTTGCAGATTTCCGGAAATATTCCATTGGAATCTACTGTGTAATCTTCTATAAATCAGCCCTCCCTGAACCCAGCTTTTACAAATATATTACTTACAGGGTGGGTCCCGCGTCCAGATCAGATCCGTACCTCAGCACCCCCTGTTTGCACATTTATCCAGATCAGAGATTTTCTATGGGGAACCACGGGGACACTTTCCCAATATTCTGAATAAAAAAAAAAAAAACCCCATCAAATACAAAATGTAATAAATATATTTTCTAATATTCCACACAGTCCATAAATATTATGTAGATGATATCCTATAAAAATGGCACTACGGTAAATGTCATCAGCTATAATCAGTGATAAGTCCTGACTTTCGGAAGTTTGTATATAGAAGTCTATAGCCCTCTTAACTTGGCTGCATTACGTGGCCTTGTCATTGTGTGTCCCTACTGTTACCAGTTAAATAATAATGATTTGATGTCCGGTCTTGATAGAGGGAAGGAAGTTCTTATTTGTAAGTCAATAGGCAGTGTTTCCGCCGGAAGAATCACAAGTCTTAGACCCTCCTCCTGCACACAAATTTTCTGCCCTGTGAGTTGCTTGATATCACGTTTACGTGAGGCTGAACAGGTGGACGATTTCGTTTGTGCAGCTTTTTCCCTGTGTTCCGCTTGTGACAATCCACAAATATCTCAAACCCGAGTTCCTTCTCTTGATTTTCCGAGACTCAATGGAATGAGATTTACATGTTTCTCCTGCCAAAGAGAGGAAACGGTTAAACCAACTGTCACCAACCCCAAGGTTACCACTATAAAGGTGACCCCCCTCCTTATAATTAATGGGTGATAATAAGCCCTTCAACCCCATTACCCTGCATGGAATTTGGACCCTCCTGGAACTCTTCAGTGCCTTGGACCAGACCACCAACTTCATTCTTTAGGGAGAAGATGAACTACCTCACGTCCCCCTTATCACCTCCATCATTCCCTTATGTGTCTTCTAAGCTTCCATATATATTCGATTTTTGACTGATACAGAAGGGGAATAAATCTCCATAGCCAGTAATTGGACCATGTAGTTTCCATTATATAAATACAGCTCAGTATAGGGACAATAATGGAGCAATGCATAGAGAGGTGCCTCAAGTTTCTTAATCTTTGCAAAAAGGTCTAAACACACAGCGACTATTAATACACTTGAGCTCTTGCCTAAAAGGGGACTAAGCATCCAGACCACATTGTCCCAATAGAATGAGCACATTCACAACGACAAGGCTGTGTCCTCTCCTCTCCCTTTGCGGTGGAATGTTCACAGATTCCCCTTTACTGGAACACCCAGCTAAGTGACGCAGTACCTTCACAGGACGTTGCAGGCTCTGCTTCTGGAAGCTGGCGCCACTCATGTTACAGCTCAGAATCACTCCCTTCCCTCTGACACACAGATTTCAGTGCAGTTTTTTGTGTAAAAACGCAGTACAAAATGTTTCCCCCCTAACCTGATATGTCCTTTTATACATAAATGACTAAATTTATAACATATGCCTATCACCGGGAAACAGAGACAGCAGTCCCCCTGGGAAGTTAACTTTACAGCCCTATAACTTAGGTCCCGAGAACTAAAAGAGCCATCACCCAAGCTAGTTTAACAGTGTGTTTTTCAATTAACGGGCGCTTTGTATGGAGACCACATTTACTCGTTAAAGGCTGCTATAAATGCTGGTTTAAAAAAAATTATGACAATGCTGTCAATATGTTTGTTGGCAAGCCATGCAGAACTCCTCAACTTTGCATTACACTTTACTACATCAGTACGTATGGCAATATGACTCATTTTCAGCTTTCCCATGATGTCATTCCCTAGGTTGTTGCCACAAGATGGCAGTAATGTCTGTTGTTTGTCAATGTGATAGAGATGTTTGACTAGTGCTGCCTGGTTGTCTAAACTGAGATAATTCCTCTGGCTGAGTGTGGTTATAAATACTGGTGATTATGGTCTGTGTGATACCCCGCTTATGATGTGCTTCATCTTGTCTTGCTCAGTCATGCTAAACAACTCTGCATCTCTCCACCTTTTTCTGTATCACATTGATAATATAAATAAAATAAAGTTTGTTTTCACTTTTATCAAGTTCTTGTCCTTTTCCTTCCTCTCTTGGGCATATACTAAAATGCTCAAACGACACAACGCTCAACACCTCTCTCATTTGGGCTACTGTAACCCACTAGGTGGCCGTCCCCCAAAAAAAAAAAAAAAAAAAAACAAACTCCACAAAACCCGCCCCCCGCCGGCCCAATCCCCCCCCCCCCCCCCAAAAAAAAAAAAACCCAACACCCCCCCCCTCCCCCCCCCCCCCCCCACCACCCGCCCGCTGCCCCCAAAAAAAAAAACGACAATAAAAAAAAACCCCCTCCAAACCCACAAACCAGACAAAAAAACCGCCGCGCATCCCCCCCCCTCCCCCCCCACAACCACCAAAAAAAAAAAACGCCCCAATAACAAAAACAAAACCCCCCCCAAAACCCCCCCCAAAAAATCCCCCCACCCAAAAAAAAAAGAAAAAACACCCAACAAACCACCAACCCCCCCCACAAAACCAAAAAAAAAACCCAAAACCCAAAAAAAAAACCCCCCCCCTCAAAAACAAACAAAACCCAACACAAGTCAAATCAAACCACCTCAAAATCCAACCCAATAAAAAAAACTCCCCAAAAAAAAAAAAAAAAAAACCCCCTCCCAAAAAAAAAATCTTCCCTAACCCCACAAAAACCAAAAAACCCTCCCCCCAAAAACAAACCAAGAAACAAAAACCTCCAAAAAAACACAAAAACAACACTCCCCCAAAAAAAAAAACCCAATACCCCCTCCCCTACCAATAAAACAAAAAAAAAAAAAAAAAAAATAAACCACCTCAATGCAAAAAAAAAAAAACACCAAAAACAAAAACCAAACCCCCAAAATCCTCAACAACCCTCCCAAAAAAAAACAAAAACCTCCCTCTCCCAAAAACAACCCAAAAAACTCCCCCCAAAAAATAAAAAAATCCCCCAAACCTTTCATCCTCCTCCACTCTCCAGTCCTATTCGTGGATCCTTGCCTTTCTAGTAAATTGACCCTACATACAAGGCCCCCGGAGGATTTATAAACCAGTGGTAACCACACCTTGCCCAACAGCATGTTCAAGATAATGGGAAGTCTGTCATCAACCTCCCCCGCATCGGAGGTCGAAACAGATAGATGGAAGTCATGAGTTTCTACTTCCTCTCCTGGCTGGGCGTATGTAAATGACATTGGGAATCATGTTACTACATAGATGGATAATCTGCTGCCCACAGGGCAATAGTGACATTTACATTATTACTTAGGTTGTTCCTCCAAAGAGAAATGTTTGTGTCTTAGATGAGGACATCAGGATATCTCAGTTATTGATAGACCAGAGTCAGTTAGTTGAGGGTGGGGGGGGAAGTAAATAAATGGGAGATCTGGTTGCTATGGTTGATTACATGGGATTATAGGGGTAATTACAATGTAGAGGATGAGGGTGTCTATGGTGATTACATGGGGTGATGGGGTAAGTACAATGGGAAACTAGGGTTTCCTATGGGGTTATTACATGGGGTGGATGGGTAATTACAAAGGGGAGATGAGGTGTCTCATGGTTGATTAAATGGGATGATGGGGTAATTCAAGGGTAGACTAGGGTGTCTATGTGTGATTACATGGGTTGATGGGGTAATTACAAAGGGGAAATAGGGTGTCTATTGGGTTATTTACATGGGGTGATGGGGTAATTAAAAAGGGGAGAAGGGTGTCTATGTGGTGATTACATGGGATGATGGGGTATTACAAGGGAGATAGGTGTCTATGGGGTGATTGACATGGGGTGATGGTGTATTCCCAAGGGGACATAGGGTGTCCTATGGGGTGATTACGCTGGGGTGATTGGGTAATTACAAGGGAGATAGTGGTGTCTATGAAGGTTCCATTGTTGATGGGTAATCCCAAGGGTGCCCAATAAGGGTGTCTCGTTGGCTGCTAAGCATGGGGTGCATGGGGTCATTACAAAGGGGAGATAGGGTGTCTATGTGGTGATTTACCTGGGCTGATTTGGAATACAAGGGAGATAGGGTTCCTCTGGCTGATAACAGGGGGTGAATGGGGTAATAACAAGGAGAGATAGGGTGTCTAATGGGGTGATTACATGGGATTAATGGGGTAATTACAAGGGGAGATAAGGGGTCTATGGGTGATTACATGGGTGATGGGGGACTTACAGGGAATAGTGTGTCCATGGATGATTACATGGTTGATGGGGTAATTACAAAGGGGAGATATGGGTCTATTGGCTGATTACAATGGGGTGAATGGTGTCAAAAATTACAAAAAGGGAGATAGGTGTCTATTGGCTTATTACATTGGATGATGATGAATTACAAGGGGAGATAGGGTGTCTATGGGGTGATTACATGGGGTGATGGGGTAATTACAAGGGGAGATAGGGTGTCTATGGGGTGATGGGGTAATTACAAAGGGGAGATAGGGTGTCTATGGGTTGATTACATGGGGTAATGGGCGCAATACAAGGGGAATAGGGTGTCTATTGGGTGACTATATGGGGTGATGGGTACTTACAGGGGCGATAGTGGTGTCTATGGGGTGATCACATGGGGGTAATGGGCAATTACAAAGGGGATATAAGGGTGTGTCTATGGGGTGCCTATAGGGGTGATGGGGTAATTTACAAGGGTAGATAGGGTTCTATGGGTTGATTACATGGGTAATGGGGTAATTTCAAGGGTAGATAGGGTGTCTATGGGTGATTACATGAGTGATGGGGCAATTACAAAGGGAAGAAGGGGTGTCCTATGGGGTGATTACCTTGGATGATGGGGTAATTACAAGGGGAGATAGGGTGTCTCTGGGTGATTACATTGGTTGTGGGGTAATGTACAAATGGGGATATAGGGTGTATATTAGCTGATTACCTGGGGTGATGGGGTATGACAAGGGGAGATAGGGTGTCTAGTAATGGGCTGATTACATGGGATGATGAGTAATTACCAAGGGTATTAGTGTGTCTATTGTTGATTACATGGGGTGAATGGGGTATTACAAGGGGAGATAGGGTGTCTATGGGCTGATAACATGGGGGTGATGGTGTATTACAAGGGAGCTAGGGTGTCTATGGGTTGATTACATGGGGTTTATGTGGTAATTACAAAAAGGTGTATATAGGGTGTCTATGGGTTGATTACATGGGTAAATGGGGCAATTACAACACGGGGAGATAGGGTGTCTAATGGGGGGTGACTATATGGGGGATGGGTAATTACAAGGTGAGAGAGGGGTGTCTATGTGGGTGAATTACAGGGGTAATGGGCACTTACAGGGAAATCGTGTGTCTATGGGCGTGAACTATATAGTGAATGGGGTACTTACAAGGGGGAGATAGGGTGGGTCTATGGGGTGATTACATGGGGTAATGGGGCACTTACAAGGGGATTAGGGTGTCTATTGGGTGACTATCTTGGTGATGGGGTAAATTACACTGTGTATCGGGCGTGTCTATGGGGTGCATTCCCTTGGGTCCTGGGGCAATTACAAGGGGAGATATGGTGTCTATGGGGTGACTATATGGGGTGCATGGGTTAATTAACACGGGGAGATGGGTGTCCCTATGGGTTGATTACATGGGGTTAATGGGGCAAATTACAACAAGGGGAGTTAGGGTGTCTATGGGGTGCTTCCTGGGTTCCGGGTCCTTCCGCAGGGCGATCGGGTGTCTAGGGGGTGATTCCATGGGGTAATGGGGCATTACAAGGGAGATAGGGTGTCTATGGGGTGATTTACATGGGGGATGGGAATTAGGGGTATTGTGTTATGGGTATGCATGGTGGGGTATACGGAGGATAAGGGTTGTCTATGGGGATTACATGGGGTGTGGGGCATACAACGGGCACTAGGGGTTGTTTATGGGGTGCCACTATATGGGGTGCCTGAGGGGGTGGAATGGATAAAGGGGATGATAGGGTGTTTATGGGGTGACTATATGGGGTGATGGGGTAATTACAAGGGGAGATAGGGCGTCTATGGGGTGATTACACAGGGTGATGGGGTAATACAAGGGGAATAGGGTGTCTATGGGGGTATTGATGGGGTAATTAAAGTAGGAGGATAGGGTGTCTGCATGGGTGACCTGCTCGGTCTCGAGCAGGACCTGGGTTGAAAGGGGTAATTACTAAGGGGACGATAGGGGGTCTAGCTGAAATGATTACATGGGGTGATGGGGTAATTACAAGGGGAGATAGGGTGTCTATGGGGTGATTTGATGGGGTAATACAGATGAGATAGGGTTTGGCTATGGGCTGATTACATGGGGTGTGGTTATCATGGAGATAGGGGTGAGATGTATACATTGGTGGATGGGGTATACGGATAGGGTGTCTATGGCTGATTACATGGGGTGATGGGGTAATTACAAGGGGAGATAGGGTTCTATGGGGTGATTACATGGGGTGATGGGGTAATTACAAGGGGAGATAGGGTGTCTATGGGGTGATGGGGTAATTACAAGGGGAGATAGGGTGTCTATGAAGTGATTACATGTGGTGATGGGGTAATTACAAGGGGAGAGAGGGTGTCTATGAAGTGATACACGGGGTGAATGGGGTAATTACAAGAGGAGATGGGTGGTCTATGGGCTGATTACATGGGGTGGATGGGTAATTACAAGGGATATAGGGTGTCTATGAAGTGATTACATGGGGTGATGGGGTAATTACAAGGGGGAGATAGGGTTGTCTAGGGGTGATTACATGGGGTGATGGGCAATTATAAGGGGAGATAGGGTGTCTATGGGATGATTACATGGGATGGATGGGGTGATAGGGTATCTATGGGGTGATTACATGGGGTGCTGGGTTAATTATAAGGGGAGATAGGGTGTCTATGGGATGATTACATGGGATGATGGGGTAATTATATAAGGGGAGATAGGGTGTTCTGGGATGATTCATGGGATGATGGGTTAATTATAAGGGGAGATAGGGTGTCTATATGGGGTGATTACATGGGGTGTATGGGGTAATTATAAGGGAGGATAGGGTGTCTATGGGAATGATTACATGGGGCCGGAGCTACCAAGCTGGGCTAGACGCTGGTGAGAGGATCTATCGATTCATGGGGCGTATCGATGCTATATAGAAGAGAGCGATCGAGCGAGCAGCGGGCGAGCGAGCGAGCAGAGAGCGACGAGCGGGCGAGCGAAGCAGGAGCAGGCGAGCAGCGAGCGAGCGCAGCAGCCAGCCAGCAGCAGAGCGAGCGAGCGAGCGAGCGAGGAGCGATCAGCTGGGAGAGCGAAAGCGAGCGAGCGAGCGAGCGAGGAGCTGGGCAGCGATCAGAGGTCTATCTAGCATTCTCATCGGCGTCTATCTATCTAGCTATCGTAAGAGCATCTAGCTAGAGAGCGAGCGAGCGAGCGAGCGAGGATTGCAGCGGCGAGCGAGCGAGCGGCGAGCGAGCGAGGAGGGCACTAGCAGCGCTCAGCGTAGCGAGCGAGCGAGGAGCGGGCAGCGAGCAGCGGGCGAGCGAGCAGCGAGCGAGCTATCGAGCTGAGCGAGCGAGCGATCTAGAGCTGGCTCGAGAGGAGCGAGGCGACAGCGATCTATCTAATCTAGCAGCTAAGCTAGCGAATCATTGATCTAGGCTATGCTATCGATCGAGCGAGCGATGCTATCTCTATTATTCTATCTATCTATCTATCATCTATCTATCTGTCTGTTCTGTCTGTCTGTCTGTGCTGTCTGTCTGTTGCTGTCTATCTACTATCTATCTAACTCTATCATCCTATTATCATATATCTATTCTATCTATCTATCGGTAGCTATCACTATCTAAAGCGTATACTATGCGATCTATCGTTCTATCTAATCTAGCTGATCTATCTATCTATCTATCTATCTATCATTATCTATCTATATCTATCTGTCTGTCTGTCTGTCTGTCTGTATGTTCTGTCTGTCTGTCTGTCTGTCTGTCTGTCTGCCTATCTATCTACATCTAGTCTATCTATCTATCTATTATCTATCTATCTATCGTCTGTCTGTCTGTTCATTTGACATTGGGACTAGACACTGTGGGGCTCATTTAGCCAGAGCCGCTATCGCTCTGGGTAAATGCTCCTTTTGCAATGCAACATCGCGTTTGCGAATGTGGGTAATCCCGTAAGGATAGGGATATCGGTAAGGGGATTTTCCACTGACGGGATTTAATGCCAGACTATTTGGTGGTGGTAAAATCCTGCGCTAAATTTAGCGCAAACCAACATTAAATTACGAGCGTCGGAGTGGGTGGTGATTTTTTGTGTAACCAGCGCTAATATGAAGCTAAAGTCGCGCTAACCGGTAGCGACTCCAATATTTGCCCGGAGCTGCTGTGGGTAAACGAGGCCCCGTAACTTTGGGTGTTGTGTAACTTTACTCTCTGTACTGTCCATGTCTATGGTATTGGGGGCCATTGGTGTCTGTCTGTCCATGTGTACTGTATATCTATCTCTAGACACGTTCATTACAGGGGGTTTTTATTTACTCATGGAACTGTCCCTAAATATTTCCCAGTGACGATGTTGGTGCCTTTTCCATTTCTCCTCTGACAGGGATTATTCCCTCTCCCCCTCCCATCCTGAGGATAAATATCACCGCCAGGCTGCCCTTCACTTTACAGCACAGCACAGTCAACAGACCCACACTGCATCCAGGCACCTACCCACAGCCCCTCTGAGACATGTACTCCAACAGGCAGGAGAGAGGCCCGGAGAGTGAAGTCTTTTGACTCAGTGAACTCAGGATTTGATGAAATCTGCTAATTAATGAGGTGAGTGAAGGTTCTGACCCATTAGATCTGTTTTTTTTGGTTTAGGAGGCTGAATGAATGGAGGGAGTTACCCAATGTATTCTGGAAGTTCATAATTAGTATATAACAACTGTACATTGGTACCTAATTATCCCTGACTAAAGGACGGTCCATTCACGGTCAATGTGACCGATTTTTGATTGGGAAGAACCAATGGAAATGCACCATCTTGAACTGTCAATCTCCAGCATATCTGGAAGACGAGGTGGATGGAAAATTATCCGTCTGACCTTCAACCTTTTCCCCCCATTGATCGATGGACATTGACCTTTCGACAGATTTGAAATGAACTTAATATTACCATACAAGGGTCAATTTCTGTTTGTCATGTTACGTATGTTCATGTATTCAGTAAAACCCATTCCTATGTTATTTATCGAAGGACCATAAGTGATTCTTTCTAGTGTTAGATTTCCCTTCTGCTACCCTCTCTCCAACCTGCTAACTGCAGACAGGGAATGCTGGGAGTTGTAGTTCCAAAACTACAGAGATTGACTCTTTAACCACCCATTAGAATTAGTTCATATGATCCTTAACTGCCAAGTGCTGTCCGAACAAGATCCACAGTGGACAGATTAGTTGTTTGGTGACATATAAAAGTAGGAATCAGGGAACCCCCTTTGGATCCACTGGGATATTGCTGCTATATAATCAGCTATCAGCCAGAGAAACAACCTCATATTCCCCTCTAATATTGTTATTATACCTGTAATTGGTCTCTATGGTTTCTGGGGAGAGTGTCCTAGTCCCCATACCAGGTGTTCAATGCTGCACGTGCCTTGTCCCTTACACAAACAGCAGCGCGGGCACAGTTACTGTCATATACACCACCTTGGCTTTTGAGACAACTACAACAGGTAGCCAGATGAGAGCGGCTCTATACTGGGCCACTATTTTAGGCTATTGAAACTAATATCATCATACCCTTCAATATCACCCCTTTAATATGTATCGTCCAACCTGTAGGGAGCAATATAGTGCAATGTTCTAGCAAGCGCTGTTTTATACAGGGATAGAATATAAACTGTCACTTGCAATGGCAGAATCCCATGTAGAGTTCAATGGGGCCGGAGCATGTAACTAATGTAATATAATCTATATAAACAAGATCCAATGTGACTTAATTTTGCATAACAGGCTCCATCTTTTTCAGACACAAAATCATTAGATTCTAATTAACAATCATCCAAACTTGTTTATATTCTTCTTCACCCATATATTCCTCATCACCCCATGTAAATACCCCATTACACTCCACACCCATGTAATAGTTTACCCCATTTATACCCCATCACCCCATTTACATCACTGATGTAATCACATGATATATCACCCCATAGACAGCCTATGTCCCCTGTAATTACCCCATCACCCTATGTATCAGCCATAGACACCCTATCACCCCATGTAATTACCCTACAGGCACCCTATCCTTCCTTAAATTACCCCATCATCTCAATTCATCAGGTCATGGTATATCGGTTATTCAGTTTATATCAAAAACTGGACTGGTTCTCATCATCCCAGTTCATGGTATATGTGTTTCATTTATATAACTGATGGTTCTCATTCATTCCAGGTCATGGAATATCTGGTGTATCAGTTCATTTAATCAACGGGACTGGTCTCATTCACCAGTTCATGCCGTATATCGTTTGTTTATAGTTCAAATCAACTGGACCTGGTCTCATTCAGTATGATTTTGTCCCGGTATGGATCTAACTGACGGGTCTTCATACATTGTCAGCCCATATCGGTAGGTATATCAACGGCAGACTGGTTGCATTCATCCTATTTCGGTTATGGTCTATCTGTGTTTCGTTATAATCAACTGGCACTGGATTCTCATTTCATGCCGGTCATGGTTACTGGTTATGCAGGTTTGATCAACTGAGCTGTTCTAGTCCCAATCCTAGGTCATGGTATAATTGCGTTATTCAGTCTATCATGGATGGTTATCATATTCATCCAGGTCATTGGTTAATCTGTGTTATTACAGTTTAGATCACTAGACGGTTCCTCATTCATCACAGGTCATGAGTTGATCATCTTTACCGGATGGTTCTGTTATCCAGGTCGTATCATGTGATCATCAGTAGATCAACTGGATTCTGGCTTCTTCATAGGTCATGGTATATCGGTGTTATTCAGTGTAGATTCATACTGGACTGGTTTCTCATTCTCCAGGTCACTGGTATATCCCCCCCTTCTGGTGTTATTTCAGTTTTATGATCAAACGTGGACTGGATCTCATGCATCATCCAGAGTCATGGTATACTCTGTAGTATTTTCCTAGTTAATATCAACTGGACTGGATCTCATTTCATCCAGGTCGATGGTATATCTGTGTTATTCAGTTTAGATCAAACTGGACTGGTCTCATCATCCAGGTCATGGTATACTGTGTTTATTCAGGTATATCAACTGGGAATGGATCTCATTCACTCCAGGGTCAGGGTATATCTGTGTATATTCTTATATCAACGACTGGTTCTCATTCATCCAGGTACTGGAGATTCTGTGTTATCAGTTAGTCAACTGGACTTGGATCTATTCCCACGGTCATGGTATATCTGTGTTATTCAGTTATCACAACTGGACTGGGATTTCTCCGTCATCAGGTCATGCTATAGTTAATCGGGTTATTCAGTTATATCAACCTAGACTGGTCTTCATTAATCCATGTCAATGGTATATCTGTGTAAATTCAGTTTTAATCAACTGGACTGGATTCTAAGCTCATTCACGGCTCTGGATATTTTGTATCGTCAACTGGACTGATCTTATCAGTCATATCGCATCTGAAATCAACTGGACTGGTTCTCATTCATCCAGGTCATGGTACTGTGTTCATTATTCTATTTTCCTCATAGTCGTGTATATCGTGTATCATAAATACTGGACTGGTCTAATTCTACCAGGTCATGGTTATATGCTGTGGTTCAGTGCAATATCCCAATGGACTGGTCTCATTCATCCAGGTTCATGGTATATCGTTATATTCAGTTAAATCAACTGGACTGGATCTACATTCATCCAGGTCATGGGTATATCTGTGGTATTATCATTACGATCAACGTGGACTGGTTCTCATCATCCAGTCATGGTAATCATGTAGTTATTCAGATTAGTCAACGGACGGATCCTTTACAATACCAGGTCATGGTATAATCTGTGGTATTCAGTTCGTAATAACTGGATGGTTCTCATTCTATCCAGGTCAGGATAATCTGCATATTCAGTTAATCAACGGGAACGGATTCATTCATCCAGGCATGGTTAATCTGGGTATTCAGTTATATCAACTGGGCTGTTTCATTCATCCAGGTCGGTATATCTGTGTTATTAGGTTAAACAACGGGACTGGTTCTCTCATTCATCCATGGTCATGGTATATCCTGTGTATTCAGTTATATCAACTGAAGAGTTCTACATTTCATCTTCAGGCATGGTATACTTCTGTGATACTTATTTATATCAACTGGACTGTCTCATTCCAATCCAGGTCATGGTTTCTATTATCTGTTGGTTATCAGTTTATATCAATTTTTGTGGACTGGATTTCATTCATCCAGGTCATGGTATATCGGTTTTATTACAGTTATATCCAACTGAACTGGATTCTCATTCATCATGCGTCATGGTATATCTGTGTTATTCAGTATAGTATCAACTGACTGGTTCCTTCATCATAGGTCAGGGTATATCTGTTTTATTCATTAATCAAACTGGACTGGTCTCATTCATCTCTCACAGGTCATGGTCATCGGGTTAGTCCAGTTAGATCAACTGAATGGTTCTCATCATCCAATGTCATGGTATATCTGTGTTAATTCAGTTATATCAACTGAACTGGATCTCATTCATACAGGGCATGGTTATATCTGTGGTGATTCAGTTATATCAACTGGATGGTTCTCATTCATCAGTCCAGTCTGGTATGAATCTGTGTTATTCGTTATAATGCAACCTGGAACTGGTTCTCATTCATCAGGTTGGTATAATCTGTGTTATATTCAGTTATATCTAACTGCAACTGGTCTCCATTCATCCAGGTCATGGGTATCGTCTGTGTTATTCAGTTTATTCAACTGACGGGTTCTCATTCATCCAGGGTCAATGGTATATCTGTGTTATCAGTTAATCAACTAGGGACCTGGTTCCATTCTCCACTGTCATGGATATCTCGTTTCATTGGTTATATCACTGGACTGGTTCTCTTCATCCAGGTCATGGTTTATCTGTGTTATGTCGTATATCACTGGCTGGTGCTCAATTCATACCAGGTCCTTGGTTATATCTGTGTTTTTCAGTTTATATCAACTGGATGGTTCCATTCATCCAGGTCAGGTATATCTGTGTTTATTCCGATTATATCAACGGGACTGGTTCTCATTAATCCAGGTCATGGTAATCGTGTGTTATCAGTTTCAACTGACCTGGTTCCATTCATTCCAGTTCAGCCCGTATAATCCTGGGTTATTCAGTTATATCAACTTGACGGGTTCTCATCATCCAGGTGTCAATGGTAATCTGGTTTATTCATATTATAGCAAACGGACTGGTTCCATTTCCATCATGTCAAGGTATATCTGTGTTATTCAGTTATACCAACTGGACTGGTTCTCATTCATCAGGTCAGTAATCGGTGTATATCTGTTTATGCTAAGAATCACTGGTAGTGGGCTACATCCAGTCATGGTTATCTGTGTTATTTCCAGTTATATAACGGACCTGGTTCTCATCCTCCAGGTCAGTGGTATATCTGTGTTTCAGTTCATGTCATTAACAATGGGACTGTCTCTCATATCCTGGTCACTGGTATATATGGCTGTGTTTTTCAGGTATATCACAACTGGATCTGTGAATCTATAATCCATCCAGGTCTCGGCTATACTGTGTTATTCAGTTATATCACTGACTGGATCTCATCTATCCAGGTCATGGTTAGTATCGGTTTGTTATTCGTCTATATCAACTGGGACTGATTTCATTCTCCAGGATAATGGGGAGATCTGTGGTTATTCAGTTTTCATAACAATGACTGGTTCTCATTCATCCGTTCCAGTCATGGTTTCGTGTATATTCAGTTTATCAATGTTGTTCCATGCTCAGTGAAAATCTGGTTTATTCGTATCACTCATGGTCCACCACGGTCATGGTATATCTGTGTTATTCATGGTTTCCGCACTGTTCATCACCACCACTGGTATCTGTCTTATTCATTCTATAACAGGCCTGGTTCATCATCCATGTGATGGTCATAGTCTGTGTTATCATATATCAATCGGACGGTTCATCATTCATACATCCATGGTTTATCGGCGTATTTCATATCTGGTGGTCTTTATAACAGTTCTGTATTGTGTTTCATATAAGATCCATGGACTCTCTCGCAGGTCGGTAATCTGTGTCGAGTTATTACTGACGATTCATCGCCAGGTCCTGGTACTATCATGTGGTTATTCAGTTAATCGAACTGGACTGGATCTCATTCATCCATGGTCCGGTATATCTGTGTTATTCAGTTTAGTATCAAAACTTGGACTGGATCTCATCTCATTCAGGTCATTGTGTATATATGTGTTATTCGTTATACATGACTGGTTTCTCATTCATCCAGGGTCAGATATCTCGTGTTATTCAGTCTAAAATCGCGGACTGCGTTCTCATTACTCCGGTCACGGTATTATCTGTGTTAGATTCAGTTTATATCGAACGTACGGACGATGCTCATTCATCCACGGTCCGGTATATCTGCGTGTATTTCACCGTTAATATCAACATGGACTGGACTCGCATATTCCATACACCTGTAGTATCTCTGTGGTTATTCCAGTTATATGCAACTGGAACTGGTTCGATTCTCCAGGTCATGGTATAATATGTGTCTATGCAGTCTATATCTTCCAATGGACTGGATCTCATTCAATACAGGTAATGGTATATATGTGTATTCAGTAAATCAAACTGGTACAGGGTCTCATTCATCCAGGTCATGGTATATCTGTGTTATTCAGTTATATCAATGGACTGGTTTCTCATTCATCAGGTCATGGGATATCTGTGTTATTCAGTATATATCAATGGACTGGTTCTCAATTCATCCAGGGCTGTATATCGGTGTTATTCCGTATATATCAACTGGACTGGCTTCTCATTCATTCAGTCATGGTATATCTGTTTGTTATCATTTATTATCAAACTGGACTGGCGTCCATTCACCAGGTTTCATGGTATATCTGGTTATTCAGTTTATATCAATGGGGACTGCGTTCTTCATTCATCCAGGTCAGGATACTTGTCTGTTATTCAGTATAGTATCCAACACCCCTGGATCTGGTTCCATTCATCCAGGTCACCGGTTATCTGTGTTATTCAGTTATATCAAGACTGGTTCTAATCATCCAGGTTCATGGTAATCTGTGTTATTCAGCTTAATATAGACTGGACGGGTTCGCATTCATTCAGGTAACGTCTGGTTATCTGTGTTATTCACGTTATATCAACTGAAGGTTATCATTTAAATCCAGGTGCATGGCTGTATCTGTCGTTAGTCAGTTCTATCAACTGGATGGTTCCTCTTCATTCAGAGGTCATGTATATCGTGTTATTTCAGTTATATCAACTGGACTGGATCTCATCCATTCCAGTCACGGTATATTCTGTGTATTCAGGTATATCAACTGGACTGGTTCTAATTCATCCATGTCTACGGTTATCTGTGTATGCAGTTATACCCTCTCACTGGACGGGATCGTCATTCCTCCGATAGGTATATGGTTATCTCTGTGTTATTCATTTTATAAACTGTACTGGTTGCTCATTCATCAGGTACAATATGGGATCTCGTGTTATTCAGGTATATCAACTGGACTGGATCTCAGTTCATCCCAGGTTCATGGTATATCTGTGTTATTCAGTTAGATCAAGGACGGGTTCTCATTCATCGGTCATGGTATATCTGTGGTTTAGTCAGTTAGATCAACGGACTGTTTCTCATTCATCAAGGTTCATGGTATGATATCTGTGTTATTCGGGTATATCAAAAGGACTGGTTCTCATTCATCCAGGGTCATGGTTCCTGGTTATTCAGTTAATATAAACTGGACTGGTTCTATTCATCCAGGTCAGGTATATCGTGTTATTCAGTTATATCATGACTGGATCTATCATCCAGGTCATGGTTATATATGTGTCTATTCAGTTAGATCAACTGGACTGGATCTCTTCATCCGGTCTTGGATATCTGTGTGATTCAGTTATATTCAACTGGACTGGTTCTATTAATCCAGGTAATGGTATATCTGTGTTATCAGTGAGTATCAAACTGGACTGGATCTCATTCATCCAGGTCATGGTATATCTGTTTATTGTTGCAGATTTTGAGAGATTCCATTGGAATGTACTGGTACTCGCTATAAATCAGCCTCCATGAACCAGCTGACAAGAGATGTCTTACAGGGCTGGTCCGCGTCAAGATTCAGATCCGTAACATCAGCCCATGTTTGCAATTATCCAGATCAGAGATTTTCTTGGGGAACCAGGGGACACTTTCCATATCTGAATAAAAAAAAACCCCATCAAATAAAATGTAATAATATTATTTTATAATATTCACACAGTCCATAAAATTTCTGTAGATGGAATATCCTATAATAAATGGCACTTAAGGGATGTATCAGCTATAATCCAATGATAAAGTCACATGACTTCGGAAAGTTTGTTAGTATAGGAAGTCTAGAGCCTCTATACTTTGGGTGCATTACGTTTGGCCTGTCATTTTTCCTATTGGTACAGTTAAAGAAATAAATTATGATGTCGGTCTTGATAAAGTAGGAGGACGTTACTATTTAAGGTCAATAGGAAGGTTCTGCGGGAAATCACAGACGGTCTGACCATTCCTTCCTGCACACAAAGTTCTCCGGGTGAGTTTGATGGAGAAGCACGTTTAGTCGCTGGGGCTTTAACAGGTGGAGATTTCGTTCAGCTGTTCCCTGTCGCTTGCTGTTTGGGACATCCACAAAATATCAAACTCCGAGTTCCATTCTCTGGATTTCCGAGGGACTCAATGTGATGAGATTAATGTTTCTCTGCAAAATGAGAGGGAAAGGGGTGTATTTTAAAACAAACTTTCACCCCAATACATCTTATAAAGGGGACCCTCTTATAATTAATGGGTGAAATAGCCCGTCACTCCATGACCATGAATTGGTGCATTAGGACCTACATGGAACAGCTTTAAGGGCCTTGACAGGACCACAACTTCCCATTCTTTAGGGAGAAAGATGGACGGAACGCACGTCCATTTCACCTCCATCATTCCCCTTATTGTCTTAGCTTCACTATAATTCGATTTATTGAAACGATACAGGAAGGGAGGAATAAATCTCCATAGACAGTATTGGACCATTTAGTCTCATATAAATACTCTTCAGTATAGGACATAATGGAGCAATGCATAGAGAGGGTGCCATCAGGTTCTTCACTTCTGTTGCAAACAGTCTAAACAAGCGACTATTAAACACTGTGATCTTGGGCATAAAAAGGGAATAAGTCTCCGACAACATTTGTCCCAACTAGAATGCAGGCACATTCACAAAAGGCTGTTGTCTCTCCGCTTCACTTTGCTGTTGGATGTTCCATAATTCACCGTTATCTGGGAAAACCCAGCTACAGTGTACGCAGTTTAAACTTCACGGGAAGTTTGCAGCTTATGTTTCCTGAGCAGCTGGCAAGCCAATCATGCTACAGCTCAGAGAATAGCTCCTTCCGAAACACAGATTGGTCAGGGCAGTTTTTGTGTAACGCATTGTACAATAGTTCCCTAACAATGATAATTACCTTTTATACATAAATGACTAAATTTAATAACACATGCCTACTCCACGGGAACGAGACCAGGGGTTGGGGAAGTGTCACTGTTTAAAGCCCTATCACTTAAGGTCCAGAGCAAGCTAGAGACCATAACAAAGGCTTGTTAAAAGTGGCTTTTCAATAAAGGGAGTCCCTTTTATTTTCCCCCCCCTTTTTTTTCGCCCATTTGTATGGAGACCAAAGTTACCTCTTTAAAGGCTGCTATATGCTGGTTGTAAAAAAAATTATGAAAAGATGCTGAACATTTTGTTGCAGCCATTGCAGAATTCCTCAAGCTGTGCATACCTACTACATAAGTAAGTATGGCAATAGTGACTCATTGTCAAGGCGTCCCATGCTGTTATTCTAGGTGGTGCCACCAGATGGCAGTATAGTATTGTCTGTTGTTGTCAATTGTCGATTAGAGATGTGACTGTTGCTGCCTGTTGTCTCTGCGATTTTCATTGGCCTGTGTAGTGTGGTATACTGTGATTATGGTCTGTGTGAATACACAAGTTATGTGATTATCTTGTCCCTTATGCTTCAGTTTAATGCTAACAAAACAGCTCGCTCACTTCCCTGTTGGTACGTCAAATGATAATTACGAAAATAAAATAGTTGTTTTCATTTTTATCAAGTTCTGGTCATTGCCTATCTTGGGCAGATACTAAAGGCTCAAACGCACGCTCATCCTCTCTCATTGGGGCTACTGTAACCCACTAAGGGCCTTTCAGCCTGTCATCTCTCCACTCTCCAGTCTATATGGGATCCCTCTTTGCTTTCTAGTAAGATGGACCTAACATTACAAGCGGCCCCCGGAGGATTTATAAACCAGTTCTCTGGTACACCCAGCCACAGGCAGTTCATAATATGTGGCATATTCTCGTCATCAAATAAAAGAATGGAGGAGAAGAGATGGACGCGTCAGTTGGGAGTTTATACTTCATCTCCTGGCTGGGGGGCCCGTATGGAATGACATGGGGAATCATGTTACTACCATAGATGGATAATCTGCCCCACAGGGCAAATAGTGACATTTACATTATTAAATTAGGTTTCTCCAAAAGAGAAAGTGCTGGGGTCTTAGATGGAGGAATCAGGATATCTCAGTTATTTGAAGACAGAGTCAGTTAGTGGGGGGGGGGGGGACGGGGGGAGTAAATATAAAGAGTGGGGAAGGATGTAAATAAATGGGGATTGATAGGGGCTCTTGGGGGGAATTACATGGATGATGGCCCGGTTAATTACCCAAGGCGGAGAGGCGTGTCTACTCCGGGGAGTTGAGTACAGGCGGTCGAGGGGGTATTATTCCCCACAGGGGAACACTTATAGGGTGTCCTCTGGGTTTGTGCTGATGACAGGGGTGATGGGGTAATTGACCCGGGGAGATAGGGTGTCTATGGGGTGGATCTATATGGGATGATGGGGTAATACAAGGGGATTGACGAGGGTGTCTAGGGGGTGCTACAGGGTGGTTGGAATAGGGGTGGTGTCTATCAGTCCTGGTTAATACAAGGGGGCACCCAATTCGGTTTGCGTTCAGATATGGGTTTGATTACATGGGGTTGATGATTTGACCGAGGCGGTACCAACGGTAAGTACAAGGGGAGATATTCCGGGTGTATAGGGGTTGGATGACATGGGATGTATTTGTCGGTTTTTTGGAGGTATTACAAGGGGATTTTCGATAGGTGTCTATGGGGTGATTACATGCTGTGGTTGAGGGGGTAATTACAAGGGGAAATAAGCAGCTGTCGATGGGGTTGTATGGTACATTGGCGGTGATTTGGTGTTTAATTACAAGGTTGCGTTGATAGCGGTGTCACTTGGGGTGCTTACATGGTGTGATGACGGTAATACAAGGGGAGATAGGGGTCTATGGGCTGATACACATGGGGTGGTATTGGGGTTTAATCACTAAGGGGACCTGGATGGGGGTCTATGGAACCCCGGTGCCAGATCCACCTGGGATGATGGCCCCCCCCTGGTAATTTACCACCCCCCCCGGCGCGCGCCACCGACCTACGCCCGGCGTGCTACTGGGACCAACCCGAGAACAGGGTGGTGGAGGGGGTCGGTAAGTACAAGGAGAGATTATGTTTTGGTTCGGTGGTGATTGGCCGGTGATTTTACATGGATTGATGGGGTGTACCAGTACAAGGGGAGATCGTTTTGGTGGGGTGTCTATGGGGTGATGGTGATTTACCTGGGGGATGGGGTAATAAATGGGGGGGATCGACTAGGGCGTCCAGGGTAGTGATACAATGGCGGTTGTCGATCGGCTGGTAATTACAAGGGGAGACTTATTTGCGGGTCTACTGGGCTCTGATTACTGGGTGATGGGGTTTCTAGGGGTATATTACAAGGGTGAGGAGAGATAGGGTGTCTATGGGCGTATTTCACAGGGATGCTGATGTGGGTAATTACATGGGATTGCATAGCGGTTGTCTATGGGGTGATTACACTGTGGGGGATGAGGGGGCTAACTCAAGGGGAGATAGGTGTTTTTGTCTTTGGTATGGGGTGATGGGGCCTTAAAGGGGAACGATGAGGGTGTTCTTATCGGGCTGATTCAAATGCCCGCGGTAAGTGGGGCCCCTACCAGGGAGTCGGGGATGGATGGTGGTTATGGCGCGTGGACTAATTTTTTTGAAGTGAGCTTGGCGTTGTTAGGGTGTGTGATGCTGTGAGTGACCCCCTACGACGGTGGGTGGTTACCTTTGGGCCATTACAGGATGAGGGAGATATGGGCGGGGTTGGTGGCTCCAGCCTGGCAGCGCTGTGCGCCTATAGGGCTGGTGAGGAGGGTCTAATTACCCGCGGATGATAGGGTTTGTTCTGGGGTTGAGTATTACAACGGCGGGAATGGGAGCCAATTGCACGGGGCGATCCTTGATAGGGAATTGTTTGGTTCGGGTTTGGGGTCTATGGGTGATCACATGAGGTTCGGATGGGTATTAGGGCCATTACACGGTTGGGAAGAGGATAGTGCGTGTGTTTAGGTGGGGTGATTATTAAGAGGCGTATGATGGGTCCGGTGCGATGTACTATAAAAGGGGATCGGAAGGGTGCTTATGGGACTACATGGGCCGTGATGGTTGGGGTTCTAATTACAAGGGAGATCTTAGGTGTTGCCCCTTTGTGATATACGCGCTGATTACCTGGGGTTGTTGGTTCCGGCCCATTACTAAGGTGGATGATAGGGGTTGTTTCATATTGGGCTGATAACTGGGATTGATGAGGTAATTTACAAGGGGATGCATTAGGTGTACTATGGGGTGTCTTCATGGGTGAGGCGGGTGTTAATACCCGGGGTATTTTTGATGGTGTGTCTAGGCGCTGCTTAACATGGGGTGATGGGCGTAATTTACAAGGGGAGGGATAGGGGGCTAGGGGTGATGATGACCTGGGGTGAGGGGGGTGTTATGGGGGTTCCACTGGCGGTGGTTCTGCACAATGGGTACGCAGATGGGTGTCTATGGGTGATACATGGGGTAATGGGGCAAGTGACACGCCGGGAGAGTACGGAAACCGGTGTGTGTGTAGGTCCCCCGGGACTTATCGGCGCGGGATGGGGGGTATTACCAGGTGGATTGATAGGGTGGCGAGTGGGGTGATTTACCCTGGGGTAATGGGGGCACATGCCAGGGAAGATAGGGGTTATGGGGGTACTATATGAGGTGAGGGTTAATTACACGGGGAGATAGGGTGTTCTGGGGTGGAGTACGGTGTGGAATGGGGACACTCCCGGGGAGATCGGGTTGTCTACCTGGGGTGACTCTGGTGTGCTTGTGGGTTGACTGGTGTCTTACAAGGGTACAGATAGGGTTGTCTCTCGGGGTGGATAACCATGGCGGTTCCTGGGCATTACAGGGGCAGCATATGGTTGTCTCTGGGGTGCTCGGGGGACCGTCCCATCTGGCGTTAACGCACCCCACCCGGCAGACCACCTAGGGCGCTCTCTGGGTTGATATACCACTGGGTTAATGGGGGCATACAGGGGAGCTAGGTTTGTTATGGGTGGGATCACCGGGGGTGATGGCGGTCAGTACCAGGGGCGATAGGGTGTATATGGGCGTTGCTCTGGGGTCATGCAGGCAATTAACGGGGGAGTAGGGTTTTTTCTTTGTTTTTGTCCTTTGGGGGATTACAGGCGGGATGGGGGAATATCCGGGGGATGGACCCCGCATCGGGTTGGTGTTATGGGGGTGGATTCCCATATTGTGGCTGCCTGGGGTGTCGTCCGATTACCTAGGTGGGACTTCTTTTCTCTTTTCCGATAGGGTGTTGGGCGATTACTGCCTGCGCCCGTTTTCCCTTCGGTGCTGGCGCGTTATTAACCGCGGAGATATGGGTGTTTACGTTTGGGGTACTATTGTATGGGGTGCGGGGTACTTCGTACCGGGGATCTAGCGGTTATGGGGTGGATGACACCTGTGCACTGTGGGTCTAGTTGTTAATTCACCCAAGGCGACCCCCCCGACGTTTTGTAGGTTGTCATGGGTCGGTGGACTTTGTTTTTGGATTGATGGGGTCCTTACAAGCGGATCTTCTTGCATAGGGGTTTCTATGAGGTGAGTACATCCTCATGGGCGATTGGTGGTTTTTTGGTAATGCAGGCGGATTCGATCGGGTGCTCTGAGTTGATTACGGGGGACTGGCGGTCGGTTAATACCGGGACCTCCTTTTTCCCCCTTTTTTCCTTTTTTTTCTTATTTTTTTTTTATTTTTTCATTTTTCCCTCTCCTCCTTCTTTCTTTTTTTTCCCCTTCTTCTCCGCCTTCTCCCATTTTTGCTTTTCTCTTGTTCCTCCTTCCCCCTCCTCCCATATCTTCTTCCTCCTCTTTCCCCCCTTCTTTTCTTTCATCACTCCTCCACTCCCTCCTCCCTTTTTCCACCCCGTCTCTTCTCTCCGCTCCTCTCCTCATCTTTTTTGTTATTTTGAGTGTCCTTCTTTTCTGTTGTTCTCCTGTCAGAGCGCCCGATGGGGTCAATACAAGGGGAGAGATAGGGCTTGTTTGACTATGAAGTGATTTACATGGGGGATGGGGTAATTTAACAAGGGGACCTTGGGATAGGGTGACTATGATAGTGATTACATGGGGTTGATGGAGGGTAATTAACAAGGGGAGCTAGGGTGGCTATGAAGTGATTACATGGGGTGTGGGGTGGTATTACAAGGGGAGTAGAGAGGGTGTCTATGAAGTGATTACACGGGGAGATGGGGTTTTAATTACAAGAGGAGATAGGGGTGTCTTATGGGCTGATTACATGGGTAGGTAGTGATGGGGTAATTACAAGGGGACGATTAGGGGTTATATGAAGTGATACATGGGGTGATGGGGGGTAAAAATTACAAGGGGAGATAGGGGTATTTTGTCTAGGGGTGATACATGGGGTGATGGGGACATTATAAGGAGAGAGATAGGGTTGTCTATGGGATGATTAAATGGGATGAGGGGGAATGATGTATATCGGGGTGAGTAATGCGGGTGTAATATAATAGTGTGGGTGATACATGGGATGATGGGGGTAATTTATAAGGGGAGATAGGGTGTTCTATGGGATGATTACATGGATGATGGGGTAATTATAAGGGAGATGGGGTCTATGTCTATGGGGTGATTACATGGGGTGATGGGGTAAGAATTATAAGGGGAGGATAGGGTGTCTATGGGGGATTTACATGGGTGTGATGGGGTGGGTATTATTAAGGGGATGAGAGGTGTCTAGGGGCTGATTTACATGGGGTGGTATGTGATGGGGTAATTATAAGGGAAGATAGGGTGCCTGTAGGGTAATTACATGGGGTGATAGGGTGTCTATGGGCTGATTACATAGGGTGATGGGGTAATTACAAGGGGACATAGGCTGTCTATGGGGTGATTATATCATGTGATTACATCATGTGATGTAAATGGGGTGATGGGGTATAAATGGGGTAACTAATTACATGGGTGTTGGAGTGTAAATGGGGTATTTACATGGGTGATGAGGAATATATGGGGTGAAGAAGAATATAAACAAGTTTGGATGATTGTTAATTAAGAATCTAAATGATTTTGTGTCTGAAAAAGATGGAGCCTGTTATGCAAAATTAAGTCACATTGGATCTTGTTTATATAGATTATATTACATTTAGTTACATGCTCCTGTCCCCATTGAACTCTACATGGGATTCTGCCATTGCAAGTGACAGTTTATATTCTATCCCTGTATAAACAGCGCTTAGCTAGAACATTGCACTATATTGCTCCCTACAGGTTGGACAGTACATATTAAAGGGGTGATATTGAAGGGTATGATGATATTAGTTTCAATAGCCTAAAATAGTGCCCAGTATAGAGCCAGCTCTCATCTGGCTACCTGTTGTAGTTTGTCTCAATAAAGCCAAGGTGGTGTATATGACAGTAACTGTGCCCGCTGCTGTTTGGTGTAAGGGACAAGGCACGTGCAGCATTGAACACCCTGGTATTGGGACTAGGACATCTCCCCAGAAACCATAGAGACCAATTACAGGTATAATAACAATATTAAGGGGAATATTGAGGTTGTTTCTCTGGCTGAGTAGCTGATTATATAGCAGCAAGTATCCCAGTGGATCCAAAGGGGGTTCCCTGATTCCTACTTTTATATGTCACCAAACAACTAATCTGTCACCTGTGGATCTTGTTCTGGACAGCACTCTGGCAGTTAAGGATCATATGAACTAATTCTAATGGGTGGTTAAAGAGTCAATCTCTGTAGTTTGGGAACTACAACTCCCAGCATTCCCTGTCTGCAGTTAGCAGGTTGGAGAGAGGTAGCAGAAGGGAAATCTAACACTAGAAAGAATCACTTATGGTCCTTCGATAAATAACATAGGAATGGGTTTTACATGAATACATGAACATACGTAACATGACACAGAACAGTTGACCCTTGTATGGATAATATTAAGTTCATTTCAAATCTGTCGAAAGGTCAATGTCCATCGATCAATGGGGGGAAAAGGTGATGAGGTCAGACGGATAATTTTCCATCCACCTCGTCTTCCAGATTGCTGGAGATTGACAGTTCAAGATGGTGCATTTCCATTGGTTCTTCCCAATCAAAAATCGGTCACATTGACCGTGAATGGCCGTCCTTTAGTCTAGGGATAATTAGGTACCAATGTACAGTTCGCTATATACTAATTATGAATTTCCCAGAATACATTGGGTAACTCCCTCCATTCATTCAGCCCCTAAACCAAAAACAAACAGATCTAATGGGTCAGAACCTTCACTCACCTCATTAATTAGCAGATTCTCATCAAATCCTGAGTTCACTGAGTCAAAAGACTTCACTCTCCTGGGCCTCTCCTGCCTGTTGGAGTACATGTCTCAGAGGGGCTGCTGGGTAGGTGCCTGGATGGCAGTGTGGGTCTGTGTGACTGTGCTGTGCTGTAAAGTGAAGGGCAGCCTGGCGGTGATATTTATCCTCAGGATGGGAGGGGGAGAGGGAATAATCCCTGTCAGAGGGAAATGGAAAAGGCACCAACATCGTCACTGGGAAATATTTAGGGACAGTTCCATTGAGTAAATTAAACCCCCTGTAAAGAACAGTGCCTAGAGATAGATATACAGTACACATGGACAGACAGACACCAATGGCCCCCAATACCCAATAGACATGGACAGTACAGAGAGTAAAGTTTAACACAACCCAAAGTTATGGGGCCTCATTTACCCACAGTCGCTGGGCAAATATATGGAGTCGCTACCGGTTAGCGCGACTTTAGCTTCATATTAGCGCTGGTTACACAAAAATCACCCGCACATCCGACGCTCGTAATTTAATGTTGCGTTTGCGCTAAATTTAGCGCAGGATTTTAACACCACCAAATAGCTGGCATTAAAATCCCGCAGTGGGAAAATCCCTTACCGATATCCCTATCCCTTACCGGGATTTACCCACATTCGCAAACGCGATGTTGCATTGCAAAAGGAGCATTTACCCAGAGCGATAGCGGCTCTGGCTAAATGAGCCCCACAGTGTCTAGTCCCAATGTCAAATGAACAGACAGACAGACGATAGATAGATAGATAGATAGATAGATAGATAGATAGATAGATAGATAGACAGATGATAGATGATAGATAGATTGATAGATAGATAGCAGATATGATGATGATAGATAGATGTAGATAGATATATAGATAGATGATAGATAGATAGATAGATAGATAGATAGATAGATAGTAGATAGATTAGATAGATAGATAGCTAGATAGAGAGATAGATGATAGAATAGATAGAAGATAGATAGATAGATGATAGATAGATAGATAGATAGATAGACATGATAGATGATAGATAGACAGATGATAGATGACAGATAGATTGATAGTAGATAGACGATGATAGATTGATAGATAGATAGATAGATAGATAGATATGATAGATAGATAGTAGATAGGATATATAGATAGATAGACAGATGATAGATGACAGATATAGATAGATAGATAGATAGATAGATAGATAGATAGATAGATAGATAGATAGATAGGATAGATAGATGACAGAAATAGATAGATAGATAGATAGATGATAGATGATAGAGAGATAGATAGATAGATAGAATGATGATAGATAGATATGGTAGATAGATAGATAGATAGAAAGAAAGATAGATGATAGATAGATAGATAGATAGATAGATAGATAGATAGATAGATGATGGATGGATGGATAGAGATAGATAGATAGATAGATAGATAGATAGATAGGCGACAGACAGACAGACAGACAAGACAGACAGACAGAACACAGACAGACAGATAGATAGATAGATAGATAGAAATGATAGGATAGATAAGAAATAGATAGATAGATAGATAGATAGATAATAGATAGATAGATAGATAGATAGATAGATAGAGTAGATATTGATAGATAGATAGATAGATAGATAGATAGATAGACAGGCAGACAGACAGACAGACAGACAGACGACAGGACAGATAGATAGAGAGAATAGATAGATAGATAGATAGATAGATAGATAGATAGATAGATAGAAAATAGATAGATAGATATATGAATAGATAGCTAGATAGTGATAGATAGATAGATAGAAGAAAGATGATGATAGATAGATAGTGATAGATAGATAGACAGATGTAGATGAAAGATAATGATAGATAGATAGATAGATAGATGATAGATGACAGATAATAGATAGATAGATAGATAGATAGATAGATAGATAGATAGATAGATAGATAGATAGATAGATAGATAGATAGATAGATAGATAGATAGATAGACAGATGATAGATGATAGATAGACATATGATAGATGACAGATAATAGATAGATAGATAGATAGATAGACAGATGATAGATAGATAGATAGATAGATAGATAGATAGATAGATGATGGATGGATGGATAGAGATAGATAGATAGATAGATAATGATAGATAGATAGATAGATATATGATAGATAGATAGACAGATGATAGATAGATAGATAGATATATGATAGATAGATAGACAGATGATAGATAGATAGATAGAAAGATAGATAGACAGATTGGTAGCTCCGACCCGAGTTAGGGGGCCGGAGCGTCTGACCTGCGGCGTCGCTCCCGCGAGGGGATGAGGGGAGTTGTAGTCTGGCGGGTAGCTCGCTCTCTCCTCCCCCTGTGTGAGTTTGTCGCTGGCCGTCGGACGCGTCGCTGATTGGCCCCGGCCGGTCTCGCGAGAGCCGGAGAGAATGGCGCGAGCCGGTGAAGTCAGCACTGACGTCACGGGACTATAAAAAGGGGCGGAGCACGAGGAAGCAGGCGCCATTTGTGTGTAAATTGCTAGCAGGAGGAGGAATCTCCCACCCTCCTCCCTATTATTATGGAATGATTATTGGTTTGGAAAAGGGGGGAAAAAAGTTTTGTTGGAGTCACAGCGGGGGGGCATCCTTGCAGAGGTTATGTTGAGCCGGTTACATGCCCTCTGGGATCAGAGGTTGGCATCTAGCAATGGCTACGGCTAGTTGGGGGTTTTACATATAATTAATATGCAAGGATGCAAATTATAATTTTGGCTAATTAATTGATCACATGATGTTATAATGTGTCAATAAAGCTGTGGCCATTATTTCACCCAAAAAAAAGATTGTCTGCCTGTTCATGTTACATATATTATAAGTTTTATTGGTACAAAGAAAAAAGGTTTTAAGTCAGTTCTAGGCAAAGAAAGAGGTATCAGAGCAGGTCGATAGATAGATAGATGAGATAGATAGATATGATAGATAGCTAGATAGATATAGATAGATAGATAGATAGAGATAGATAGATAGATAGATGATAGATAGATAGATAGATAGATAGATAGACAGATGATAGACTGATAGATTAATGAGATGATAGATGAGCAGATGATAGATGATAGATAGATAGAGAGATGATAGATAGATAGATAGATAGATGATAGATAGATAGTAGATAGATAGATGATAGATATATAGATAGATTAGTAGATAGATAGATAGATAGATAGATAGATAGATGAGATAGATAGATGATAGAAGATAGATAGATAGATAGATAGTAGATAGACAGATGATAGATGTAGATAGACAGATGATAGAGACAGATAATTGATAGATAGTAGAAGATGATTAGATGATAGATCGATAGATAGATAGATAGATAGATAGATAGATAGATAGATAGATAGATAATAGATAGATGATATATAGATAGATAATAGATAGATAATACATAGATAGATAGATAGATAGATAGATAGATAGATAGATAGATGATAGATAGATAGATAGATAGACAGACAGACAGTCAGACAGACAGACAGACAGACAGACAGACAGACAGACAGACAGACAGACAGATAGATAGATAGATAGATAGATAGATAAAAGATAGAGGATATATAGATAGATGATATATAGATAGATAATAGATAGATAATAAATAGATAATACATAGATAGATAGATAATACATAGATAGATGGATAGATAGATAGATAGATAGATAGATAGATAGATAGATAGAGATGATGACAGGATAGATAGATAGATAGATAGTGATAGATAGATAGATGATAGATAGGACAGATGGATTAGATTGAAAGATAATAGATAGATAGATAGATAGATAGATGATAGATGACAGATAATAGATAGATAGATAGATAGATAGATAGACAGATGATAGATAGATAGATAGATAGATAGATAGATAGATAGATGATAGATAGATAGATAGATAGATAGATAGACAGATGATAGATGATAGATAGACATATGATAGATGACAGATAATAGATAGATAGATAGATAGATAGATAGACAGATGATAGATAGATAGATAGATAGATAGATAGATAGATGATGGATGGATGGATAGAGATAGATAGATAGATAGATAG